>CM021104.1:129209638-129517614 GCA_007115665.2 Sequoiadendron giganteum
AACATAACAAACAAACACAATATTAGATCCAAATGCAAGTTAGAACTAAGATTCCCCATAGAATTCATTTGAAATGTAAAGAACAAGGAATAAATGAAGAACACAAATAAAATCGATTAAATCCTGTTCAAAGCAAACAAACTCTCAATCCCATGGGGGAATTGGTGCCATTTTGATATGGAAAATGGCCCTTTTCTCAATCCCTTGTAAGATTTTTGATGATTTGATGAAGATTGATCTTCCCTTGGAGAATTTTTTGCATAACCTAGCTATGAAATGATAAAATGGAGACTTGGATGAACAATGGATAAACTTGGCTTACAATTTTCTATTAATGACTTTGCCTCAAGTTGTCCCCGCTAAATCAATAGAAGAGCTTCTTATTTATAGATAAGAATGATGGAGGATTGAAAAACATGGATTATGTGGGACTAAATATAAACCAATGATAAAGCACCACTTGTCAACATGTGAGAGGATGAAGGATGAGTACATTTTGGAGAATGTGCAAAGTGGGGGAAATTTGAAATTCAAAAGATGGCTTGAAGGATGAGGTGAAAGGTGAAGTTAATATCACTTGGCTCAAGAAAAGGACATGTAAGAGATTTTGAATTCTTTGTTGGATTTACAAACCCTTTTGGAGGGATTTTCCAAATTCGGGGAATATTCCAACCATTGATGCATGTTTGAAAGTAATTGAAGATTTAATAAATCAAATAAATGATTTTCATGAGAAAGTGGAAAAAGCTAGAGGATTTGATGGATTAAGATTAAGATTAATCAAGACTTGATTAATTTTAAGGGAGATTAGCTGATTTGACCATTTTCACTTAGATTTTAGGATTGATTTAAATCAAAATGAGAAGAAAATGATTAAATACTTAATTAAATAAATATTTGATTTATTTAATTAAAGAGTGACGATGTTAGATTTAAACCAAATAAATATTCATTTATTTAATTTAAATGAGATGAATTTAGGGATTAATTAAATAAAATGATTTATTTAATTACAGGGGGATTACAAAGTTAATTAAATAAAATTGATTTATTTAATTAACATGAGATGATGAATTAATTAGATAAAGTTGATTTATTTAATTAAGAGATGAAGAGTGATGAATTTAATCAAGTACAAATTATTCGATTAAATGACTAGCAAATGAGATGATTCGGGAAAAAATGGTGTTAGTAAATTAGGGTCTAGCATATAGGATCAATTTGTATATTTTTCTTGTCTACATTTACAACCTGGTGTCCTATTGCCAATACTTTAGTGAGGAAAAGTTTGAGACTCATGGCATCCTAAATTATTTGTACATTCGTTGTGGATCTTGAGTTTTCCAACTCATTCACACAAAGTATTATCAATACTCAACCCATCTTGGATTCTATTGCTAGTGCCACAATTCTCATGATAACTTCCTAATTAACCATATCCATTGATGATGTTATTTCTATTACCCATTTTTTCAAAGATAAAATTAGACAATTGGACAATTATCTAGAAAAACTTCAAGACTATGTGATTATGAGATATAATGTTGGCACAATGTTCCCTATAATAGATAACATGAGGAATTAATTGATAATTCTCAATGATTAGAGGTTCTATGTAGCCTAACCCATATAGTTGATTCTAATGTCCCTATAATGGAAAAGGAAAATTAGCCAAGAAACTGGAAAGTTAAAACAAACACTCAAGATGAGGGATAAAGAAGCTCAAACTTGCACTAAATCACATAAAAATGGAGCCAAGGAGTAAATTTTTATCATTATTTCCTCGTTGACTCAATGACATGTATGCTCAATGTAGATTTTGGTAGCATAACACTTAGATTTTTGTCAAAATATGGATTTTTACTCAAAGTTTCATGTAGTTTTGATTGCAGGGATGTGGTTGAATTTGAAAAAAAAAATTGTTTAGTCATTTACCAAGCAGATAGAGGGATGGATGGATTGGATGTGAGAATATAAATATCAAGGGTTAGGTTGCTAATCATGGGATTAGATTATGCAGGTAAGGGGTTTAGGTGAGTGGTTTAAGTTAATGATGAGGATTAGAGACCAAATGTAAATGTTGGAGGATGTGACACCTCATATTCAAGGATTTGGAATGTGCACATCCTAATGATGAGATTAGCAAGGGGATTATCATTAGGCTAGAATTATGGAGGATATAACTAGGTGAGAGAAAGTGAGGAATTAAAAATTGAATTTAATTCACATAGGATGAATGACTAAATTAAATAAATTGGTCTATTTATTTAATTTAGAGAAGGGTAAAATGAAAAATAATTTCATTTTTTAATTAAATACCTTACAATAATTTAGGAGAATAATCAATATTAATTAAATAATATTAATATTATTGAACTAATACAAATGGGAAGGGATGATACATGAAATAAAGGTAGATTTGACCAAATATGAATGGTCAAATTTAGGTGTCTACAATAACTTCTTAGAATGAAGTAATTTCATACCTTTTTCACTCATGTGTCCTAGTCTATTATGCCACAATTTTGTATCAAAACCTATATAAATTGTTTCTATTTTTTATTTTGAGCCCCTATCAACTATTCCTGAGACTATTATAGAACTCACAACAACTATTGTCGAAGTCGTAGCAACTACTGTAGCTATCTTTCTAATAACATTTCCTAATTTATTTTTCTCTATAACAACCAAAGTAGAAAGAACACTATGACATGTACAAAGATATTAAGTTTCCACTTTCACACCTTTAGCCATAATTAAGGAATCTTTAATAACCCTCCAAATTTTATCCATGAAAGTAACTATGCAACCTTTATTGCATAACTACCTTGCTGAAATTAAATTTCTACTCATCTTTGGAACATTCCTTACCTCCTGTAGTAGCCATTGATTTTCATTTTGCAACTTACTCTTAATTCTTCTCTTTCCAATAATATGACAACGTTTATTATTTGAGCCGAAATACACTAGCCTAAAATCTCCTTGGACATAAACAAGAAAATAATTTCTATGGGGCATAGCATGAAATGAAACCAATGAATCATTAGCATTATCTATGAAAATAATTGATGAATCATCTTCAAGCTTACTTACCACATGTTCTTCCTTATTGCCATTTTTTTTATATCCTTCTTTATTCTTCCTAAACCAACAACATTTCTTTAAATGACCCACTTTTCCATAGTACAAACAATTCTTCTTTCCTTTGGATTGTGGACTTCTATTATTTTATTTTCCTTGTGATTCCCCATAACCTCCAAGACTTTTTCCTTGCTCCTTTGATCTTCCCCTATTCTCTACATTTAAAATATTACATGATGTAGAAGTTTCACCAGAAAATTTGAGGTTACTACTTGTTGAAGAAATTTAAGCTAGGTTCACTGAAAAGAAACTAAAACAAATAGACTAACCATTTTTATTTCAAGGATTTCTTTGCAGTTGGTGGAAAGAGCATACATGGGACTATTCTTTTGGGGGAAAATAAAAATGATTAGAGAGATTATTTTAATTCTCAAGATCACCTTATGGTGTGTAGGAAGAGCACACACACCCTTAAATCACACACATGATATACAAGTTCTTTGACCTTAGAAAATGAAAGTATGAGAGAAATAAAAATACACAAATATATTTGGGATTATTTCTTGGTCAAATATACTTAAAACACACATGTTAGTAGTTTGATTTTTTCAATGGTGTTCAAACATATGAACCTACAACTAGAGGTTATCAACTGATAAAAAATATCAAAGAGACCCCTCCAATTATGAGTGTTAGTAACAAAAGTATATAAATTCAAGAAAAAAATTATTTGGGAGAAAATTCTACCATTATAAAAGTGGTATATGCCATAGAAAGTATGCATATATTTTCACATAGATAACATGTTCTGAAAGATTAATAACTAAAATTTCATAATATAGAAATGTCTAACAAAATTTTAAAAACACTAAATAGGTTGTTGATACACTAGTCAAATTGTAAATATAGTAAATGCATATACATGTACATAAGCTATAAAAATAAAAATATTATATAAACATGAAAATTCTATTTTAGGACCTTAAGGGCACCTATCCCATTAGCTTGTTTGCTTGTAGCGTAGACCATTATGCTTATAATGCACAAACACATAATTGAATGCATAAGGCACATGTACCACAATAGGTGTGCATGCATCATAAGAGAATGCACATATTCCACTAAATAGTGTAGGTGTGTCATGAGCCAAGGATCAAGAGTTTTAGTTTTATTTGAGTGTGGATGTGTTGGTTAGGGTGGGTATGCACCAAACTGGGGAGGATGATAGGTCCATAATAATATTTGTAAAACTCCTTCATAAACACTAAATAAAAGTAAAAATTAAATCAAGACATGGTTCCATAGAGTGTCCCAAAATGCACTCGCCAAATTAAGGAAAGTACAATAAAAATAATGCACACAAAAAGATTCCTAATGCATACCTAGCTACAACTCCAATTGAGTAAAGAAATAAACACAAATGACAAAAATAAACAAAATTCTTAGCACACAATATATTGTTGACCTAGTTATTTACTCAAGATGATTGGTTGACTATATTGAACATGAATTTTGGTTACCCAATCAAATAACATAACCTTGCTTTGTATCTAGAATTTCTCTCATTGTAAATAACATGATGATTGCTTGATTTATAGATTTGATGAGGATAAATAGACAGTTGAGAAACTATTTTAGGATGGATGGTTGTGATTGCATGAGAGAAATTTTGAATTTGAATTTCATAGGAAGGAGAAAATGAATGTTATTTGTTGGTAAAAAGAGAGTTAGGATTGACTTGATTAGGTGAATGGTTGAGATTAAAATTTGGTGTTAATTTAAATAGAAGTTGTTTGGAAATGTGTGGCTAGGTTTTCTTTGATTGAATTGATGGCTAGGTTTCAAGATTGATGACTGGTATTTATTTTCATTTTCTATTGTGGATAAGACATGATTGTCTTCTCAGTCAAGAACTAGAATAAGATTTGTGGCTCTAGGCTAATTAATCAAATAAGTAAATTATTTAACTAATTAGAGGAGAGGAATGTAGGATGTTAATTTAATTTGATGATGAATTATTGGTGGCTAACTCTTAATTAATGTTGCAATGATCCAAGTGTGGTTACAATAAGTTAGTATAATGTTGAAAACGTTGAAAGTGATGTTAATGTTAGATGTGATCAATTTTAAATGTAGAACACCATTACAAAAAAAATTGCTTGATTTCTCTTCTTCTACCATTATTCTACCACTAATATCATAATTTTAATGAAAAGTTGATAATGGATCACAAGTGTGATCTGAAATGTTGATGCAAAAAATTAACACACATTCAAATCCATAAATCTTTTGCAAATAACTATATGAATTGTGAAAACTTGATATCTTTGAAAAAGTGACTTATCAAAACAACTCTATATTTTCCTTTATCCACACATATGACAATAAATTATTGTACTTAACAAATAGAAAACAAAGTGATTTCAAAAGAGATTCCTCTACAACAACAAAAACGATATAAAAATAGTAATGTGTACAGTTGCTACCTATTACGATCTGAAAAGCATATATCTTTGAGTAGTGTGTACAGTTGCTACCTACTACGATCTGAAATTTCCATTGGCTTCCACTTCCTCCGTTTAGTCAGCTAGTGACATGATTTGAACTTGACTCGATATACATTAAATCACATGAAAAGAATGGGATATCAGAAATGTTGTTCAATGGAGCCATTGGCATTATGTCTGCGAAAAGCATCTGAGTGGGTACATTAAATACAGTTTTTGATTAAGGACTATAATAGAAACGAACCTTATCTGTATATTTTCCTTAACCAGCAAATTCTAAGCAGCTTTGTGTCAGACTGAGATTTGTAGGCTGCATCATTTGATTTATTTTTGTCATTAATGGATTTATTTTTAGGCTGCATCATTTGATTTATTTTTGCCATTAATGGCAGTCTCGTTCACCCCATAATCTTTCGAGATAAGCATTGACAAAACAAGGAATCCATAATGTTTTCAAAATCAACGGCTCTGAACTGACGAGAGAAATTGTTGTCGAATGCCGTATTTAGGGTTACGTCTTCTCGTCGGCATAGGGTGGGTTTGAGATATACACTATTCGATATACACTATATACCGGGTAAAGTTCTCGGCAACAGCGACTGTGATATGACAGAGATCGTCAAGTACAAAGTGGCAGACCCGTGGGAGTTAAAGATAGCTCAGCTTCTGGCACGTCGCAATAAATAATGCATAGAAGACTGCAATTATCAACGAAGGGATGATCAACGCAGACATTTTTTTTTTTTTAGCTTTTAGATTTACCTTTATTTAGTTTTAATGCATAGAAGACTGCAATTATGTGGAGTTATTCTTAGGCGTAGCTTTCTTTCTTTTTCTCTTTTTAGCTTTCTTAGCTTTATTTTTCCCATAGTCTGATTGCTGCCTTATCAAATCTTTTTATGCATACAAAAAATTCAATAAATACTTTGCTCTTGGATTGTTTTCATGCTACTATTTGATTTCTATTTATTAAATACAATTAGCAATCACAACTTGGTGTGCAATGGGTACATCGAAAAGTGAGGATGGTCAATTAGGAAAAAAATGGTCTATTTATGCATACATCTACATAGTACCTGAGGTCAATGGGTAGGTCACTTAGCAAATGATGTTTTTTGTGCAACAAAGGTCTAAATGGAGAAGTGGTAGCTTCAGATCAAGAATCCATCCACTTATAGAGATCCAACCCTGACTAAAATAAAATATTTGGATCAGGAAGATAATTAAGCTTCATTACCAAGAGGGTCATGCTATGTTCATTCACAATAGGGAGACAGATGGAGAGATATGGATATAGAGGAAGGCATGGAGGAGGGAGATTACAATAGAGAGAGGTGGGTAAGTAGATAGAGATAAAATTGGAAATAGAAATAGCGATGGAGATGGAGATGGAGATGGATATGGAGGAGAGGTGTATGGAGAGGAAAGCGGTAAATTAAGAGATATAGGAGAGAAGGGTAGATAGAGATGGAAGACATGCATATATAGATATTGTGAGAGAGGGAGATATATAAAGATAAATATAGAGATAGGAAGTGATATATAGATAGTTGAGAGAGGGAGAGATATCATGGTAAAGAGAGATGCAAGAAGAAATATTATAGAACACAATAGCATACATTTTCTATAAAATGTGTTAATATTTGTCTACTTTTCATTGCACATATAATAGAGCAACATAAACATATAGGAAAAACTTTGTATCTTTTATTCTTTACTTACAAACTTACTTTTTCATTTTACTTATAGATATTCACAAAAATATATATTTCTCTATATATACATATTGAAACATATGGAAAAATGGTGATCTTAAGTTCTAGTATGCAGAAACCTAAGGTCAATTCCACTTTTCTAAGGTTTCATTAGGATGCAAACCAACAAGGCCAATAGATTGAATTTCAATCTCCAACGTGAGCCAATCGGTCCTAGATTTGATCATTTTTTAGTCTTGAAAGTGGATCGGAATTGAATTTCCCAAAATAGACCTATTACACTATGTGGCGTAGACTGAAAATACAATATTTTAATAACAAGAAATTATAACTCAAAATTCTGACAACAAAATTAAGGAAAGAGAAGATTTTTTCAACTATCTTTTAAATTTGGGGTTGAAAAAGGAGGGCACAGGTGCCCAGGGCATGAGTGTCCTTATAGGCATTTTTTGAGCTTCAAAATTTGATCATGTAGTGCTAAGTGTCCCCTTTGATTTTTTGCTTTGTAAACTTCCGCTTTCTGACCTGTATCTATAAAAATTTGCAAAAAGAAATGGTGGGGGGTGGCTATATAGGGGTTTGCCTCAATCAAACCTCTATTTTGGTATTTAAAAATCCACAAATAGCCAAAAATATGATAAAATATAGTGGGTGAGTCATAAAATTAAGTGTGTCTAAGTTTTTTATGAGCTAAAATACAAAAAAATCCTACTCAATTTTATTAGAGAGAGATTCACATATAAAAATGATAAGATCTACCTTGCGAGAGTTCAACACAACCTTATTAAATCTGCAACATAAGGATACCTTTCTTAGATTGCAAGTAGATTTGAAGGCTTCAAGATGATGTCATTATGTTGAAGGAAATGACCAAATGCATCTCCCAAAACTAGAATCCATCATGCTCTTTTATTGGCATCGACCTTCAATCATGCAACAAAACTGGACCAACAAAGAAGCTTGAAGACCTAAAAATTGGATATACTAGATTGAATGTAGTAATCTCTTGCTTCTCCTTTTTTTCTCCAACATTTTTCTTAGATTTAAAATGGTGATAAGACTAGGTATTTACATGCCTATTAATCCAACTTCTTGCAAATTAGATCTCGATAGCCGACTTTGGACAATTGAGATGAAAAATTTAAATTACTGACATTGACATATTTTCTAGGACCTTAGCTATTGGGAATAATGCATTAATTTCCTATTTGTAATTCCTCACAAATTTTCAAAAATAGGCTATAAAATGGATAATTTGAGAGATTAGGGCCTAATTAAAGGGGTTTAAAATGCATCTGATAAAGAAAAAAAACTTAATTTTGTTAGTGCACATTTATTAGGTAATTTTGTTATTCTTCTCCAATGCTCATTACTTGCTTCATTTATCAAACAATCTAATTCACTGACGCAATCATTGGGAAAAGTTCTAGGCAACAACGACTATGATATGACAAAGATCGTCAATTTCAAAGTGGAGAATGTGGGAGTTAAAGATAGCTCAGTTTCAGGCACATCACAATAAAATAATATTGTTAGAGGAAAGCATGATCTTGGAAGAAACTATGATCAACGAAGCGATGATCAATGTAGACAACTTTTTTTTTTAATTTTAGCTTAAATAACTTTAGCTTTATTTAGTTTTAATGAATAAAAGACTGCAATTATGTGTGTAGTTATTCTTAGGGATAGCCATTTTTAAAAAAAAATTTAAGCTTTCTTAGTTTTATTTTTTCCTTAGCCTGATCATTGTCTTATCAAATCTTTTTTGTGTTTTTATATGATTACCTTCCAAATTCCAATTCATAATAGAGAGAGGCCCAAAGTAGGGAGGGAGCCTCTATTGGGGATGAAAGCAGTCTCACATGGGCCCCATAGTAGACCATCTTAATATGCAATTGTAAATTGGTTTTCATTCACAAAGTCAAGCAGCGTACTCGAATCACTGTACTACAAAGATTCAATTAAAATTGATTTATATTTTTTTTTAACACAAATAATTAATTGCACTCTTAAATGTCAAAGAATATTCAAATCACATCTGACACCACAAACATGCAAGCTATATTGATTCTTACTGGTCTTTAGCTTTACAACTTTCACCCAAAATATAAAATTAGTATAACCCACGCTCCCCTATAATATCACCACTTGCATTAGCTCACAACCACTATTTTAATACAAGTTTCACGAGGAGAACAACTACGAGCCAAGAAATTCCCATCACTAAATCCATTCAAACCCACCTCCTATCCCACTAGACCATCAATACAACACTGAAAAGAAAATAAATCTTTCATAATTGTCCCATCTATCAAATCCATTTGAATGACAACTGGTTTAAACTCCTCTTTTTCCATGTGCAACCACCAAAACAATAGCAGTAAAGCCACCAAAATCACTTGAACAACGAACAAACACTACATGCCATAAATACATACAAACTACACAATTTAAGGCACCCAAAAATAATTTTCAGATTTGAAAGAGGACCGAAATTAAAGACTCCATACCAAACAACATTGAACATATAAAGAGATTTTCAAATTAAAATTTTCATTTGTATTTACCATGTCTCACTTTCATATTCAATGATACATTTTGCTAAAGGCAAATGAAGAAAGAGGAGAAGAAGAAGCGACACTAGCATCACACTATCAACATTTAGGCACTTTACACAAACATACTATTTATGCCTATGAATGCCAATCTCAAACTTCTTGTTTATTCCTATGAATGCCAATATGTTGAATGCTATGCAAATGATATCAAATGGATCTATTTATTGGTTTATTAATTTAATATTTTAATGGGCCTACTTAGCAATATGATGTCCATGTTGGCAGTGTAGTGTAATTGCTTGTTAATGTAAGAATGCTTAATTATATTGAAATTTTGTTTATGGTGGTTGATTGATTGTGCTGAAATGTACAACACACTTTGCATAACTATTAATTCATGTATATGATATTATGCAATAACAACCACTACCAATACCACTTGAATCTTTAGATAGTCATGTACACAACAATGGCAACAACATTCACATGATATAGAATGTATAAAGTGTAACAACCTCTTCTATATAATATAATGGATGAAGTGATGGCACAGTCTTAGCTCTTTGTTGTTCTCATGCCATTAGATGCATGAAAATATTGGCAGTGATGTAATGCAAGTGGTGATATCTTAGGAGAGTGTTGGTTATACTAATTTTATAGTTTGGCTGCATGTTTTAAAACTACGGGCCATTAACAAGCAATGTAGTTTGTATGTTAGTGGTATCATATATGCTTTGAATATTCTATGACATGTAAGATTGTGAATAACTATTTGTGTATGGGAGAAATATAAACAAATTATAATACAATTATGATGATATAGTGGTTCAAGTACACTTACTAGATTGAAAGTTTGGGGTATCATATGGGCTTTCAATTGTGATGCAATATTGTTTTGTATCCCCTTATTATTTAGTTATTCATTAAACAATAATTCAACCTACAATTTTCTTTTTATATTTCATTGTTACTAAAAAATATGGGAAGTGTTTGACTGGTTCTCTTTTGGAGGTTTTTTTGTCATGCACTTCTATTTGGTTATTCCTCATTGTGCAGATACATATATGTGTGTGTGTGCACTTTCGTACATATATACATATTCTTACATATATGCATATACATATGTATACATATGTCGATATATGCATATATTATATATATGTAATTATGCATAAAAATATATATATACACGTATGTACATATGTGCATCTACAAATATATGTGCATATACATATTAAAATAAAAGGTGGCATGGTCACATGGCGGTAAATTCAATGAGGACAAATTTTGGAAAACCATGAGAGGAAAGTAACATAAGAAATTAATCCCATTAAAGTCAGAGTTATGTTAGAAATAAGAATTATTTTCCTTGAAAAAGAAAGAGTCTTTAAAATCACAAAATTTGGAAGTGTTCATAAACACCCTAGACACCATACACTTCTTCAAGCACATTCTGGTTGTACCAAGAAAGCCACAAAATTTATTCAATTTAAGATAAAAAAAAAAATATGATGAAAATCAGCGAGACAACAAAAAACCGTTTACTGATAGCAGACAATGGTAGAGCCTTAGTGAGGTTAGAAACCTCACCTATATAGTAGGGATTTTATTGATGTTGTGTCTTGTTGTACATACCTTTATCCTACTTGCTGCAAGAAAAAATGAAAGGAGGGATCAATCAATACATAAAATATTATTACATAAAGAATATTACACAAATGTAGGGAGTGCTTAGCTTAATACACAGTCGATATTACAAAACTGTATACCTTTTAATTACAACTCAGCATCAACGAAGCTTGGAAGGAATAATGAGCTAAGTTGAACATGAATTTCTTTGCATGTCGATGAAGCAGAGTGAACAAGACACAAAATAACACTTTATGTCATCCGAATATACCAATGATATATATACATACATATATATGTGTATATATACACATATATATATATACATATACATATATATATATATATATGTATGTATATATATGCATATTTTGCTTCATCAATTCTAGCAATTCTATATCCTTGGTAAGCAAAATAATGCATGTAAGCAATTATATAGAGTCATGGCTATTGTTGCATTCAGTAATGAATTAGGGAGACTTGATTATTTGAATGATCCTCTGATGGAAACCTATGCTGCACTAGTCCATAGTTCCATTTGAATTATGAAGTGTTGCATAGGGAGCCATTAGAAGCCTTCACAAAACCAAGTCATCTAAGTGATTAAAATACATATACAGATAGACAATGTGAAAGGGATGTGCATTAAACAAGAGTATACATAATAATAGCAATAACTATATGATGAAAACATGATTATACAAGAGTTTAAAGAATAAAATGAAGCGAAATTTCTAGGCATTAAGAATTACAAATTTATCTCACATACAATAGATTGTAATTCCCGAACATAAAGAATATAAATGGAAAACCAAATGTAAATAGTATCATTTAGAAACATGTGGACCTCAAAACATAGGGTGTATAGGATCCCCTTAATATGCAATTGTAAAATAGTTTTCACCCACAAACTCAACAAGGGTACTTGAATCAGTGTACCACCAAAATTGAATTATAATTGGTTTATATTTGTCTCAAACACAAATAGTTATTTGAAGTCTTACATGCCATAGAATATTTAGATATGATCTAATACCACAAACATACAAGTCATATTGATTGTTAATGGCTCGTAGCATTAAAATATGTAGCCAGAATATAAAATTTGTATAACCCACACTCCCCTTAAATATATATTGATGCTTATGCTCTCATCTCCACTGCCTCCATGTAGAAATGAATATGGAAGTGAGACATTGTAAATGGAAATTGGAAAATATTGATAAATGAATTTTGGATGGAGTATAACAAATGGAAGGTATGATGCATTTTTCATGGAGAGTGTAATTTTGCTAATGCTTTTTCTCTTGCCTCCACCCTGCATTAAAATTAGCTTATACATCATTCCTTTCATTCGTTACAATCTGCATCTAAAAGAACAACTTAATTTTTTTACACATATTGCTTGTTAATGGTTTATACAATTAAAACATGTAGCCATAAAAAGTGAACTTGTGTCATGATGGAAAGTGTAATGATGTTCCTTCTTATGGTCTTCCATCCACCCTACATTAAAAGTTCTCCAAGCATATCCTTTGGGTATGCATTGTTCATTCCATTCATTAGACTATCCATCTAAAAGAATAACTTCACTTTTTTATTTGGGGAGTTGAATGTATGTAGTTCCAAGTAGATATGAATATGGAAGTGCGACATAGTAAATGGAAATTGGAAAAGATCGAGAAGTGTATTTTTCAATTTGTAAATCTATTTATATGTTCAATGGTTGTTTGGTATGGACCCTTTAATTTTTGTCCTCCTTTTTCATGTTTGAAAAGTTGTTTGGATGCCTTCAATTGTAAAGATTGTATGTATGCATGGTGTGTGATCCTTGTTTTCTTCTCGGGTAATTATGGTGTTTGCATGTGGCACAAGAGGAGAAGGAAACTTTAGTCTTGTGTTGTAATCTTACTAGTGGAACACATGTGAGCAATTGATTTTCCATGATTGTTGTGTTGCTAGGAAGTGGGACATATACATATATGTATATATATATATATATATATATATATATATATACATATATATACATATATGTATATATATATATACATATATGTACACATATGTATATACATATATGCATACATATATATACAACAATATATAATATGGATGCCTTTTTGGCATTTGCTCAAAAATAAACAAACATTAGAATTGTTAGTCAAATAAAGCAAACCAAATAGAGCATCCCTATGAGATACTTCATCATTCTACATATGCAAAAAAGGAAATAACAAATCAAAACAACTAAATGAAAGAACATGAAGACATGATCAAACCCTATCCCAAAGTGGGAGTGGTGCACCTTTAATGTGAAAATGATGCCCTTTCCCACCCCCCTTATAAGCTTCAAGATGATAATGAACAAAATATGCAAGATGACGATAGTACAAATACTCAGATTGTGGTTGATAATGAAAATGCTTGATCTTGTAGATGATTTTGAAGGAAGAATGTCTTGCATTTATAGATTCAAGATTGGAATTTTGGAGAGATGGGAGGAATGTGGGATTAAACTAAACCACAAAATTCGAGGGCTTTTGAGAGAGATGACAAAGGAACAGATCTTCTATCACTTTGTATGGTTTTCACCTAGAAGGAGAGAGATTTCCCTTGTCATTCATGAAGGGAGCCTTAAAATTTTGTGATTCTTTTGAGAGAGGGAGGGATTGAAACCCTAAGGGAGTGGGATGCGCAAATGTGTTGAAATGTAATATGAGAACTTAACTACTTAACCTAGACTAATAGCATTCATGTTTCTAGAAAACACATATTTTAATGCAGTATAAATGAAGGTAATCAAAGTAAACTAACCTAACATAATAGAAAAGTGCACCTAGAAACTGAAGAGGGCTAAAGCAGAGATTGTAGAGGTATCAGAGCCAAGTTGTGTGAATCCAAATCAAATCTAAAATCAGTTTGCTCTAAAAAAAATCATATTTTCCAAAATCGAATTCACATCACATTCTTCATAATGTTAAGTGTGATCTGATTTGAAGATCATCTTGCAAGAGCAGACAATTTCACATCATGGAAATTTAGATTCATGATGATCCTTAAAGAGAATAAGCTAGACTCACTTGTGAGAGAAAATAAGAAGGAACCAAAGGTTGATCCTGAGAAAACTCAATGGATTGAAAACAATGAAAAAGCCATGAAAATCCTAGTAGATGCAGTTAGGGATCATATAGTGCCCATCATAACAAAACATGAAACTACATACCATATGTTCAAATCTCTTGAGAGTACCTATGAGATCAACAACACCTGTAGGACTCTTACATAAAAAAGTCAAATCAACAATGCTCAAATAAACAAAGGAGAGTCCATTAATGCATACTTCATGAGGATTATTGAACTAAGGGATATGTTATCCACAATTGGATATCAAATTGATAGCAAAGAGTTAACTCTAATTCCACTAGGAGGCCTACCAAACTCATGGGAGTCATTTTTTCAAGGAGTAAGGGCGAGATCTAAACTCCCTAAGTTTGATAGGCTAAGAACCGACTGCCTTCAAGAAGAAACTAGAATCTCTACAAAAGAAGATAAAAAGAAGAACACAGATGAAGACATTCATGTACTCAAATCAACGTCTATTAAAAGGAATAAGAAAAACTCCTACAAGAGAGGATCTTTTAAAAGAAAGAGAAATTTCAATGGAAAGGGATCTTTTAAAAAGAAAGACATCTCTCAAGTGCAATGCTCTAGATGTGATCGATATGGTCATTATGCAATGAAGTGTCCCGAAAAATCAAAGCAACAAGCATCTTTTGCCAAAGTAGGAAAAACAAATTCAGATCATGAATCCGAGAACTTTGTGTTCTATTCAACCTTATCTAGTCAAATATCTAACAACACCCACAACTGGGTAATTGATAGTGGTTCCTCTAGACATATCACAAGATTCAGAGAAAACCTAGACACTATGACTAAAAAGTCTGATGAAGAAGTCACCATTGGGGATGATTATGCACACCCTCTAAAAGGGGTTGGAACTTGCTCCATCATACTGAAATCTAGTCTTTCTCTACAACTCACTGGAGTCTTATTTGTACTTGGAATAAAGAGGAACCTAATATCCATCTCTTCCCTTGAAGACAATGGATATAGAGTTACCTTTATGGATGGGAAAGTTCTAGCATGGCCTAAAAACTCAACTATCAAGAAAGCCCAAACCATAGGTATAAGACAAGGGTACCTTTACAAACTATGCATTGAATTTAAACAAACCCTTACCCTTGACACCTTTGATTCAAATGAGATTTGGCATAGAATATTAGGACACCTTCATCTCTGTGCCCTACCTTCTATGGAAAAACTTGTAACAGGCTTACCTAAGTTGAAACCATCTCATGAGGGAACTTGCAAAGGTTGTGCCTTAGGAAAAAATACAAAGGGGTCCTTTCCCAATACTTTGAGAAAAACCCTAAATGTGTTAGAACTTGTTGACTCAGACTTATGTGGACCCATGTCTATACCCTCTAAAGCAAGATTTCTATACTATGTCATATTTGTAGATGACTTCTCTAGGAAAACCTAGATCTATTTCCTTAAGTGTAAAGAATCAATAGAAATCCTCAAAAGGTTCAAAGAGTTTAAAGCCCTTACTGAAAAACTTCTCCGGAAAGAAAATAAAAACCTTAAGGACAAACAATGGGAAGGAATACACATCTGAAATTTTTAAAGAATTATGCATGAGTGTTGGAATTAAGAGGGAGTCTAGTGTTCACAGTTGCCTACAACCCTCAACAGAATGGGGTTGCTGAAAGAAAAAATAGAACCATTTTAGAAGTTGCTAAGGCAATGTTGCTGGACCAAAAAATTGAAACTTCTTTCTAGGTAGAAGCCTCTAGGATTGCTCTCTATATCCAAAATAGATGTCCTCATTCTCATCTTGATAAAAAAACTCCTAAAGAAGCCTTTACCGGCATAAAACCTGACATTAGTCATTTTAGGATTTTTGGTTGTCCTGTCTATATTCATGTGCCCAAAGAGAAGAGATTCAAACTAGAACCTTCTAGAAAGAAGGGGGTATTTTTGGGTTATAGTGAAACCTCCAAAGCCTATAGGATATACATAGCCGAGCAGAAACAAATCAAATTGAGCAGAGATGTCATCTTTCAAGAAGACATTGCATTTAAGAGGGCAATAAGTTCTAGTGAGATAGAAACCTATTCTCGTAGAGTACCTGAAATGGAACCTGCTCCTAAGATTCAGAGGGAGCATCGTGAAGAAATGCCACATGAACTTCCTTCTACTTCAAATGAGAATACAAATGAAAACGACAGAAAGAGACCACTTTGGGCCAGGAAGATGATAAAAGAAGACGAGGATCATGCAACACCCAAAGGAATGTTCAAGGAGAGTAAAAGACCCAAACGTTTCTCTAGCTATGTTGTTGTAATGAACAACATCATAAACTCAGAACCTGTCAATGTTACAGAAGCTTTCCGACATAAAGCATGGAAGGATGCAATGACAGAGGAATATCAGTCTATTCTAAAGAATGATGTATGGGATATAGTGCCTAGACCAAAAGAGAATGATGTATGGCAAAAACCAGAGGGCATTATACTAAACGAAGGGAAGTATACTATTGATATTATGAGGAGATTTGGAATGTTGGATTGTAGACCGATGTCTACACCTATGGAAACCAACCTTCAAAAATTCAAAGCAACAACAGAATCCAAGTGTGCAGATCCAACCCTTTACAGACAGATGATTGGGTCCTTGATGTATTTGGTTAACACCATACCTGATATTTGCTATGAATGTTCTCAGCTAGTTCATGTGTGAGCCAAAGGAAATTCACTTAATGGTTGTGAAACATATTTTGAGATATCTTCAAGGCACTATTGGATATGGTCTTCTTTACAAGAATGATCAACTAGATCTACATGGGTGCTCTGATTCAGATTGGGCTGGAGGTGTAACTTATTGGAAAAGCACATCAGGATGTTGCTTTAGTTTAGGATCGGCTATGATCTCCTGGATTTGCAGAAAACAATCTTCAGTTACATAGAGCTCAACAGAAGTTGAATACATTGCAGCCTCAATGGGAGCAAGAGAAGCAGTTTGGCTTCATAAATTGCTTTTGGGACTCTTTGGTGAGCCCTTGAATCCTACAATTATTCATTGTGATAATCAGAGTTGCATCAAACTCTTTGTAAATCCCATCTTTCATAATAGATCTAAGCACATTGAGATCCCCTATCATTATGTAAGAGATATGGTGGAAAGGAAAGTGATCCAGTTGGAGTATATTAGTACAAATGATCAAACTATAGACATTCTCACCAAGCCTCTCTCCCGAATCAAGGTAGCGCACTTCAGGAAGAAACTTGGTATGGTTGATATGTAATTTGTTATTTATGTTTGAAATACAATTTTTTTATAAATTGTACTAATATATAAAGATGTTTAAGGTGTAAACTCTTTTGTCATGTGTGTGACTCCATGACCTTATGGGCCTACTCCCCCTGTGTACATTATTGAAAGGTGACAATCTTTCTAATAATGAACAGATGTTTTTGACATTGTCAAGTGACGACTTTGCAATGATAAATTATCATTATAAATATCATGTGACTTGATATCTGTGGACATGTCATGATAGTATCTCTTGGACACCTTGATCAATATCATGGGACTTGATATTATCTGAAGATCATTGTGATCCTTAAGAGATAATCATGGTGGATATTTATATCCATGGATATGCCATGAATTATGGTATACATTATGTGACTTGATGTTAGTGCACATACCATAATGAAGATGTCTTATGAAGAATGTCATGTGACTTGACAACATTGAGAAAACATATCATATCTTCGATAACACATGTGAAGGTGATATCTCCACTTATTTGATTTGAAATATCTTCCCTAGCTAAGAGGGAGTGTTGATGAATGGTAGCTTACGTTAGATATAAACAATGATTGCTAAAAGAATCATCATCATTTATATAAGATCAAATTGCTCTTCATATTTAATATTTCTAGAAATAAGTAAATTTGAATTTTATAAAGCATGTATAAAATCAAAATTAAATAAATGATGTTAAAATCATTATTAAATAAATTGAATCTCTTATCTACCCTTTATTGAAGGTTATGTGCTAATGATTACCAACATATGTTAGTAGGTTCTTTTACAACCCATGCGCCCAAGGGACACGTCCCATGAGTGGACGTGTCTACACTTGTGGAGACACGTCCTCTCATGAGACGTGTCTCCTAGAGGCGTGTCTCCATAACATATAAAATGTAGATCCCTCATTGATATGCAAACATTAAAATTTATTAATGTTCTGCAATCAGCACATTCGACATAAAGAGAAGAAATTTGGAAATTGTTTTTTTTGACTTAGAATTCTCACTCACAAAATTTTCTGACCTTAGTGTCTCTTATATTTTTAGGATCCTATTTGAAAAATATTTGATTACATTTACATACACCAACAGGGGCGACCTAGTTCCTTTCTAGAAAATCTGCTCCGAAAGACATTTCTGTCAACTAGGTCCCCAAATCTCAAAAAAATTGTACTAGAAAGCCCTATTGCGACTAGGTCACCATTATAGGAGACCTAGTCCCTTTCTACTTTTTTGGTAAACACAAAGTGGAATTGGTTGTCTTGGATCTATATTCTACTCTTCCACGGGAATCTTATCTAAAACTTGTAAAATGACCTGCAAAACAAAATATATTTATGTTTCTAATGTGGGATTTTCCTTGGTCAAACACCTAGTTGTATTCAAACTTGAAATGAAATGGAAACTTGCAAAACCCTAGCCCTAAGTGTGTCTAGAGCTAAGAAAATCATAAGCAAAGCAAAACCCTATTCTATTGTGCTAGAATAAGATGTTTGTACAAAGATTTGAAATGGTGTAAAACCATAAAGCCCTAGAAATATTACATCGTTACAAATGAAAGTAGTAAGGAATACAAATGGGTTGAAGGTAGAAGATGGAGGCACTTTGAAACTAGTATTTAGGAATGATTTGGTGGCTATTTGCATCTCTTCAACCTAGATTTCTCCATGAATCTCCATAGGCATCTACCTCCAACCTTGTTAAAATGTGATCTTGAATACGAAGTGAGATCCAAGACTTGAAAAAATCCATTGCTTTACTATCCAAGAGCTTTAACTTTGCTATCTGAGGGGTGAATCTTTTTGAGGAAGATGTTTTTACACTTGATTTTGGAGTTCAAAGTGAAAAATGAGCTAGAAGAGTTTGCAAAATGACCTAAAAAATAAGTATATATAAGCAACATGACCTAATTTTCAAGAATTTTTTACCTAAGAAGTTGACACCCATCGGGGATTTTAGGTTAATTATTGATTTTTGTGTTTAAAACTTGAAAAATCCATAAAAGGGACAAGGTTGCCCACTTGGGTGACCTAGTTCCACTGATGGATTTTTAAGTGGGAACTGTGAGTTCTAAATGCTTTTGATGTGATTTTTTGGGGATTGAATGATCCCTTAGGTGTATGAGACCTCTAAGTCCAAAATTTAGAACATTAGGGGCCTATAAATGTTGTTTTAGGGTGAAATCTGGTGAAATGGGACCTAAAGTAGGACCAAAATGGGCATAAATTATCCTTTTCTTCAAAGGTATCCAATTTTTGGTGACACATTTAGCCCCCACTTTAGCATCCATATGATTCCACATGTATATGTAAGCTAAAGGACTCTAAAACAGACAATGTACCTATATTTCTATAAGAGGATACTTATTTAAAGAACATGAGATTGGAGCCCCCAGTGTAGCTTATCTGCAAAACCACAATGTTAGGAACTGCATCCTGCAACACAAATTCATTAGAAATCAAAAAAACCTCTTATCTAATTCCTTGTGATGAGATTAGAATGTAGATGTATGGCCCCCTTGATTCTGCTTGCTCTATAGAGGTTGAATCAAGGTAGCGGTCTAACCACATCGAATAAGGGCACACAGATTAAAGGGAATTTCCAAGCACCATGCCTCATAACGATAGGTGAGTGATGATGTAGGGTGTGAAAAAATGATTCTGATGCAACAAACGACATAAAAAATGGAGTTCACTAGCACCCATAATGTTGGTTTGAATGAAAAAGCACACTAAAATTTTTTAATCAAAAGAAGAAGGTACAACTGTGCTTATGTCTAAAAGTGAGTTAGTTGAAAGGAAAATGAAAAGGATTAGCACATACTTACTTTTATCATTTACCATTTTTAGTTTTAGAGAGTGATGAGGAGAAAGTGACAACATGTCGAGCACACGATATTTCACGCCTGCAAGTTTGGATGTGTTGTACCATCAGGTGGCAAGCGATAACTGCCAACAAGAGGTGAGTTGATTTTGAAGCCTATTATTTTGTGATTTTTCAATTATTATATGAATTTAATGCTTATATAGAGTAGATCAGGATCCTTGAAAAAAAGTTTGCAAAGTGTCCCTTTTTTCGTAAAGTGTCCCATTTCTTTGTGAAATCCCCGAAAAGGAGTATAAAGTGTCTAGGGTTCTAGAGAAAGCACACTAGAACAAAATTAGCACATTTTCTTGATGAATTAGAGTAAAATTAAAGAAAATAGATGATTTATATAGCATATTATGAGAATTTGTACATGTGTCGGCATAGTCTCAATGACGATTAGGAAGGAGACAGTTGATTTTTCTCAAAGATCTAGAACCAGTACTATCACCAACAAAGACAGAGCACTTACAAGAAGTGGGGATCTACTGGGCCTATCTAATGCCATAGATGAGATATCATGATGCCATGCTAATGGCACTATGCGAGAGGTGGAATGCACTTGCACATTTCACCTACCCACAAGGGAGATGACTATTACACTAAAGGATATCCATCACATTCTCTGAGTCCCTATCTGGGCAGAGTGTGTGCAGATACTTAGGTGATGACCTTTCTATGAGTAGTGGGTAGACATGTAGTACTATCTCTAGGGTCCTACACATAATGTGAGAGTAGCAGGACAGATTGATTTGGTGATGTTACTATATTCACGAGCACCCCTGATGAGGCACATCATGATGCATACAATGACACTGGTCCTATTGTCACATGTTCATATAGCACATCTAGAGGGTGGTTTAGTACACTTGGTACAAGGCATGGCAGAGCATTAGACAATATATGTCTGGGGTCAATGCATTCTAGCACATGTGTATTATGATCTTGGTCGATTTGTGTTCTGGGAGTTAGATAGAATGGTACATTGTACACTCTTATAGGTATGGTGCCTAGAGAATATCACATGTACACGACCAATGGTCTTCTTGTATCCGATAGTAGTGGTCTATCCATGAGCATTTGGGTAATCACTACGATGATTATGGTAGTACCGCGATCTTCACTTTTGGAGAGTGAGATTCCACCGAAAAGATGGAGAGGATATTCGATGGAAACCATATAAACTTGTCCTCTAATGGTCAGATTATAGTAGAGAGCTCAAGAGATTACAGATGACTAGATTCTTGGTAGGATGTCATGATCACATAGTGCGACCATTCTACTATGGTCGGGGGAAGAGGCAATTCAGATAGGTATAGATACTGCCACAACCATGATCATCATTCATGAGGTCTGTTCGGAGTGCACAATGACCAAGTGACATAGAAAACTTCACACTAGATGATGTCATTGAGAGTGACTCAAACTACTCAGATTAGGACCAACCACTGGTTGATGATGCAGATGATTGTAGGGCCACATGGGAGTATGAGGAGTGGTGGATAGCCTCATGACTAGGGCCAATATTTTTGATGGATGAGCCAATGGGAGAGGCTCAACCTGTACTAGATGAGGGGGAGGATAGGGAGAGAGAGGACAAGGCCGAGGAGACTTGGTACAGGGTTCCAAATATTTTTACAGATTTTTTTATAGATATTACTGATGAGGATTATGGTAAGGATGTAGATCCAGATTCTGATGGTTGGGAAGGAGAGGATGAGGATGAGGATGAGGAGGATGAGGAGGAGGAGCAAGATGAGGAGGATGAGGAGGGGGAGAGAGGAGAGGAGTCACCTCTAAGTGAGGATGATGATATTGTGGTCGAGGATTTACATGAGCAAGGAGAGAGCTCATCCATTCATAGGACTAGATCTTGGACAATAGCAATAGCAGGGACTAAGACTCATAGCCAAGGAGAGACTAGTGCATCCTTAATGCCCCTAGCATAGGATGAGGTGGAAATTCCACCTTCTACCAGAGATATGGGGGAGAACATATGATTTTTATAGATTTATTCTATTTATGACTTACTGCATATATGTATATATTGATGTGATGATGTATTACTAATGATACTTTTATTTGATTTTTCAAGGCCTACGGAGGGTTGGTGAGATTTACTACATCAAGAAATTATAGAGATAGTTCTAATGAACTTCAGCAAAGAGGAGATCGATATTGACTACGTTCCCCCACCGATTGTGGAGCATGAGCTAGAAACCCTAAGATCCTTCACGAGATTGTGGGAAACCTAGGAGATCTTTAGGAGATAGGTGCACCGAGTGGAATCTATACCATAGATGTAGCCACCATGACCTCAACCACTTCCACCCCTATCACTCACATCTACATCATCCCTCGGGTTGGGTCTTCCTCCTCTTCCCACCATCAACCAATAAAATTAGAACACCTTATCAAATTCTCTAGCAGTGCCATCTATATCACAACAACAAATTACAACCATCCAACCAACCGTAGCAATCAACACATCCACCATTCCTCAAAGCCAGGTTTCTCAAGGACCAAGCACCTCAATTTCACCATCCACAACTCAAACCTCGATCATTAACACAACTTTTTTGCTCCTCACAATGGTCAATGTTCTTCCCAACCCATAGCCATTACCACCAAGGCACAACGTGACCAATTCATTCACCATGATGTTGGAAGCTAATCGACAAGCTACCCAACAAAAAGTGCTCCAAAATCAAAAAGTTGCACAAGTAGCCGCTAAACAAGCGCAAGCACAATTAGAAACACAACAGGCACAACAAGTTGCACAAGCCCAAGCCTTGTTACAACAACAATAAGTTGTGCAAGATTCCCAAGCTACGTAGGCAGCTCAGGCCACCCAAACTACACAAGTTGTACATGTCACGCAGATTGCACAGGAAATCCAACAAGCACACGCTCAAGCATGAGCCCAATTTCAAGCTTAGCAAGTGCAAGCACAAGCATAGTACCAAGGAAAATTGCAAGCACAACAAGAAGCATATCAGCAAGCCCTGCAAGAATATCAATTACAACAATAATACGACCAACAACAAGCATTGTTGGCGCAACAACATGACCAACAACAAGCGTTGTTGGCACAATAGCAGCTGGACCAACAAGAAGCTCATACATCACTTGCTTAGAAGAGCTTACAAAAAAATCACACCAACATCCCACCCATCAATCCCACACCCTAGAAAATATTCACCCCACCTCCTGATCTGCAAGGTGAGGAGATGACACAAATCAAATTACTCTCCCAGCAAGTGCTAGATCTTCAATCATGGAAGACAATCAATATACTGAGCAACCTATTCCCCTACCCGTTTGACAGAAGGTTGGAGATGGTACCATTCTTGAAGGGATTCAAAATCCCCAAATTTGATAAATATCATGGGATGGGAAACCTTGAAGATCACATCAGGGAGTTTCAAGTACATTGCATGGAAGTCACCTACAATGACACATATGTAATGTGTTTATTCCCTCAAAGCTTGGTTGGTGATTCTATGGAATGGTTTTCTCATTTTCCTATGGGAATCAAAATGTTTCAGGAAATTAAAGATGCATTCATCATGTAGAAATGGAAAATGTACAAGTTTGGTTCGACACACTTGATCTTGATTACTAACGACATTTCCTCCTAAATCATACTCTCAGCATTTCATCATATTTTGTCTCTTAATTTAATAAATCATTGGTTTTTTAATTAAGTCTTTCTCCTCCAATGATTAAATTAATCATTTTAATTTAATTACCCTTATATTTTTGTTGAATTAAATAAATCATTATATTTAATAAAATTCTCTAAAGTCTTCTCATTAAATTAAATAAATTAAACCTAATTTGATTTAATCTAACATTGCTCTCTTTAATCAAATAAATCAAATGTTTTATTTGATTAATCATTTCCTCTCAATTCTAATTTAAATAAATGCATCAATTTAAGTCAAAATTGTCAAATCATCTAATCCTTCATTAAATTTATCAAAATCTTGATTATGTTAATCCTTATCAATAAAATCTTCTAGAGAATGCAATTTGCACAATAAATCAATTACTTTGATCTATTTAATTCTCTATTTTCTCTCAACATGGCATCAAAAGGGAATATTCCCTCAAGTTTAAATTCAAAAAGTCCAAGTGGACTTGTACATCCAACAAGGCATTCACTCCTCTTACATGTCCTTGTGCATTCAGCCAAGTGGTATTTATTCCATTCCTTTTTCCCTCTCACATGTCATTTCTTCAAATTCAAATTCCACCTAATTGCATTTATTGGCACTTTGGCCAAAATGTGCACAACCATCAACCATTCACATGGTGACAAGTGGCATTTTGCCATTGGGTGAGACTTAGTCACACATTTCCCAAATCTTGCCTCTTCTTCCAAATTCAAATCTATAAATGGAAACATAATCTTCTCATTAAGGATCCACAACTTCATGCAAATTTAATCTCTCAACATTGAGAGCCAATTTGTGCACACCACTACATCCATTCATCAATCTCATAGCTAGGTTATGCTCAAATCTCATTGGGAGATTTGACCATTTCACGATCATCAACATTGCACTTTAGGAGTTGGGAATGGGCCAATTTCAACATTTCAATTGGCACCAATTCCCCCATGGGATCATCAATTTTCTCACTTAATTAGGATTTCTTTGCATTTATTTAGTTCGTTCTTCATTTTCCTAGTTTAAGTCTTAGCAAATGGATTTCATGGGGAATCCTTCATTCTTTTTTGCATTTGATCTAAAACATTGATTTTCTTGTTGTTCTTGTGTAATTGTAGGTTTAGGGGTTCACACATCCAAAATTATGTATTTAACATTTCTGTGGATGTTAGTTTGGAAGAAATCTCGACGCTCAAACAAGGTAAGGGGGAATCACTCACCACCTTTCTCCAATGATGGCGAGACAAGGCCAATCAAAGCAAGTGGGCCATGCCAGAAGAACAAGTTTGTACCATCATTGCCAATACAGACAAAACCTTGGCATTCTATCTGAAGATGTAATGCATCACTACGTACAATCAACTAATCCACAAGGCACTCAATATTGAACGGGCTTTTGTTACAAAAGCGGGCATGCCCACTTATCTTGAACAATAGGATAATCGCCCATCCACTTGCTACAATGACAAACCTCACACATAGGTGAAGAACCAAAATGTCACCAACGATGGAGTAGTGGATGCCAAGGTTGTCATCAATCCTCCCAATCAAAATAATCAAGTGCATCATCATCAACCATAGAAAAATAGCCAAAATAACACACAAACAAATGTGGTGAACCAACAACCACCCCAAAATCATATCAATAATCTCAATAATCAATGAGGACCACCTCTGTGAAACAAGTTTCTCCCCAAACAGAAATTCATAGCCCGTGGGGAGTCAATTGAATCCATCATGAAAAAGTTGGTCAATGAGAACATCATCAAGGTCTCCGCCCATGATAATTACAATGAACCCCAAATGAAGCCACCCTAATACAACAAAAATCTCTTGTGTGATTATCATAAATGTCGAGCAACCCACTAGAAATCAAGATCTCAAAATATACACAAATCTGATGCCTAATCATAATCACGTAAATAATCAAGGAATTAGCCAAGGGAACAATAAAGGGAAACAAAAGTATGCTAGTGCAAACCTTGTATACGAAGACATTATCGCATGCATAGATAAAATGGTCACTATCATTAGCATCAAAGGAGCCAATGTTGATTGTGGAGTCACCACATGTGGTGACAAGGTTAATTTTGTAGGGGTGCACAACCATCTAAGACACCTAATTCAAACCCAAAAGTTGTTCCCTATGATTATAACATCATCGAATAGCTAAAAAGAACCCTCGCTCAAATCTCCATCATGGAGTTATTGAAAATTTCCACCACCCACATGAAAGTCCTTGATGAAGCATTAGTTGCATCCACTATCTTCTCTACCCTTGATAAAAAACAATTTCAGGCTATGGTTGCTAACATCGTCACTCCAAATCTCCTCACCTTTTCTGATCAAGACTTCTTCTCCCAACCATCTCACAATCGTGTGCTTCATCTTCAAGTGCTATTTCACAAGAAAAATGTCAAAAGGTTCATCGTAGATGGAGGTGTGGGTCTCAATATTTGTTCTCTTAAACTCGTAAAGAACTTTGGAATTTCAGAAGACTCCATCGACAAAAACAAAGGCATCACCATTAGAGCATATGATGGCCAAGAAAGAGTGTCTCAAGGCACTATCAGGATCCCAATCTAAGTGGGGCCAACCACTATGGAAACCACATGTCAGGTCTTCGACCTTGAATTTCCCTACAACATCCTCCTAAGATGCCCATGGATCCATGGAATGAAGGTTGTCACCTCAACATTTCACCAATGCATCAAATTCTTATACCAAAATGAGGAGGTCACAATACATGGTGATATGAAGGCATTCGCTTATTGCAAAAATCCGGAGGCTAAGTTTTACAAAATTCCCCAAGTCCCAAAAAATGATGAAGGTCCCTCCACTTCATACATAGACCCATCTAAGCTCATCTCCACTTCTAAGAAAAAGACACCCTCCATCCCCGATATATCCGACATCAAGCTCATGGTCTAGGAAAATGAATGTGTGGATTACAGAATGAAGAAAAAATATTTTTTTGTAGGAGAGATAACACGATCTCCTAGGTCACATGAGCAACCCCAACTAGTTGAAACACATGTCCACACTTTTAGGGCTGACCCTTTTGGATTCTGCCATTGGGTGGATCTCAGTCAAGAAAATGTGGATGAAAGATAGATTGCAATCTCACTATACCAAGATGAAAGTCCCACACCCACCCTACCCATGCATGAAGCTAGCAAAGGATTGCAAATGATGCTTGGTATGGGCTACCATAGAAATTAAAGCCTTGGAAGGAACAACAATGGATGACTGGAACCCAACATTGTGGAGAGACAAATGAGAAATCTTGGCCTTGGATGTACCCCTCTGAGTATAACCATATGTGGCAGAGGTACCCCTAGTAGAGTAGTCAGCTCTCCCCCTCAGTTATCAACAATCACTCTTCAACTATCAGTATCCACATATCTACCCCTAGATAATTTCACCTTCGACATAAGTGATGTTTGTAATGGTAGTGATGACGAGGATACCATAACTGGACCACTCGCACTTTTTGAATATTCCTCCTTACTAATGATTAGTGCCTCATTCGTTGAGTTAGACCTCCAAACTCATAAAATAAACCTAGTTTACCCCCAACTCATCGACTAAGATCAATGAGGACCACCGGTTCTAGACACATTCGAAAATGTTGAGGCTCTCTTAGAATTCGTGGGACTAAGGGATATAGTACCATGCGGAGATCTCAAGGCTTGGTTGGGCATCACACTAGACACACAAGCATATTATGAGGAGATGATTGAGTCCTTTAGTTGCAAAAGCAAAACAATGAGAATAAGCTCAGGGTCATTGAGTGAAAACCAAATTGTGGCACTCTCTAACCATAGAATAGTAAAAATAAAGGACACATGCAATTGTAAAACCCTCTTTGAGGCACCGGAGGATGAAGGATTGAATCTCCCCCTATTTCACTTCATCAGAGAAATCGACAGTCTTAGAAAAATGGTGCAATCTTGTCAATCTGAGAACAGAAGCAACGCCACACATCACTTTCTACGTTCAATCACTTTTATCAAAACAACAAGAACTATTAGCACCATTCCTAAGAGAAAGAAAGGTGAACTTTGCATGGACCTATGTTGACATGTCGGATCTCGATCCAGAAGTTGTGGTTCATCATTTAGCTATCTACCCAGGGGCAAAGCTAGTGAGACAAAATTTGAGAAAGATGCACCCTCAAATAGCCTTGCTAGTCAAGGTAGAATTACATAAACTCTTGGCTGCCAATTTTATAGGCACAATTGATTATCTAGAATGGGTATCAAATCTCTTGCTAGTTTCAAAACTGAATGGGGGCATTTGTATGTATACAGACTTCAGAGACCTAAACAAAGCATTTACTAAGGATGATTTTCCACTACCCAACATTGATATGATAGTGGACATGACGATCGGACATGAGATGCTATCATTGATGGATGGCCTCTTAGGTTACAACCAGACTATGATCACAAAGGAAGACCAACATAAGACATTTACATGTCCATTGGGCAGCTACTACTAGAACATGATGCCATTTGGGCTAAAGAACGCAGGTGCGACATACTAAAGAGCCATGACACTGATTTTGCACAACATGATTCATAAAATAGTGGAAGTCTACATAGACGACATATTGGAAAAATTTAGAGAAAGACAAGACCACATAGCAACCTTGGGCTCTATTTTTGACAGATTGGAAAAATATAAGGTTCGTCTCAACCCAAAGAAGTGTGTCTTTGGGGTACAATCTCGAAAACTCCTAGGATATATAGTATTAATGAGAGGAATTGAGGTAGATCTCTCCAAGGTCGAGACAATTCTAGATATGGAAGCACCCAAGACATTAAAGTAGCTAAGGGGTCTACAAAGCATGCTCCAATCCATCTACATGTTCATAGCAGAGGGTGATCCCACAATAGTGGTTTATAATTTTTGGCCAAATTGGACTGCAATTATTATTTTTAACTAAATCTTCATATTTGGGCACCTATAGAGGCTAAACTATGAGGAATTTGAAGAAGATGAAAACTAGAGTCTCATCACATTTTGTCTGTAGATTCTAAAAATATTTTTTCCAAATTTTTTGGAATCAGATTGGACTTTTTTTTCCATCTCCCACGAAAACTAGCTTAAAAAGTGACCCTCACCATATACAACACAACTTTTTTTGTATAAAGGATAGAATTCTAATTTTTTCAAATTTAGATTTGTAACTATGATATCTAGCACTTGCATTTGGTCTCAAGGTTTTTTATAGAATATTTTTTCCTTAATCAAGTTCCGAAGTCAAACCAATTGCAATTCAGACATAGGCAGACTGTACACAACATAATTTTTTTTGTATGTATCGAGATTCAATTTTATTTGTTTTAATGGATCAAATACATCAATACCCAGCCTCAACATATTTAAAAAAAAATTATTTTGATAATTTGCTACTTTTCCACATGTGCAAAACAAAGAGCTTGACTTTCGGTGAAAAACCTATGTTTAATAAAACTAAAAAAACACATACATAATAAAACCAAAACATATTAAAGTTTAATTCGTTGGATAGCTCATTCTGAGGACTACCATCTTCCAGTTGGGTTTGTGAAGTATCCTCCATTTTCATCCTCAACCCAAGCTTCAAAGGGAAAAATTCTTCTAAAATTTGGTGGAAGAGGAGGAGAAGGACAAAAAAGGGGGGTTTGAGTGAACCCCCCTTTGAATGAACCCCACTTCGCTCGAAAGGGTGAAGGCGGGTTTAGTCGAAGGGGGGTTGCTCGAACCCATGGATAACTTTAGTGGCGAATCTTCGCCAATTGGTGAATATTTAAATCGGGACCTCCAAAAATGGCGAATAATACAAGTTAGAAAGGATGTCGAATCGCCAGGTTTTTACAAAAAAAATAAATTGTCTCGATTAATTCGCTAATGTATTATTTTTTAAATGAAATATCATCGGATCTGATTCGCCAGTAGTTTATACTGTAATTACAAATATTACTTATATTCGCTAGTAATTTTTTATTCTTACAATGAATTTTTATGGTATATTCGCCACTAATAATAATTTACTATTTCATTTTAGGGATATTTTAGCCTTTAATAGTTTTATTATTTATTATCATCGATTAGTGTTTTAATCGAATGGCTACAAGTGAATTCTGTGACTTTATTTGCACGTGCCTTTTAAAAAGGTTGTTGAGACTCGAAATTTGCTTTGGGCCACATGATTAGATTTGATCATGTGGCCTAAAATAAATTTCGGGACTCAACAACCTTTTTAAAAGGCATGTGCATATAAAGTCATGAAATTCACTAAGTAACGGAATTCACTAAGTAACGAAATTCACTATCGACAGGACATCCCTAAGTGTCTCACCGATGATGTTTAGTCACACCGATATTCACTCATGGAATGAACTTACACTGTAGCCATCTGATTTAAAATGGAATGAACTTGCACTGCAGCCGTCTGATTTAAAAGCTAATCAATGGTAGAATTTTCAAGTTTCATTTAGTCTTAATTTTCAAGTGAATTTTTAAAAACATTTCATCCGTGTGTGCTCCAATGCATTTTCAATAGTGAATTTATGCTTGGTGGCGAGGGGTTTTGCCCCTCAACCCCACCTGTATCACGACAGGAGTGTGCAGAGGCCATTGTCCCCGAACCCCGCAAGGGGGCATTGCCCCCTCGACCCCCACAAGGGGCATTGCCCCTTGACCCCACCGGTGGTTGCCGCCCAGGCCCCTGCTTCAATATTAAAAAAAAAATTATGGGGGAACTACACCGACCGACTATGCAAATTTTTGAAGTAGAGATTCACCATTGTAATTAATCATTTTACTAATTATTAACTAGGATTCGCCAGTGTGATTATTTTTTTTTAGCAATTATTCATTAAGATTCACCAGGATTTTACAAATTTTTGAATAATGAGCATAAGATTCACCAATGAAAATTAATAACTTTTTCAAATATTAGGAAAGATTCGCCAGGATTTTACACCTTTGTTGATGGGGGGGTTTCTTAAAGTTATCCTTGCTCGAACCCCCATTTTTTTTGAATTCCCCATAAGAGAACATGGCATCACAGGGTTCAAACGAATCCCTCTTTTGGGTTCGTCCAAACCCCCTAATTCGAACAATCCCTTTAAAACATGAAATTTTCAATGCATGATAATTTTCTCAAATTTCCTTCCTCATAAATATTGTACACCACTATTATGGGTTTACCCCGTGATTGGCAGATAAGCAGATCCCATACTCTCATCTACTCCACAAGGGAGTAAAATACAAGTGGGATGACAAGTGTGATCAAGTGTTTAGTAACATCAATTAATATATACTCACGCCACCAGTTTTGATGTCGCCAATCCTAGGAAAGCCATTAATCATGTATATTTCAACAAACATGGTAGCTCTTGGTGCTTGCTTAGCTCAACATGATGAAAATGGAAGAGAGAGAGATAAATATACTAAATCAATAGGACAATGGTAGGGAATGAGCTCAACAACAAACCAATAGAAAAATCTTTCCTGGGAGTTGTGTTTGCAGCCCAAAATTTTAGACACTACATGTTGGCTCATCAAATCAAGCTAATTGCAAAGATAGATCCTCTAAAGTACTTGTTCTCTAAAGCCACACTCACAAAATGGACAACCAAATGGGTTATGATATTGACAGATCATGCTATTGAATATATAGAGCACAAGTCTATCAAGGGGTAGGCAATTGCAGACCAACTGGCAGAGGCTCCAATATATTCAAATAATCCACTCATATCAAAATTTCCAAATGAATCTGTCTTTAATCTCAACATAGCCGATCACTGGAAGCTCTACTTCGACGGCTCATACACACAACATGGGTCAGGAGCCAGAGTTTTCTTCATAACCCTATACGGGGATTATATTCCTAGATCCTACAAATTGCCATTCCCCTAGACTAACAACATTGTAGAGTACGAGTCTTTAACCATAGGTCTCAATATTGCAGCACAGTGGCGGATTATAGCACTAAAGTTTTATGGGGATTCACAGCTTATTATCAACATGTAAATGGCAAGGTGCCACTTGTCAACATGCTAGTGGAGGACGAATGAGCATATTTTGGAGAATGTGCAAGTAAATACAATTAGGTTCATTCAAAATTTGAAAGATGGCTTTAAATGTATATGGTTGAGATATTTTGGGGGGAAATTTGTTTGGACACGAAATTCAAACAAATGGGGTTAATGAGGGAATATTCCTTGGGAATATGCCTTGTGAGGGAAATTAGGGGTAATTAGATAATTAATTAAAATGAATGTCATGTGCAAGTGGGTGGGTTAGTCAAGGGTTTAGGTTTGACCAAGGTTGAGTCAAAACCTAGAGGATAGTAATTAGGATTATGGGTTAATTACTTCAAATTAATTAACTTGAAAGGGTTTAGGGGTTTTGACATTTGATTTAATCAATTTGATTTATTAAATCAGATGAGAGGACCTTTAGAACTTAATTAAATAATTTAATTTATTTAATCAACGATGATGTACCTTAGTGAGGGTTGATGCAAGAAGTTGGGTCCACAAAAATCTCAAAAAGTGGAAGTGTTTTTGCTATTTTTTAGAATTTGTCACACTTGGACTGAAAATTTGAGGCACTTACACAATGAATCTTAAAAAAAATCAGTAATATGAAATTTTGAATTTTGAATCTAGTTTCCAAATATGTAACTTATTCAGATACCTAGATGATATAAATTAAAATTTGATAGGGATGTATAAAAACCACTTTTTAAAAGTCCCTATTTTTTTTTCCATACCATGCACGTGTACAGACACAAATTTTTGACCAAAATAAAAGTCATTTTCTAATTCCTTTTGGGGAAAGAAATCTAACAATATGAAGATTGATGAGGATTTTTTTTGTAATTTTTTGTTTTTATTCAATTTTTATTGGCCTTAATTGTTGTTTTTAAAAATCAACATATACAGACAACATAATTGGACCTAAACTAAACATTTTTTTTATTTTTTTTATTTTCATTGTGTAGAGAATTGTTTGAAGATTGATGCCATATAATTTTTTTTTACAAAATAATTAACCAAGAAAAAGTTATTAAAAAACAAAAAAATCTTGATATTTAAAGTTTAAGGACTAGTTTGCTTGGAAATTAATTAAAAAATAAAAAATATAATACAATATTAATAAAAATTATATATTTGGAAATTAGACATCATGTTCTCTAATGGGTTTTAATTTTATAGATTGATTTAGAAAAAAATTCCATCAGCCATATTGCCAAAGTTGGACATTGTTTTTCAATCTGCCTTAGTTTTTTAGTTGCTGGTCAAAGGCTAAGGGTCAAATTGCCAAGCCTTTCCTGAGCCTAAAACCAATACTACATGTGGGTTGGAGATGGAATTTTTTAATAACGCGTATGCGTTTTAAAGACACGTACGTGTTACAAAATGCATATGTGTTCTTTATTTGTTTGATTATTTTTTAAAGAAAGAAAAAATTAGAAATGGGTACTCGTTTAAAAATGTGTATGCGTTTTGAAATGCAAAGCGTGTATGCGTTTTAAAATGCGAACCCATTTCTAAAAATATATTTTTTTAAATAAGTGACTTGTGCATGTTATAAAATGTGTATGCGTTATATAACATGTATGCATTTTTTAGTGCATACATATTTTTCTAGGCCCAGGTACCTGATGCATAACGCATATGTGTTTTTTAATAATGAGTACACGTTTTTTGCGAGATTTAATTTTTTGGTCGAAACTTCCCCTCTTCTTGGACCCAACTTCTTGCACTTACCCATGAATTAGTCAAATAAATTACTTTATTTTATTAATAGAGGAATTTAATGTTAATTAGACCAAGATTAGATGCATTATGTCAGTTGATTATTTGAGTGTCTACATATATATGTAATTTTCCATTGCCTTTAATATATTTTTTTATACCCAAATATGATAATCGGTTAATTTGTTTTCATTTCCATTTTTGGTAGCAACAATGAAATAAAGAAAGTGTTTCACTGACAGAACTATTGTGCATGTAAGAACAAAATAATACAATTGCATGACAAAATATCCTAGAAATGAAAACCAATGATACCATATTCATATTTCATAGTCACAATCACATATATATACATAAAATATTACATATACATATAGAATTGCATGGTTTATATCTTTGAAATGAAAACAATTTAACTCATTTTCATATTTTGGAATAAAAATAAAATATGAAAGTAAAATTGTAGAGTGAAAGTTTAGCATTGAAAGGCATAAATAATTAATAAAAAAAATGAAGTTCTTATCAATGGAGAGTGTAACACTACTAGAGATTATGGTCTGGCTTCCACCCTACATTAGAAGTATGTGGTGCATGTTGTTTGGCTATGCATCGTTTGCTACATTTATTATAGTCTCCATCAAAATGAACAACTTCATTCTTTTGATTGGGGAGTTGAATTTCTACAATTCCATATACATATGAATATGGAAGTGAGTTGTGGTAAATAAAAATTAGAAAATATTGATACATGTATTTTTGAATTTGTAAATCTCTTTATATGTTCAATGTTGATGAATTATGGACTCTTTAAATACATAGCAGAATATCTTCGAAATGAAAACAGGTTAACTCATTTTCATATTTCTGAATAACAAAAAAATATCAAAGGCAAATGAAAGTTTGTGCATTGTCGAACAAACAAATACAAATGCATGGTAGAATATCTTTGAATGAAAACTAGTGATACCATATTAATATTTCATCCTAATAATTATGTATGCATACATAAAAAATTATATATATAATGAGTTCGTGTGTATATATAATTAAATATACATATATATATATAATAATAGCATATATAAGAAAATATATATATAAGGACATCCTAGCTATTCAAGAAGGAGTGTTTATTTTTGTAATCTCATAAATATATTTTGACATAGTCATAAAAAATATTGGATATTGATATCATTGCATTGAAAAAAAATTATCCTCAAGGTCACAAGTACATAGGGAAAAAAAGGAGAGCATATATGCATTACTATTCCATGTCTAAAAGTATAATTTAACTTCTCAAGATTAACTTCTTATTAGTGCACTAAGAGGAACAAATGATTCAATTTTTACTATGTTAGGCTTGTACAAGGCTTGCTAGGGGAGTTCTTTATATAATTGATGTATGTGAGGCCTAATTTTTTGAAATGAGGTGTAAGTCTATGGCTTGGCATGAGAGGGTAACATCCTCTCCTCTTTCACTTACAAGCTAGAAAGCTTATTACAAGCTTATCCCTTAGTTACAAATGCACATGTTTAAGGTATAGTCTTTCAATTCTCTCCCTAGTATTTTATGGCCCACTAGAGCATGTCGGTTGAGGTTATTACTTGTTGATGAAATTCAAGCTAGGTACTCTGAAAAGAAACTAAAACAAATAGACTAGCCTTTTTTATTTCCAAGATTGCCTTATGGTGGGAGGAAACAATATACATGGGATTATTCTTTTGGGAGATTATAAAAAATGATTAGAGGGGTTATTTTAGTTCTCAATAACACCTTATGGTATGAGGTAAGTTAGTACATACTCTTAAATCACACAAACATGGAAAACAAGTTCTTTGACCTTAGAAAATGAAAGTATGAGAGAAATAAAAAATATGTTTGAGATTATTTCTTAGTCAAATATCTAACTAAAACACATATGTTAGTAGTTTTATTTTGTGAATGATCTACAAACATATGAAACTACAACTATAGGTTATCAAATGACAAAAAATATCAAAGAGAGCCCTCCAATGATGAGTGTTAATGACAAAAGTACAAAAAATCAAGAAAATGAATAATTGGGATCAAATACTAAAATTATAAAAGGTGTATATGCCATATAAAGAATGCATAGATCATTGCATAGATAAAATTTGTTGAAATATTAAAAAGTAAAATATCATAATATAGAAATGCTAAAGAAAATTTGAAAACCCTAAATAGGTTGTCGGTACACTAATCAAATCATAAATACACTAAAAGCATATACGTATGCAAGCTATAAAAATATAAATTTTATATCAATATTAAAAGATGATTTTAGGACCTTGAGGGAACCTATCCCATTAGCTTGTGTGCTTGCACCACAGATCATTATGCTTATGCACAAACACCCAATTCAATACATAAGGCAAATGCACCACAATAGATGTGCATGCACCATAAAGAGAATACACATATGCAACTCAGTAGTGCAGTTGTGTCATGAGCCAATTGTTAAGAGCTTTAGGTTGATCTGAGTGTGGATGTGCTGGTTAGGGTGGAGATGCACCAAAGTGTAGAGCACAAACATCAAAATTGGGTGAGATGATAGGTCCAAAATAAAATTTGTAAAACTCTTTCAAAGACACTAAAGAAAGGTAAAAATTAAATCAAGACATGGTTCCATAGAGTGTTCTAAAATGTGCTCGCCAAATTATAGAGGAAAGTATGATAAAACAATGCACAAAATAAGTTTCCTTATATATACCTACCTACAACTCCAATTGAACAAAGAGACAATAAAAAATGCCAAAAAGGAACAAACTTCTTACCACATAATACCTATTACCTAGTGATATGCTCAATATGATTGGTTGATTATTGAAGATGAATTTTCTCAAGCAAATAACATAACCTTGCTTTGTATCTAACTTCTCTCATTTTAAATAACATGATGATTGCTTGATTTATAGATTGATGATGATACATAGAGGGTTGAGAAGTTGTTTTCGGATGGATGGTTATGATTTCATGAGAGGAATTTTGAATTTGAATTTCATGTGAAGGATAGAATAAATGTTATTTGTTGGTAAAAAGACGGTTAGGATTGACTTAATTAGGTGAATGGGTGGGATTACAAGTTGGTTTCAATTTAAATAGAAGTTGGTTAGAAATTTGTGGCTAGGTTTTGTTTAATTGATTTGATGCGTAGGATTCAACATTGATGACTTTTATTTATTTTGACTTTTTATTGTGGATGAGGCACGATTGTCTTCTTAGTGGGGAACTAGAATAAGATTTGGGGCTCTAGGCTAATTAATCAAATAAATAAATTATTTAAGTAATTAGAAGAGAGAGAGATGTAGGATGTTAATTTAGTTTGATGATGAATTATTAGTGACTAAATCTTAATTATTGCTGCAATGATGCAAGTATGGTTACAATAAATTATTATGATGTTAAAAACGTTAAAATTGATGTTAATGTTAGATGTGATCAATTTTAAATGTAGCACACCATAAAAAAATTACCCTGATTTATCTTCTTCTACCATTATTCAACCACTAACATTTTAATGAAAAAGTTACTTATCTAAACAACTCTATTTTTTTTTATCCACACGGTAATAAATTATTGCACTTAAGAATAAAAATCAAAGTGATTTCAAAAATATTCCTCTACCACAATATGAAAAGCTTCTATCTTTGACCACAAGATGATTCGATATACATCAAATCACATGAAAAGAAATGGAGATCAGATAAGATTTTGATTAAGGACTATAATAGAAACGAACCTTATCTGTATATTTTCCTTAACCAGCAAATTCTAAGCAGCTTTGTGTCAGATGCGGGCTCCTCCTTTCCGCCAAGTTGAAGCTGTCGCCGTTAGAATCGATGCCGTATCAGACTGAGATGAGCTGCATCATGTGATAGCACTACTATGTAAAGAAACATTGAAGGGATTGATTTTTAGCTGAACGTTATTTTTGCCATTAATGGCAGTCTCGTTCACCCCACAATCTTTCCAGATAAGGAAATAAAACTTAAGTTTGTTAGTGCGCACTTATTAGGGAATTTTGCTATTCTTCTCCAACGCTCATTTACTTGCTTCATTTATCGAACAGCCTGATTCACCGGCGCGAACGTCGGGAAAAGTTCTCAGCAACAGCGACGTGGGAGTTAAAGACAGCTCAACTTCGGGCACGTCGCAATAAAATAATATTGTTAGAACAAACCATGATCAACGAAGGGATGATCAACGCAGACAATTTTTTGTTTTGATTTTAGCTTTTCGCTTTAATGCATAAAAGACTGCAATTATATACGCAGTTATTCTTAGGCGTAGCTTTATCTTTTATTTTTTAAGCTTTCTTAGCTTTATTTTTCCCTTAGCCTGATTGACCCTCCGTAATGGTTACGTGAAATTCTGTCTGGTTTGATTCTCTTCTACTTTACTCACGTACTGCGCGATCTGGAATAGCATTTTGGATCTGCATGGAGCAATCCAGGCATCAATGGCGGAATCAAGGAGAAAAGGAAAGGGGAAACGACCCTTTGTCCGGAAGGGTGGGTTATGCTCTGGAAGAGGAGATCAAGATTGAAGGAGAAACACAGTGTTGGATCGTGAGAAAACCTTTATGAGACATTGCTGGAGATTCCAAGATCAGATAAGAGTCATGGAAGGACTTTAAGAAGGAATCAGTGGAGGGTAGAGAAGGGATTTTCTTGAATCCTCATTATGAGGAAGAAATGGTGCTTCTGGGCGATCCTCCATGTTCCTGAAGCCACGGAATCTCCACGCATGCAGTAACATTGAAGAGGAGGAAAAAAAAATGTGCGCCGAGGATCTGAAGGAAATATTTGAGGTTTTACTACGTTGGAACAAGGTTGGGACGTGGAAATACTGGAGTAAAGAGAAGAACAGGATATTTTCAGGTATGCCTCGTGGATCTTATAGTTCTGGTTTCTTAATAGCAAATTTTGACTGTAATACCAATCCATGGTAGTATATGAATTGGATCATGCAATAAGTTCATTTTTGTAAAAAATGCATATACTCTGCATCATGGTTTGGATGTGTCTTATTTTGTATGGATCATTTTATTAATTATTTCTCTGGGCTTGAAATCATTGTGCATACATTAATTAACTATAGGTTTAGGTCTCATCCCGACTTACCATGAGTTTTAGGAAAGCGGATCTATCTTCAAGTTATTTCGATGTTTCTCCCTTCTAGCAAAATCATACCTCTATGCGCTTAAATCATATCTCCATATTAACAAAGTAGAGGATTGTGTGTTGCACTGTTGAGGGTTGTGTTTTGCGTCACTTGTCGTGCGGTTAAGAAGTTTTGCTGTAATGTCACTTCATGCACTGGTGGTCACAACTTACTGTAGCTTTCGAATGCTTATTTAATGGTTTCTTCCTCTGGCGAGCATGATTCTTCGTCCTACTAACTTGTTCACCATTCGCTGGCAGAGCACGGTTCTAATTTTTAGGAGGAAATAGTATTTGCAGAGCTTTCGTCCATATCACAAGTTTACTATTCTTAACAAATTCCTATCTGTGTTTGCAGTATTTCGCAGGGACTGCAACTGCAACACAACAGTACTTGTTCAAAATAGAAAAAGAGGCTTATTGTCAGTTGGGTATACTTGATAATATCACTCCTCATCCTAGAAAGGGTAGCACTTATCCTTCAGTCCCTAGATCAAGCTTGAGCTCATATTACAACCCTTTGCCTTAGTCTGTATATAGTGCAACTCAACTTTATCTGTTGGTCATGGAAGAAATTAAATTAGTAAAGTGGTGAATTTATACAAGTATTTTTCTTTAAGGCTTTATTTCGTGGAAGATATTTACATCTCCTTTTCACCACCTTCTCCTTGGCACCTTTACTCTAACTTTAAACTCCTCCCCTCCAAATCCCTAGATTCACTCATAATTTTGCTATTAAGACATCTCCTCTAACATTTACTTAAACTATGGTCTTTGGTTAGGTTTAGACGAATCTTTGATTGTGATGGTGGCTTGGTAAAGTGTCATAGGCTCTCGAAAATTCCACTAATGATTCATCATTTTGAAAGTATCCAATGATGTATCATTACTCGTGATATCTATCATTGCCAGATGCATCAATCTTAGAGTTGTCTTAGGAGCATCTTGCATTATAACATTGACATTAAGGAACTTTTTGATGGTTTTCTTATCTTCGAAGGACAATAATCAAGACCCCTTGTCTCTTGTATGTTAGACTCTATATGAACTCGAATACCTTGTTTTGTCACTCCACGTCCTTTTCCTTTATAGTCAAATTGTTTCAAAAATTGATATCCTCTTCCATAAAGAGTTTTGAATTCTTTCAAGGATGGTGGTTTCTCATAATCAATCTCATCATAAGTGGATGTGTAGCTTGTGTCTTCATGTTTACTAGAAGTTGTAGATTCAAAGCCTTTTGATGATTCCACTATAGATTGTGTTGACACCACTGCTACTTCTTTACCCTTTATTGATGTTGTTTGTGTGTTCTTATATTCTCTCGTGAATGTAGGTGTGAAATCTAATGAACCCCAATCATCTTTCTATAGTTTTGTCACCGACAAGAGACACTCATCTTTTTTTTCCTTTTGACAAGGTTCCACTTTTGAGGTTTGTATCAATGTTCTTAAAGGAATTTTCATTCGCTTGTTAGTTTGTAAACAACTTCTAGATTTAGGACCAGATTTTACTGTGTAAACCTTGGTGTTGTAAGTGTATTTTAGTAAACGATGTAATGTTGAAGGTACCACATTCATTTCATGAATTCATGGTCTTCCCAAGAGGATATTATATGAAAGATATTTTTAAATGACATGGATAGGAGTTTGTAAAGTAACCCTATTGCCTTTGACAAGTAATGTTATCATACCAAGTGGTTATTTTCTAATATTATCGAAACTACATATAGACAACAAATCCAATTGAATTTTAGTCTTATCCACTCTAATTCTATCCAAAAGTTTTATGCTACAAACATTGAGTCCTAAATCATTGTCAATGAGGGTATGCCTGATCCCAACCTTGTTAAAGGAAACAAATATCATCAAAGCATCATTTTGTTTTGTATTTCCAATGGATTTAATTCACTCTATTGAAAAACAATATTAACATTGACTAATTCCATGCCTTGAATCATGCCTGCTACATCATTTTATTATGCACTAGGAGAGAACCCATTTTTTGGTAAATTATTTTGAAGCATACCATGGTAAGTAGGTGATGGTAAAATAAGATCCCATAAGGATATCTTAGCAGTAGTGTTATGAAAATGTTACACAGGATCATAAGTTCCTTCCCACTATTCAGAGGTAAATGAGGTCCATTAGGAAAAATAGGTTGGGGAAGAAGTATCAATGTGGGAATAGGTTGTGTTTCTCTTTGTTGGTTATTGTATTTTATGTTGTATTTATTAGAAACTACGTGTTGATTTGGTTGTTGTGATACATGATTACTAGAGAGTTGTTTTGTCAAACTTTTAAGATGTGACTTGGAGGTCTTGGTTTATCTTGAGGTGGTCCTATGATAAGCATGGGTTTGGTTTGGATTTAGGGTTGTATAGGTGGGTAAATGATTAGTTGAGGTGTAATTTCATTTATTTCTCTTTGTTCGGTGATATTTTTTAAGGCCTTAGTGGATGATCTAGGTGGCATGAAGTCCTTAAGGGCTTCATCTAACATATCAAAGTCATCACAACTAAAGGGCTTGATAGGTATGCAATGAACTTGTAGAAAAATATATGACATGATCAAATGACTATACTTTCTTGAAGATTAATCTTGAAATTTAAATTACAATCTAAGTTTACACACGCTAAGGAAAACTAGGACTAAAAATAGGCTTGTAGACCTGTTGCCGGTATAGAACAAAAATTTAAATTTAAATTTTCCTATGTCCAACTAGGGCTTTGTCAAAAATTTCAGTTTTAGAGGCACTAGTGACAAGAGGTGTTTGTATGACTATCTTTAAACACATATTTAGAATTAGATATGTTGTTATTTTGAAAGGGTTTTAAGTTTTCAATGTGTTATAATGGCTTAAGGTTTTGATTTTTTTGAAATGAAAACAAATTTAACTGAATTATGCAATGCTTCAAAAAATATACATAATTTCTCTATAGATTTGATAGTTTCTAATACTAAAATAAAATGCAATTTTTCACAAATTTCTAATAGACTAAGCAAAGAAACACCTTTCTTTTGAGTGTAACCATAATTTTTGCAATAGAAAATTTGATACCAAGAAATCAAACAATGGAAAACAACATAAAACACAAGAATAAAGGTTTGAGACAATTTTGAGTTTCAAATAATAGGATAGAGGCACCCAAGGTGCATATGTCTAAGGAAAAGTTTAGATAAATTCAATGTTTGACTATTTTTATTACTATTTAAGGTTCTGAGATCTATGTTAAAATAGTTTTGATAGTGATTATTTGTGGAAAATTTTACTTTTTATGACTATGGAATAAAAAAATGCAAAAAAAAGATATATATCTTAATATTTTATAATAATGTTCCCATTGTAATAATGACCCAAAAATGAATTCTCTATATGAGAATATATTATGCTTTTCAATATTTTAAGGGAGTGATACCATTGGCTATCTCATTCACCCTTAGTCTACTCTAGTGTAAGGATATCACCATAATTTCTGAGATAGAATTGAAAAGTGCCCATATACCCCCTTAAAATTCCTTCACAAAAAAGATGAAGAGCCTCCACAGTGACAGACTTACGTTTTGCAACTTTAGTGCCAAATATTCCCATAATGTGTTTCCCCCTTAGTATCACATACATCCTACTAATATTATTAAGCGTCAATGGACAAATATCTTATTTTAGTAAAGTGTGACCAACCCTAGAGAAAAATCCTTCTCTCCCATACCATCAACCAAAGTGCTAAAGAAGTGATTGTAGACCATGATATCATGAATGTGACCATATGACCAAAGGCTACTATGGATAAGCTTTGTGATTAGAGTTACGCTCTTAATGTCTATCATCCTAAACAACCTTCTCACTTGATCTAATATGTTTCATCAAGACATGTGCAAGAAATCTCTAATATATCTTTCTTTGTGATCCTACTTGTACCTCTCACCATGCCATGAAACCATAATGGACATTGTTTAATAATGAGTTCAACCTCAAATCCAAGACAAATCTTGTAGGATCTTTTTCTGACAAGGACTTTGCAAAAACATTATTTTTGTGGTGAATCTTAGTAAGCTTTAAACTTTCCATATTAGATTTTAAGATTTTCTAAAGTCCATCCCATCAACTGAAACATTTTGTCGAGGTTTTTTTTTTTTTGAACCACACCCCAATTAGTAGGATATTCAGATGCATAGATAGATTCTCTAATCCACATGTCTCTCATTTTTGTTAAATTTGGTTGTAAACCTATACTTTTGATCTTTCATTTTCTTATTATATATATATATATGTATGTATGTATGTATTTTATATGTGTGTGTGTATATTTGTCGATTGTATATGATTGTTTGGATTTTTGATTAGCAACTAAACACAAAAGAATATATTCTAATTTTTTATTGCTTTTCATATGTATATTGTAATGGGCAACATAAAATTTGTTTGATGTATTGTATCTTGAAGTTGGGAAGTCTTGGTTAGATGCTCTATATTATTAGTCTACACAATAAAACTATTGGAAGAGATCTATGGTATTGAATATAACTCTCTTGAGTAATATAATCATTTACATCCTTTTACTAGTGAATTTTTTCATAAGGGTTCCCCACATAATTATAGCTCACTATTTTGACATGTATTATTCAATGTGCTTTATTTAAAATTTCTATTTTTATAGTGTTAAAAACATAATTGTATTTTCTCATCTAGTCTTAAGGTATTCCAATATCCCAATCTAATGACCCATTGTAAATTAAAGATTGATCTTCCTATATATCCTATCCTATTTCTTACACAAGTTCACACATTATTGAATGATTAAAGTGAAAAATTCATATCCTGTACACTAGATGCCCTTTCTAAAGTGAGACACACATTTATTTATATATTCTTAATGCACTAACCATTCCTAAACCCACATCCAATGTCACAAGTAACCTCTACTCTACCTAAAGACTCAATTCTATTTCACTTTTCATTCTCCTACCTTAGACCTTATTGTCCTCATGGCAATATCCACACCATATAGGAGTTATTTTTTCTCATTATGACTTGAATTTTCATTCCACTTCACATGTTTATCCTCTTTGATGTCCAGTGACAACAAATGATCATACAATTGTAATAAAATAAAGTAGTATTTAGATGAACATGTATAGTCATCACAAGGTAACACAGATAAATAACCATAAATGAAAAGAAACAAGTCTACACACAACCAACAACATACTAGAAATCATATGTTTGAGAAACACTCCATTATTACACTCACACACTCATAAATATATTACAACTAGAATATCCTAATCATTTTTCTTTTCTTCCAAGTATTAATACATGATATTTCAAATATTTTGCAAGGATTGGTAGTTATAAAGGAATTCTAGTTTCTTAACCTTCTCAAGACATGCTCCCAATGGTCCATATAATGCCATGCAATCTAGGGAACTTATCTTCATTATAATTTTATGTTGTAGGGTTGCAATAGATGATACATGAGCTTATATTACACCTTTATAGCTAAAGGATGTGACCACTATCATATGGATACGATTGTACCAAAGAGTATGGAACTATGAGCAATGGTTTCCTAAAGGAATAAATCTTGAGAATTAAAAATAGACCTTGACACTGAAGGTGAATTTAATTGATTCTATCACATTGACACTGATTAGGAATAGAACATATATAATGAACAATAATGAACAGTTGCATAATGATTGGTTGATGCAACTATTAGCAATTGTAACTACTTGTTGCAACTATTAGTAATCGTAACTACCTCCATAACAACGTTACAATGTAATAAATTTGTTAATATCCCCCCCTTATTACATTGTTCATACAAGTGTATCCTTGAAACCATACAATTCACCTTGCCTAGGGACCCCCCTTAAGGCTTACATAACAAAACTTGTTGATTACAAAATCTATATATATTTTTGAGAAGATTCTCTTTTGAAGAAATAAATCCTGAATCAGATGGAAATCTTCCAAGTTGCCTCGTAACCCTTGAAAAGATGAAGCTCTAAGTTGAATTCTCAAGTTATTCCTCCCATAAACTCCCAAATCATAGATTGTAGTTATTGGACAACCACCCTCCAAGTTGTCTCCTTGACCTTCGTAAAGGTATAAACCTTGGTCTATACCATAATTATTAGAGAAAAATCCTCCAAGTTGTCTCCTCGACCCTCATAAGGTATAATCCTTGGTCACAACCCCCTGAGCTCTTTAGGCAACAGTCCATGTTGAGATTTTCACTAAACCCTCTACCTATCTCCAAACATCAAACTTCACAACTTATGTATTCATCAAATTTTTCAATAATAATAAGGAAAAGAAAGAAATTAAATCCAAAACCGTTTGCCATACAAAGCATCATCTCAAAATGAGAAGTTGACTTGGGATGATGGAAATTCCTCCATCCTCTAATACCACCAACATTAAAAATGACCCTATTATACTTTATCCATATGATTCTTTAGATGATTCTTTAGATGCTTCATCAAGTGTAGCAAAAATAGCCTCAAAAGTTCAAGAATAATTGTTTGAAGATCTATTCAAAGCTACAAACATCTGGAATGATCATTCTCTTTATCTTGTCATACATATGATGGAATCCTATATAATATTTTAGCTTAGTGAGCATCATAGTGAACCACCAAAAATATATGAAAATAAGGGAAAGAGGATTCCCCAAACAGGCTCCTGAGGGTTTTCACCTAAGGAGCACTTGATGGAAGAATGCCACTCTTTCACCTAGTGATATGGTTATTTTGGTGATTGCATTCAAAGGGAGGATGGATTGATGATTGGGTTGTGCATGTGTCTATGTTAAGTGTGGCTAAGTGTTGTGATAGAATGAAACTTACTAGTTCTATAAAACATGAATCAAATGTAAATCTAAACTATGTACAATGTAAAGTAAATGACCTTAATGCTTGTAAATAGAAAGTAAACGAGAAAGATAAGAAATTGTGCACCTAGAAATGGAAACTTATAGATGAGAGGCCCCATAATGCTCTGGAATCTATCAAAAATATTCATAGGGACATTCCCACCAAGTTGGGTGACCTAGTCCTCCTATTTGGGAAATCTATTAGAATGAGTTTCTGTCAAATGGGTACTCAAAAATGTGAAAATCCCTAAAAAGAAAGCTCAAAGGGACTAAGTCTCCATTATGGGTGACCTAGTCCTCTTCTAGGATTTTTAGGATCTAAAAGTGGAAATTGGAGCCCTTGATCTGCAATCCGGATCCGAATAGATGTCTGGTTCAGATTCTGTCGAGAACGGGTAGAACGAGGCCTCCAAGCTTGAACTAGGGATTTGTTGAATTGAATTACTGTGATGGATTCAGGACACCTTTCTAACACCTTTCTTCTTCACAAACCTACAAATTGCATGCAAAGAGAAGACACAAGTTAGGGTTAGATATTAAGGGTTTTCCTTAGTCAAACCCCTTTGATGATAATCAAATCCAAATGAAATATAATGAAACGAATGGAAGATTGAATGACAAAGAACTTACAAACTCTTACCAAATCCTTTGTTGAAGATATCTACAACATGCAAGAATCAACTCCAATTGAGATAGCTTGAGATGTCTTGTGCTTGAATGCTTGCTTGGGAAGTTCTAGTGCAAGAGTGCTTGTCAAGATGAGTGAAGGTGAAAAATGATCTTTAGGAGAGGAAGAAGAGGCAAAATGAGGATGAAAACCATTATTTGTACATGCTAAACCCTAATTTTCTTTAAAATGACTCATGATAGGTTGACCTTAGGGTTTTGGGGGCAATATTCCCATTAGTTTTTATTTTTAGTTTGAATTATTTGCCAAAAGGGACTAGGTTGCCCAAAGTGGCAACCTAGTCCACTAGGAAAATTTCAAGTGGTGGTTAGGAATTTAATGATGATTAACAATTTTTATTAGCTTTTCCTCTTGAAACACACTTAAGTCAGGACTACAAGTACATAAAAAGGAAAAATTAGCATACAAAAAGGGTTAATTAGAGGTGATAAGCCTAGATAAGTGTGAAAATGCATTACAACACTTTACAACACGTTATCATAAGGGTTAGAAAGGTGTAAGATGGTTTTTTTTGGGTGAATTGTTTTGAAAGGGTCTTAGAAAATTGAGGAAATGTGTTATAACACTTCACAACACCTTAGTAAAACACTATTAGGTTATTGTTGAATTGCAAGCTTACAAGACTGAATCAAGGTAAAACAAGGTCAAAATCCAATGGAAAAGGCCAAAATGAGTGAAAAAGTGCCAAGGTGTACACTTTTTGGTGACACACAGAAACATTTTTATACAAATGAATGCAACAAGGAGGAACATGCTCATTCTATCATTTCCTTTTCAATTTGCAATCTTAAACATGCCTTTATGCCCTTTTTAATCACATAAAAATATGTATCTATATTACGTTGCCTTTATTGAATGAAAAACCTCATTAAAACTTTGTTGTAGAACTACTGTTGTTTGTTAAAAAATTATCCAAGACTTGGATAACTTCTATGGTGATTATTAGAGAATATTTACATCTTCATAACTAGACTTATGCACTTGTGCCTATTAGATTTAGGATCAGAAGTGGAAGAAATCAGAAAATGCAACACGTAAGAAAAAAAACACAACAAGATACCTTGGCAAAACCCTCCTACTTGAGGCAAAAAAAACCCAACAAATATCTCTTATATATTGAAGGAGTAAGAGCAGAAATCTCCTTACAACTCAGGCCCAACACATTGAAAAATTTGATACAATGAATAATAGCACCTCTCCTAGATGCAAAGATACAAATAAATATGTTTCTCCTTGAAATTGGTCTAATGCTACAAAATGATGATCTATTTCTACAAGATGATGATCTGTTTCTCAAGTATGAACTTCTTCCAGGAATGTGAATTATGATGAATGAACTTGATGATCAAATGAATGATCATCACATTGTATTTATACAAAACTAAGTGAATCTTCATTTGGGTTGGCCTCTTATAAGAAACAAGGTGAGTCTTCATAAAATTATTATATATAGCAAGTATGACTTGTTTTGGTATTATTTATCCCTCTTTTTAAATTTGAGAGAAAGATATCTCCCACTACTATAAAATAAACACTCCCTCTTACCTAGGGAGGTATCTTTCAAGATATCCACATCATGGAGTCTCTCAACATGATTCCCACAGTGGCTACACCCATTTTTTGTAAAACTCAAAGGTTCATCACAGAGTCTCTCAATGTGATGTCGTCATGGAGTCTCTCAACATGACATCCACCATAGCTACTCCCATGTGTGGAAAGAAACACAAGTTTAAGGGTTCATCATGGAGTCTCTCAACATGACATCTCATCTCAATCACAAAGATAAACAAGGGCTTGCACCTCATATTTCTCCATCTCAGAGAAGTATGCACTACAAGGGATTTCACCTCATATTTCTCCATCTCAAAGAAATATACACTACAAGGGCTTTCACCTCATATTTCTCTCTCGAAGAAATATACACTACAAGGGCTTTCATTTCATATTTCTCCATCTTAGAGAAATATGCACTTCAAGGGCTTTCACCTCATATTTCTCCATCTTAGAGAAATATATTACAAGGGCTTTCACCTCATATTTCTCCATCTCAGAGAAATATACACTACAAGGGCTTTCACGTCATATTTCTTTGTCTCAGAGAAATATACACTACAAGGGCTTTCACCTCATATTTCTCTGTCTCAAAGAAATATGCACAACAAAAAATCTTCATGATGATGTGACTCCCTTTGGAGATCCAAGTACTTGCATCAACCTCCTGACCTCCTCATCCAGCATTATCTGTAATGCTCGCCTTAGAGGATAAGTTTCCAATGCATACTTCTGACACTATTGAATTACTCAAGTCCAAGACTATCCTCCTCGACCTCATCCCAAATCACCCTATTCTAAATAGGTTTGCAGAGCTACCAATGTCAAATCTAGATTAACTGTCTTGTGCACTTCTATTCTAAATTGTTGAAGAGGTCTTCCATGGATTTTTTAACTTGGTCTTGCAACACTGCAACCTTCACTTCTTCTCAGTGAGTCACATAACTCCCTCTTGATCACTGCCTCAGAGATTTCAAAGAAATCCTCTAGAAGTGAACTCCCCTCCATTGACCTATCTCAGAACCTTAATCCTTTTCCTAGATAAGATCTCAACTTGGGCCTTGAATTCTCTAAATTTGACTCCCTCTGAATGTCATTTCCTCCTCTTCGAAGAAATTGATCGACTTTAGAATAAGAAACCTTTTGAATCAAATTTAGAGATAGGCTCCTTCTAAGATGTCCCTATGTCAATTTCCATAGTAGAAACATGTTGTGTAGACCTTAATTTATAATCTCAAGAAAAGTGACCATACTTGTCACACCTAAAACATTGAATGTGAGAGAGATCCTTCTTCTTCAGTTCTAGGGTAGAATCTGATTCTCTATCTCTATTCCTCTTTCTTCATTGGCCTATTTCTCTATAAGTATGTGTATCAAGAACATGATTTTCTACATCATGATAGTTTCACCCAATTCCTCTTGCTGCCAACCTGAAATCTTATTGAATACAATCAGCTCGAAGACATTCAAAATTGGGCAACCTGGATCTCCCACTGATGATCTAAATAAAGGGTTCCCAATATTGAGGAAGAACATTTAGTGCCAACATAGCACGATCATTTTTTGCAATTATATCCCCAATAACACTCAACTAATCTCTAAAATCAATAATCTTCATAAAGAATGAGATGAGTGAATCATCTTTAGCCATTTTTACATGGTGAAGTTGTTGTCTCAGAGAAAAGGCTCTACTGGTGTTGTTGATCTCATATAATCCTTTTAAAGTATCAAACATTTTTTCAGCTATCTTCAACTTGGAGATGATCAGTACTAGGTGATTTATCATAGAGTCTATCATGATCTTTCTATCCTTTGTGCAATTTTTCTTCCACTAGATTTTCTCAGTATCATCAGAAGGCTTAGGCATATCAATTTCCACAAAATCAAGAAGATCATTCTCCTCTAATGCAATGAGTACCATAGGTTTCCAAGAGTTGAAGTTCTAAGCTCTATCAAGCCTATCTTCTACCTTGACATCGCTCACCATCTTATTTTTTCGTACAAATTCACCTTCAAAGATCTACTCTTAGGTTAGAAATAATTTGAACCTTAGATTTGTGATACTTCGAGATCTTCCCTAGATGAAAAGTTTACTTGACTGCTTAAAAAAATATGATCACATATTTTCTTAGACCCCCTCTGATACCATGTTATATTTAGAATCATAAATGAAAGAAATAAAAAAATGAAACACATAATACAATGAACACAACAAGATACCCTGGGAAAACCCTCCTACTCGAGCGAAAAAAACCCAACAAATATATCTCTTATATATTGAATGAATAAGAGCATAAATTTTCTTACAACTCAAGCCCAACACAATGCCAAATTTGATACAATGAATAATAGCACCTCTCCTAGATGAAAAGATACAAATGAATATGTTTCTCCTTGAAATCGATCTGCTTCTTCAAAATGAGGATCTGCTGCTACAAGATGATGATCTGCTGCTCAAGTATGAACTTCTTCTAGGAATGTGAATTATGATGAATGAACTTGATGATCAAATGAATTATCATCACCTTGTATTTATAAAAAATTACACGAATCTTCATTTAGGTTGGCCTCTTTTAAAAAACAAGGTGAGTCTTTATAAAATTATTATATATAGCAAGTTTGACTTGCCTTGGTAATATTTATCCATCATTTTTAAATTTGAGAGAAATATATCTCCCTCTTCTATAACATCAATAGTGGGATCTAGATCTTTTTATTAATTCCTCTAAATATTCCAAATGGAACTACTCTAAATGGAAACAATATAAAATGAACTCAAACCTCTTAGATTCAAGAAGGATGATCGATACCCTCTCAATGGAAGCATCCAATTGCATCAATAGTAATAAAATAATGTCTCCTTTCAATGCGCAAGTAACATGGTCTTCTCATGCCATGATTCAAACATTAGATCACAAAAAAAATCATAGGAGGTGCTGGCATTTTCATTCCTTCAAATATCTAGAAGGTTGATTTCACCAACTTTTAGTTTTATTAAATCGCTCACACAACTATTTCTTTAGCATATCAGGATTCACATGCTCAAACACTCTATTCACACATTGAATCAATTGGATGCTCTCAATATTAGAAATGAATCTACAACAAATAATATGCCCCAACATGATTTTCAAGCTATTGATCTCTTGTCATCATATAAACGTTGATGTATGCACAAATGCTTCACAAGACTATCAGATTACATGGATCTTTCCTAGAAATCATGGATCTCATGGCCATCTTTATATCCTTTCTCTACACAAGTCTCCTTGCACACATGACACCTCAAGCTTCAATACCATCCTCTCCCTACACACAAACTCATATCAAACATGAAGAAAACAACTTTCTCATCATTGGATTTGATACCTTATGAAGGTGAATGTAATTGATTTTATTGCATTGATAATGATAAATAATACAACATATATAACAAAGCATAATGATTGGTTTCATAATGAACGGTTGATGCAACTATTAGCAACCGTAATTACCTATTGCATCTGTTAGCAACCATAACTACATCCATAGCAATATTAAAATGTAATATATTTTCTAACAGATACAACATCTAGGTTCCTCCTTTTGATCACCACACCAATCCAAAATATAGTAACATGGTCTTCATCAAGAGTCAAAATGATTAAAACTGGCTTCTTATTTTTTATTCCCATTTTATTAACATTTTTTGAATTGCCTTGTTTAAAATATAAAATATACTTTTAATATTTCTTTATTATTTAAATTTAATTTCTAAAATTAAAAAACAAAACCAATCCATTATAAACATGTTAATTCATAATTATAGTAACAAAAAAAAAAAAACTAGGACAACTTTTGATGGTCGATACATCCACCAGCTCTTGTAAACTGATAGGGTGAGGTTGGATGGAACACTGACTATTCTATGCTCTGGGTCCTTGTTCTTAAGAACTTCTTAGGTGACTCTCCCACCTTAACCTTTAGGTACTATCTCATATGTAGGCACCCCTGGTTCTACTGGCCAATCCCACTATCATCAAACCCTCAATCTACCAAGCCAATCTTGGTGCCTTACCACTAACTCTCCCTTAGCCCTTAATCTTTCCTAAAGGCTAACTGTTCTCACCATTCCATTAGGTCCTTGCAGGGGTATAGATATGTTTTCAATGGCTTCAAAACATCTTCCTAGGGTTCTTGGACAATCACCAGTCTCCAACTCTCCATTGCTTTCACCAAACCCTCACCTAGGGTTTTAGTTCCCTAATTCTAGGCTTCCAAAATAGGTCTTTCCTTCGAGGAAATGACGTAACTCTCCCAAGTTCTCCAAAGAACCCTGAATATTTTCTATGGATTCTTAGTCCTGATGCCTACCACTTCAAGATTTCACAGGTCTTAATCCTTGACTGACCGTACACAGGTCAGACCTTCAAGTTTTGCAAAATAGACCTCTTCTTTAAGTTTCCCTAACCACACAATGGACTGTTATTTTGTTCTTCACTCAAATGGAATGGTGAAGCCTCCTCCTTGTAAAAAATCCTCTACAAGGCTTCCATCCACCTTTCTACCATGTGGTTTATCAGGGAAAGGTCACCCCTACAAGCCAAGTGTTTTACACTTCTTGACTTTCCTAATCGGGCACTGTCAAGCCTGCCTAGGAGAAGTCTTTCACAGTTCTTTCTTTTCTTCTACCTACTACTAATTCTACCATTTATACACACATGGATTCTAGCCCCAATCCCCAAAATCTTGTACACCAGGTACAGTGAGAAAAGGAACTAAAACCTCATCTTTGGTAGGTTGCCAGTCAGATTAGCAACTCACAAGGAAACAAAACAACTACAAGCACACCTGTAAATTGAACTCACACCCTAAATGCTACCACACAAGCTTAGAACATCATAGTTACTACCAACTATAACATTCTACAAGGCCTTGATCGCTCTTGATCACTGAAAAACAAATAAAACACAGAAATTTCAACAATTCCTCTCACTGTCCACACTTATCATTCACCAAATTTCAAATTACAAACCTTCCAACCAAGATATAGGTTGAGTCACACCTTATATAGGTTTTCCAAAGTATTTATGCCTTCCTTGGTTAGACATTTTAGTTGTCAAGAGGCAAAAGTGTTGAATGTACCATTTTTCCACTTTTACTAATTTTCCTAGAAAACTAATACAAGTGAACTTCTAAACTCACAAACCTTTGCACTCTTGATAGCTCCTAACCAAGGCATTTTATTAAGTCTCTAACATTTTATTAAGTCTCTAACTCAATTCTAATGGTCAACATGACCTTTAAAGGATAAAAAACTCAAAACTTCATCCTAGGTCCTTAAATTGCCTAGTGCTTCCTAGTGCTTCCTAGGTGCTCCTGCACCATTCTCCCCATCTCGGCCAAAGATGAAGGAATGGAAGGAGAGATCAGGGACATATCAATTCCATGCTTCTTTAACTGGTCTTCTTGTATCCATGTAACTTCAGATTCATGCTTGTTCTTCCACTTGATAAGATGCTCCATGTATACCTTATGCCTTGTTGACTTTTGCACTCTGGACTCCAAGATTCTTTCGGCTTGTTTCTTGTCTTGAGTAGGTAATGCTATGTTACTGACATCTTTGAAGACCTCCCTATTGGTCTATGCTATATCATTGACTGATCCCTTTTATCTGATCAAATCAACAACATTGAAAATAGGTGAAATTCCCAAATCAGCAGGTAGCTCCACCTTGTATGCATTCTTTCCATACTTGGCTAATACCTTGCATGGGCCTACTCTTTTCATTTGTAACTTGATTGATATTCCCTTTTTCAACCTTGATTTGTTAAGGTGAACCATGACATGATCTCCTACTACAAATTTCAAATCTTTTGTTGGCATGTCTACCTTGTCCTTCAACTTTTGTGTAGCCTCGGTGACTGTCTTCTTTACCTACTCCTGAATCTCTTTCATGGTTTGAGTGAAGTATTTAGCATGTCCAATCCTATTCTCCATAGCTCCTAGATCCTTGAGCTCACATATACCCCTTGGGTGCATTCCATACAAAATCTCAAATGGACTCCTCCCTGTGGTCCAGTTGACACTGTCATTATAAGCATACTCAGCCTGTGAGATAACCATATCCCATGTCTATCCAAATTCGTTAGTTAGGCACCTTAGTAGGTTACCTCACACCCTATTAACCACCTCTGTTTGACCATCGGTCTGAGGATGGTAAGCTGATCCAAAAGATAGGTTGGTACCCAATCTACTCCACAAAGTCTTCCAAAAGTGACTCATGAATTTAACATCGATATCTAAAATAATACTTAAAGGCAATCCATGGATCCCAACAATCTCCTTCAAGAAAATTTGAGCTATATAGCTAGCATCATGAGTAGTTTTGCAAGGAATAAAGTGACTCATCTTGTTGAATCCGTCCACCACTACATACACACTATCAAAACCAGTCTTGGTCTTAGGAAGTCCTACCACAAAATCCATGCTCACACACTCCCATGGTCTGTTAGGAATGGGTAACGGTTGATATAGGCTAGAATTACTAGCTCCTCCTTTAGCTTTCATACACAAAAAATTGCTCCACATACCTCCTGACATCTCTTGCTAACTTAGGCCAATAGTAGAACCTTTGCACTAGTTCTAATGTCTTATTGATGCCAAAATGTCCACTAAGACTTCCCTTATGCTTTTCCTGAATGAGGTTTTCTCTCATTGACCCTTTTGGAACACATAGTTGATTCCCTTTAAACAACAATCCACTTTGCAAAGTATACTTTGAGTATTGGCTATGAAAATGATTCTCAAAGTTAGGACATACCTTGTAGGCCTCTGAGAAATCTTCATCCTCCCCATAGAGATCTTTGAAACACTCTATTCCAATGCTCTTGATCTGTATTTCTTGGACTGTCAACAATCTTCTACTCAATGCATCTGCTACCTTGTTCATTTGTCCCTTCTTATGCTTGATGGTGAAAGTAAAAGCATGGATGTAATCCATCCACTTCAATTTTCTATTGCTCAACTTCTCTTGGGTGTTGATATAACTCAATGCCTGATTGTCAGTAAAAACCACAAACTCCTTGGGTAGAAGGTAATGCCTCCACTTCCTAAGTGACTGAACCAAAGTATAAAGTTCTAGATCATAGGTAGTATACTTCTTCTTGGCTTCATTGAGCTTTTCACTGACGAAAGCTATGGGCCTACCCTCTTGACTAAGCACTCCTCTTACTGCAACTCCACTAGCATCACATTCCACAGTAAACAATTTGTCAAAGCTTGGCAATAAGAGAATAGGTTGAGTTACCACTTCTTGTTTTAGTTTCTCAAATCCTTTCTCAGCCTCTTGATTCCATACAAACTTAGTTTTCAAACCACCCTTGATTGTCTCTAGAACTGGTGCACATATGGCACTAAAGTTTCTTATGAATTTCCTTTAAAATTGAGCCAATCCATGGAAACTTCTTACCTCAGTCCCTGTGGTTGGTGTACGCTAGTTTAGGATAGCTTCCACCTTGCTTGGATCCATTTTCAGTGATCCTTGAGACACTACAAAATCCAAATATACAAGTTCTTGTTTGAAAAACTCATACTTCTCTAGGTTGATGGCTATCTTCTCCTCTTGTAATCTTCTAAGAACCATCTCCACATGTTTAAGATGTTCCTCTGCTATCTTGCTAAAGATGAGTATATCAGCAAGATATACCACCACAAATAACCCTATAAAGTCTTTGAGTACTTCATTCATGAGCCTCATGAATGTACTAGGGGCATTAGAGAGGCCAAATGGCATAACTCTCCACTCATACAACCCATCTATTGTCTTGAATGATGTTTTCCACTCATCTCCATCCTTGATTCTGATCTGATGGTATGCACTCTTGAGATCCAACTTGGTGAAGTACTGAGCTCCTCCAAGACAATCCATCAAGTCTTGAATCCTTGGAATAGGGAATCTATATCTGATTATGATCCTATTTATTGCTCTGGAATCAATACATAATCTCCACTTGCCTCCTTTCTTAGTTGCTAAGACCACTGGTACTGCACATGGGCTGATGCTCTTCCTAATCAAACCTTGATCCAATAATTCTTGCACTTGTCTAGCTACCTCTAGATTCTGATCTAGTGTAGTCTTATATGCTGCTTTGTTAGGCAATGATGCTCTAGGTATGAAGTCAATCTGATGACTAATGGTCCTTTTAGGAGGTAAAGTTGCAGGTGTACCATCACTTACTATGTTTTTATACTTTTCAAGCAAATTTTGGACTGCTTCAGGTATGACTAGTTTTTCAATCTTATCTTCCTCTTTGGACTGCAACAAGACTACATATCCTTCTCCTCCTTTATGTAGGGTGTTAAGGAACTCCTTCCCACTACTTATTAGAACACTTGGTGTCTTTGACTATCCTTCATCCTCTTCTGACAGTGACTGCAATTTAAAGGTCTTCCCATCCTTCTTAAATGAAATTGTATTCTCGTTTCCATCATACATGGCACTTCTGTCATACTGCCATGGTCTGCCTAGTAGTAGATGACATGCATCCATGGGTAATACATCACAAACTAGCTTGTCCTTGTACCCTCCAATAGAGAACTCCACCGTTACTTGTTCATTGACAAGAACACTCTGCCCTTTGTTTAGCCATGCCACCTTGTAGGGGTTGGTGTGGGGTACCTTCTCCAATTTGAGCTTCTTTACCACCTCTTCTAAGATGATATTATCTGTTGAACCTGAATCTACAATGACCTTGCATACTTTCCCAAGTATCTTGCATCTCACTCTAAATAGAGCTCTTCTTTTTTTTGGTTCTTCCTTGACTAGTTGCCTGATAAAAACTCTCCTAAACATCAGATTCTCTCCCATTTCAGATTCAATATGACTAATCTTAGGTGATTTAGTACTCATGGTATCCTCTTGTGCATATGCCACCCTCTTCTCAACATTTGAGGATGATGCTTTCTCCGGGCACCTATAAGCAGGATGGCCTACTTGACCACAATGGTAACATTTCATGGTAGCGAAGTATGAATTTCCTCTGCCTAATCCTCTTCCTCTATTTGATCCTCCTTGAGAACCTCTACCTCTTCCATAACCTCCTCTAGAAGATGTTTCACCTCCATGCTCTGTGAGTTTAGATTCACCTTGGTAGCCACCTCTATGTCCTCTTTGATCTCTTTGATCTCTACCTTTGCCTCTAATCTTAGAAGCCTGATCATGTTTCCTCTTGCTTCTTTCCTCAATCTTGATAGCTAATTGATAGCACTGATGCACTATCTTAGGACTTAGAAGGGTCATCTATTCTTGGATGTTCCACTTCAAACTGTTCAAATACCTAGCTACTTTGAGACTTTCATCTTCTGAGACATTGGACCTCATACAAAGTTTTTGAAACTCCTTAGTGTAGGTGTTCACATCCTGGTCTCTTTGCCTCAATATTTTCCTCTTCTTGTGTAACTAAATCTCATAGTCATCTGGTATGTAAGCTTCTCTCACTTTTTCCACCGTACCTTTCCAAGTTCAAATAGGCCTCTTGCCTTCCTTTTCCCTCTCTGTCTGAATGAATTTCCACCATATCAAGGAAAAACCTCTCAATCTAGACTTGGCCACCTTCACCTTCTATGCTTCAGTAACTCCATCACATTCAAAATGGTTCTCCATGCCTTCTATCCAATCCAAGACTAGGTCGGCCTCTAATTTCCCACTAAACAATGGTATACCTTCAAGTGCTTCCCCACTCAAAGCTTTCAATGCCTTTAATAAAGGTTCCTCTTGCAGAAGAGGGTCAGGTTCATGGGTCTTGTCTTCCTCTGCAACCTCTTCAATCTTTGGTTCCCTGCCCTCCAATCTATCATTGACCTCATTGGACTTGATTTGCATATTGTTCAATGCTTGCTCCAATTGAGCTAGTCCTCTCAACCTTCTATTATCCTCCTCTTGATCTTGAACCTTCTTTTCCAATTCAATGTTGGTCACCATGGTTGTGGAACCACTGGATTCAAAGTCTGACATACACAATTCACTCCCAAATCTTTAACTTGCTCTGATACCAATCTGATACGGTGAGGTTGGATGGAACACTCACTATTCCATGCTCTGGGTCCTTGTTCTCAAGAACTCCTTAGGTGACTCTCCCACCTTAACCTTTAGGTCCTATCTCATATGTAGGCACCCCTGGTTCTACTGGCCAATCCCACTATCATCAAACCCTCAATCTACCAATCCAATCTTGGTGCCTTACCACTAACTCTCCCTTAGCCCTTAATCTTCCCTAAAGGCTAACTGTCCTCACCATTCCATTAGGTCCTTGTAGGGGTATAGATATGTTTTCAATGGCTTCAAAACATCTTCCTAGGGTTCTTGGACAATCACCAATCTCCAACTCTCCATCGCTTTCACCAAACCCTCACCTAGGGTTTTAGTTCCCTAATTCTAGGCTTCCAAAATAGGTGTTTCCTCCAAGGAAATGAGGTGACTCTCCCAAGTTCTCCAAAGAAACCCAAATATTTTCTATGGATTCTTAGTCCTGATGCCTACCACTTCAAGATTTCAAAGGTCTTAATCCTTGACTGAACATACAGAGGTCAGACCTTCAAGTTTTGCAAAATAGACCTCTTCTTTAGGTTTCCGTGACCACACAGTGGACTATTATTTTGTTCTTCACTCAAATGGAATGGTGAAGCCTCCTCCTTGTTAAAAATCCTCTGCAAGGCTTCCATTCACCTTTCTACCACATGGTTTATCAGGGAAAGGTCACCCCTACAAGCCAAGTGTTTTACACTTCTTGACTTTCCTAACCGGGCACTGTCAAGCCTGCCTAGGAGAAGTCTTTCATAGTGCTTTCTTGTATTCTACCTACTCCTAGTTATACCATTTGTACACACATGGATTCTAGCCCCAATTCCCAAAATCCCATACACTAGGTACAGTGGGAAAAGGAACTAAAACCCCATCTTTGACAAGTTGCCAGTCATATTAGCAACTCACAAGGAAACAAAACAACTACAAGCAAAATTGAACTCACACCCTAAATTCTACCACACAAGCTTAGAACATCACAATTACTACCAAATATAATATTCTACAGGACCTTGATCACTCCTAATCACTGAAAAACAAAGAAAACACAAAAATTTCAACAATTCCTCTCACTGTCCACACTTATCATTCACCAAATTTTAAATTACAAATCTTCCAACCAAACTATAGGTCAAGGTACACCTTATATAGGTTTTCCAAAGTACTTATGCCTTCCTTGGTCAGACATTTTAGTTGTCAGGTGGCAAAAGTGCTAAATGTACCATTTTGCCACTTTTACCAATTTGCCTAGAAAACTAATACAAGTGAACTTCTAAACTCACAAACCTTTGCACTCCTGATACCTCCTAACCAAGGTATTTTATTAAGTCTCTAACATTTTATTAAGTCTCTAACTCAATTCTAATGGTCAACATGACCTTTAAAGGATCAAAAACTCAAAATTCATCCTAGGTCCTTAAATTGCCTAGTGCTTCCTAGTGCTTCCTAGGTGCTCCTGCACCATAAACTATTGTTATTTGGTAGACTCTTTATTATTGTAAAGGTGGACAATGTCCTCCGTTATGAAATTTATTTATCCTCCAAACTAGGCATTTGGATGCAATGAATTGTCTTTGAGGATTCACTTGTAATAGTTGTCTCACAATTGGTCATGTTGTGGTAGGGTGTCAAAATAACAAAAACTTGGGATTTGTTTAGAGAAAGAAAGAATATGTGTTTCCTCAATCTATTGCTCATGCAGTTAGCACAACCATCAACGTAATTTTTCTAGAGGTCTATTAGGAAAGAGAAATAGTAGATTTTAGGGGTGTCGAGGAGAGAAAATTTTCTACTATGTAGAGTTCACCTTCTTCAAGTAAAGAAAAAAGGATGTTGGTTTCAAGAGAAAAGCTTAATTATTTGCTCCTTTCTACCTCTTTATTGAGAAGAAAAAATATTTCAAGAATTTGTTGGAAAGGTTTTTTTAGTGCTCCTTGGAACATTTTGGTTACAAAATACCATAATATGACTAGTCTGTTGGACTCAAGGGAACACTGAGAGGGGGGGTCAATTAGTGTTCAATAATATTAAGAACTTCATCCATTCAAAATATGAAATCATTTCATCATTACATTAAAGAAAAGATGAAAGTAAAAATCCATAACAATAGGACACACATTTTTTTGCATGGAAACCCTATTAGGGGAAAAATCACGGTGGAGATTATTCCATAATTTGAGTACTCAAAGTATAGTTTTTATAAAAGGATTGCACTTGAATTCAGGCACACTACCTAGATCTCACTGCTCAAAAGATAAAGGCTTACTACCTACAAAATTAAGATTAAAAAAATTTGAAGAGGTGAACTGAGATGATAGCATCTAACAATGCTAGGTAATAGTTCTGGTGAAGCTCATGAATCTTATTTTGGATCTTCTCTTTGTTTTTCCACTTTGCTCTGTGTTGCTCTTCCCTTTACTACTCTTCACCTCAATTTTGCATTACTTCTCTGCTATGACTCGTAATTCACACTTTATAGTTGAATACCACTTATATCTCACACATATCTCATAGATCACACACTTCAAATGATGAAATAAATCTCTTAAATATATATATATCCACAATCAAGGATTAGTTCATCAAATAGTCGGCTTCATACGATATTAAGACATTTTTAGCTTATCGGCCAGATCCATCACCAAATCATTATGTGCACCCTCCAAAGTTGGTTAAGACCAAGAGAGGACCCATACAACACTTAATCCAATAATGAAACTTATAATTTATTTCATCTTATACATCTCTAAATTCTATCTTTGTCAGGTCGGCCTTCTAGCATAGATAATTGATAGATTAATGCATTGTACCTCCTAGATCGCTTATTAGTGAATGTGCATCAAAACTAAGATACTCCAAGCTTTTGAAAACCTTCTTCAAGGATTCATAACCAAAACTACCTATCCGGTGAGATGATTAGACCAACTTTTATACCTTTGACCAAATCTCCTGTTCTTTGCTCTGTTTTGCTGGTAGGAGCCAAAAATAGTGTTGCTCATTCAGATGCGAGAATAGAGTTACATGACTTGGGTTTCCATCAATGACAACACCTACAAGAAAAATTCCCTAGCCATATGCCAAAAATCTCCCCCTTTGACATTGATGGCAACATTTAGTAAAAAGTGACTAAGTTTTGGAATCATTAGAGGTATATTGCCAAGCTACTTGCTGCACTTATCTCCCCCTAAGATTCATAAGGCATTTCTCACTGAATTCTCTCCCCCTTTGACATCAATGACAAATCGCGGATGCCATATGCCAAGACTATGACCAAAAAGGTGACAAAAAGGTGACAAAACACGTGTTCAAAATCATCAATCATTTAAGAAATTTGGCATATATGCACTTATAGTCCTTCTCCTTTGAACAAAATTGCAAAAACTTGAAAACACTTTACTGGTTATGTTTTAGAAAATTAACTTGTTATTTTTCTTCATTTCCGAAAGAAACTTCTCCCAACTATCAATTGCAATCCCAATGCTAATAATCAAGCTATTCTTGATAAAATAAGTAACATTTACAGGGTGTTGTTCCCTTACATAATGAGCCTTAGGGGCCAAAAAAATATTAAGTCCATAAAACTAATGGTAAGCCAAAAGGGAACAAAAAAAAAAAAAAGACAACACTTTGAACATGGATAGGCAAAAAAGACACGAAACATAGACCCATGCATCAACTAACTAGCATTGTCCCAATTTTTGGACAGGAGGTCTACAACGTCATCCTTGACACATTCTCGATTCTCTTGGGCATTTTTGCCCTCCAACTCATCTTTGATCACTATGGACACGAAGCTGGTCACAAAATGAACCAACTTCACCATGAAGTAGGTCAGGCCTTTGAATCTCTTGTCTAGCATGTCCATATTTTCTCTTAGAGAAAAAAGCTCCTCATCACGATCAACTTCTAGAGAGTGCTAATACTGAGAGGCTGAGTTCTCTTTTAGAATGTTGTTGTTGTTCGAGATAGTATGAGGTCCCTCCACATTATCTTCCTCTTCCTTATACTCCTTGTTGTACGCTTTCTCCTCCTCCAAGTCCACAACAAACAAACTTTTTTTGTTGTTTTTCACTAATCTCCCAGACCTTCAGATGATAGTCTCCCCTCCTATTATGACCGTGGCTTCCATAATAGTATCACCTTTAGAGTCTTTCCCCACATTATTCTTCCCTTTTACCTCTTTCACCATCGGCTCCAATAAACCCTTTTTATCATCTTTTCCTTTTTTCTTTGGGGTAGCTCTGTAAGCAGACTTGGCCGAGGTGGCCTTGAGCTCATAGAGGTTGGCCATGATAGTAGTATGCACATTACTTGCACTACCCTTAAGTTTTTTAGAAGAATTTTTAGGTTTGAGGTTTTCAGCAGTACCTAGGCTGGGTTTTCTAGAAGGGCTTTTTGATTCAACAAGGGAGATATTAGCAACGACAAGGGGTTTTATCACTTCAACACGAACATTGAAAATGGCTCTAGGAGGACATAAGGCCAAATGAAAATGGTAGCGCCTCATGATAAGCCCTTGATGGAGAGGCAGAGGTAGAATGTCATTTGGGTTAAGACTGGTCGTTTCTTTGCATTTTTCAACCGAATTTTCTAGGTCCATGAGCAGAAAAAATGGAAAACTAAGCAGGATTTTGTGCCTAAGATGATTCAGTAGGGGAAAATGATAGAAAAATTAGGTTTTAAACCTACCTTCAAGTGTAACATACTTCATAAGGGCTAAACACACCTTATCCTAGGGTTGCGGAAGGGCCTCTCATTCAAATCCTGATTGGTTGCGAACTAGATCCTCATTCCCCACCAAAAAATCTTTCATACTATCATTTTCAGGAGTTTGAGTATGCTTTAGATATTTCCTCCCAGTTCACTACATCCTGGTAGCTTACACTATCACCTATTTCCTAAATTCAAAATAAATGCCACCCAGCATAACCCTTCGATCCTTCCAAGAATTAGGGAATTGGCTAGATAGGTTAGGGTCGTGGCCCACAAGATTCTCCATGAGAGGATAAAGGCCCCCCTCAATGCAGATATGCCAAACCAAAGGATTCTTACATAATTCTCCAAAATTATCAAGCTTGGTCGAAATGTGATCATGACCCATGATATTAACCTACATAGGAAACCAAATAACTTGCAAGAATAAAAAGTTAGGGACACCGGTAGAGAAATAGGATTTCTTCGCGTGGTGGATATTAAGGCAAATAATGCATCATTGGATAATCATGCCTATGTGAAGATCACACGCGTGAAGGGAAAGATCACCAATAAAAAACTTAGGGATGTCATTAATGTGAATCTTAAGGTGATTGTGGCTAGCTAAGTAGGAAATGGTGGGCGAGCAAGATTTCTTGGCCATGTTGCAATTGCACAAAAAACTAGGCAAGGTGGCCGCTTGGCCAAATTTAGAATTTTCAATGTAATCATGTTTAGAAGGCGACACTAAACTAGCAAGATCGAAGGTACTAGAAGGGAGCTTTCCCTCATTATGAAAATTCACATCTAAATTTAAAACCATAGTCTTGAGGAGGGCATCATGAATTAACCCAATCCCAAAGAGAATATATGACAAAGTATGACCCCTCAAAATCATAATTGTCATGTACATGTCAAATCCCTTCGTAGAGTCATCACCTTTAACCACGTGAATAACCTTTAAATTTGAATTCTGCCACTTGTAGGCCACCTCAGAATTAGAACTCATCCACAAGGCCCAAGGAACAACCAAGTGGACCCCCAAACGACACCCATCAACCTAAGATTTGAAATCATCACAATAAATGGGTGTTTTGTTCTTTCAAGATGAGATTTTAAGTCCTTGGCGATAAATTCCCCATATTTCTCCAACATTTAAAGCAACCCCAATAGGTACCACAATTAGCCAAAGCATCCACCACTTGATAGCACTCCCTAAATATGTGCATCACTTTTTTAAATCTTAGCTTAGATAAAAGGAACCTTATATCAAAGAGAATATCCTTCATACTCCACCCAATCAGTCTACCAAGGTTCACAACATCAGTGATGGACTTAGAGTCCCCTTCAACGTTGAGGTTCACAATCCCCAGAGAAACAACAATTTCAAGGCCCTTTAAAAATGCACAAGCCTCTGCAATAATTGAAGATTGGAAACCAATACCACTAGCAAACCCAATAACTATTTCCCCCCTGGGACCTCTAATCACTCCTCCAATACTAGCCTTGCTCAGGTTGCGCTTAGTAGCCCTGTCAAAATTGAGTTTGAACCAACCTTTGTCGGGAGGCTCCCATTTTGTGTTTTTCTTGGCCAATGATTTGCAATTGTCGAACGAGCTAGCATCAAGTTTCTGGTGCCAAGCCTTGGCCATTTTTATTTCATAATCAAAAGGTCCCTTCTTCTAAGGTTTCCCATTGAAGTGGGAGATGTTTTCCTCAATTAGACAGACACCAATACCAGAAACTTCCTTGGGACTCCTCTCAAAATTTTTGAAAACCCTATTATTTCTTTCCTTCCATAGACACCAACCAATAATAGGAGGAACCTGGTTCTAAATTTCTCCGGGTAAGGAGTGGATATAGGGACCACACTAGCCCAAAATGAAAGATATGATATCCTTGCACATGGTCAAAGAAACACCCAATCTTTCAAAATCCATACCCCAAACTTGAACAAAAAATGATCAGTGTAACAATAAGTGGTTAACAGTTTCCTCATTGCATTTACATAATAAGCATCTATTGGGGATATAAAATCTGTGTTTCCTCAGATTATCCTGAGTAAGAATCCTATTATAACATGCTGTTCAAAAGAAAAAAAAAAATTTAGGGATCATATGGCGGTTCCATATCTTCTTCCAAGGATCAACCGCAACACCCTGGTTTGTCAGCAAAGTATATGCCGACTTAACATATAAATCCCCTTATTTTTTCAAACGTCCCAAAAAAAATCATCTCCACTGACATAGGAGGGAAGCCTAGTAAGAGAGAATAAATTCTAGAGAGACCTAGCCAGGCATCACAAGTCTTGTGAAAGAGGATAGAAAAGAGCTAGATCCTTCCACACCCTAGCCCCAGGAGGTCCAGAAACATAATCCGTGATATGGAAACCAAAGTACTTATGAGCCAACCTCTTTAGGTTCCTAAAATCAAAACTTTCCAGGGGGATATCAAATAACCATGGGTCTTCCCAGAATCTGATCTAATTACCATTGCCAATTTTCAATTTAATCCCACTCCTAAGCTGGCTCTGTGTGCTACAAATGCTCTTCTAGGCTAAGGATCCCTGGTGGTGAAACCTTTGAGAGACAACTGATCAAAGGCTTGTTCTGAAGATATTTGAAATTCATTATTTTTCACCAATCCTTAGTATTCCTTATCTGATCCCAACCCACCTTGGCCATAAAGCCCTTGTTAGTGCTGAAAATATACCTGATCCCAAGGCTACCACAATGTTTGGGCTAGAAAACCTTTTCCCATTTGACTAGAGAAAATTTATTTTTATCCTCAGTCCTAGACCAGAGCAAGTTCCTTTGGATTTTTTCAAATTTATCAACAATGTACCTAGGTATCTGAAAAATAAAGAGGAAGTAAATTGGTATTCCTTGAAGAGAAATAGTGAGGGTTTGGAGCTTACTAGCATGGCTTAGGATGGAGCCTTTGCATCCAAAAATTTTCCTTTGAATATTTTCAAGCACATAATTCCAAAATCTAGGGGTGACCTCCTTAATAGTGAGAGGGAGCCCAAGGTAAACCGAAGAGATAGTCCCACTCAAACAACCCAAAACCGTAGTCACCCTAGCTTGCAAGTTAGGTGTACTATTAATCAAGCTATTTTTCTTGGAAATATTGTTGATAATCTCAATGAGAGATTCGGGAATTATGATTGCTTCTTCCAAATTTTTACAATTTTTCAGAATTGCCACCAATTGCTCTAGCTTGCATTCAACTTGTAGGATGGTAAATCTGAAAATGTTAGGTTTTTTAATCAAACATCTTCATGATCAAACAAACATAACAAACCTAACATCCTCATGAAATATTGCATCAAGTTTAAACATTCTAAATAAGACAGGGAAACAACAAAGAAAACTAAATAAAGCATATAAAATGTGAATGCAAACCTATTCCATGGTGGATTGGTGCTATCCTTTGTGTAGGAGACAGCCCTTTCCCAATCCTTAACAAGCCAAATGAGATGATAGACAATGAGATGCAAAGTGAAATCAACTTTCCTATAGTGATAGTTCTCAAATTGTCGATGTAAAATGAGAGAAAAGACTTTGCATTTATAGGAGAGATTGAGAGAGGAGAGGCCAAGATTGAGAAATGTGGGACTAAAACCCAACAAATGAGAGAGAGCCACTTGTCACAATGGGATTGGCCCATGATTGTGCAAGTTTTGGCCAATGTGCCCATTTCCAATTTGAAAATGACAATAAATGAATATGGTTGAGGGTTTTGGGGGGAAATGTGTTTGGACAGAAACTTCAAACAAGGGAGTTAATGAGGGCATATTCCTTAGGAATATGCCTTGTGAGGAAAATAGGGGTTTTAATAAATCAAATTAAATGATTTATTGTGCAAGTGGATGGGACATGGGTTAGTCTTAGCATTAATTAGGGATTTGGCTAATTAAGCTAGTGATTAGGTGGTGTGACATTTGATTTGCAATTTGGGATTTGTTTTAAATCAAATGAGAGGAAAATGCATGAGTGATTTAATTATTTAAATATATGTGATTTAATTAAATTAGGAGACTTTAGGGGATTGATTGAGAATAAAATGATCAACTATGATGTTTAATCAATAATCTTGATTTTGCATGTCTACATTTTTCCCCTCTTTGAAGCAATGTACTCGTTGCATTGGTTCAAAGAATGATGTTGCTGACATCGAAATTAAAAAAAATTCTGATTTTTTTGAATACCCCAGCAAAAATAAGTACGTTAGTACATTGCCTCCTTGAGAGATCGAGCGAAAAGATTCGATTTGAGGTCGATCTCAGGACAAAGAGGTTCAAAATGGATGTATGAATGGTTAGATTATATGATCTATATGATAATGATGATGTGAATGAGAGGTTTGAAAGATGCTTTAAATAACAAATCTATATTATTTTGAACACCTTAAATGATTATGCAATTCATGTGAGATGAATGCGATGGATGATGTTGTACTATGATGATATGACATGATTATGCAAGATGTAGGATGGATGCAGGATGGATGTAGGATGCATGCATTGTTAGCACAAAAGAGCATAGAAGAATGAGAGGGATCAACCCTTAAATACAAGAAGATGTAGAAGTCCAACAAGTCCACTAGTCGTCAAGACTTTATTGGATATGATGATGAATAATAGTGATGTATTTCTTATCCAAGGATGGGAGAGGTAAAGAGAATGACCTTCTTTATGTTTGATAACACACATAGTTGTGATGCATCAAGGTATTAAGAACCAAGATGGCGTTGTGCCTAGTGTGATTGAATTTGACTCGTCAAATAGATAGGAGTACTCTAGTTCAATCTTGACAAACATAACCTTATTGAGAATGCAGTTCAGATATTCCAAACATCTCGGGCCAAAAAATAAAAAGGAAAGCCTTCTTATGTGTTCAACAAGATTCCTAAAACATCCTTCCTACAAACAAACAAAGTATGCATGATGAAGTTATTTTACAAGAATATCCAACAAGAATGACAGATAAAAATATAATGATCATTGCCCCATTCCTTTCTCTCTAAACCTGTTTTGTTTAGGCATCATCAAGAGGTTCTTGGAATGAGTGCAAAATAAGATAACTCTAAATAAGACCAAAGTAAATAAACAAGCTAATGTTCTTTGTACCGCTAGCCAGAAACTAGCCTATGGTGATACCTGATGATGATGTCCATCGTAGGAAGGTTGCATTCCTAAGACGTGTTGTGATCAAGGTTTTGATGAGATTGATTGGATGATAAGATATTGATACTCTGAGTTGACCAACTTGTTGATTCACTGATCTAGACTTCAGAATTTGACGATTAGGTGTTCACTTTTAAATCGCTAGACTTGCCTCTGACTGACCTACAAAAAGATGAAAGTGACGATGCTTTATTATGAGCGATGATTATTGCAGGTGAAACTGAGATGAGATAGATGCACCATTTTGGGTTTTTTCAAATGTTTTGAGGCTATTTATGGAATTTTGAGATGTTTTACAAATGTTTTTGGTATTTTTGATATTTTTCAATTTCTTTGCAATTTTCAAGATTTATGACGAACAGACTAACTTAAAGACCTATCCTAGGGGTCTTGGGAGTCGATCCATAGATTACCCTTTCCTACGTTATACACGTAGAGACCACGTAGTTTGACTGACGATAAAATTGACTCAATGAAAAGAGACATGGGCAAACGGATTTCCAATGCGACGGACGCCTAAAGGACTAACCTAAAATGTAAAATAGATGGGCAAATGGATTGCCAATGTGACAAACGCCTAAAGGACTGATCTAAAATGTAAAATAGATGGGAAAATGGATTTCCAATGCGACAGATGCCTAAAGAACTGACCTAGCTGTCTCGAGGGATGATCATAGATCAATCTTTCCTACGTTCAAGCTCAGAGATGATGCAATTTTTGATTTTTTTTTAATTTTTGACATGCTTTGGATTTTGAATGATCTGGATATGTTTGAGATTTTGATTTTTTGAATGTTTTTGATGAATGTTTTGAGTTTTTTTGGATTTTTGATGTTTAGGAAGATCATGAGAATATACATGAATCTGATCCAATGCAAGTATAGGAACATGCCCCCAATGTGATGTGATAGACTACTTCGATAAAGGTAGGACAAACTAACCTTGGGAATATGCCAAGTAGTACTATGGTGAAACATGAAATGAGTGCAAGATCAGGCTATGGTACAAATGCGAACAAATGATGGCAAGAATGGAATTTAGTTGATAAGTGAGTGATTCATGTAGATCCTGGTGGATAGAGAGTGCTTTATTTATGCTTGGCACCTATTTGCTAGGTTTTCACCAGGGTACTTGTCCAAAGCGCCACCGAAGTGGTTTTCACTAGAGGATGATATTTTTTTCTTTTCTTTTTTTAATCCTTTTTTCTGATTTTTTGGATTTTTTGGATTTTTTGATTTTTTTTGTTGTCGCCAAGATGCCTGTTTACCAGGTTTTCATCAAGGTAACCATTTTTTCAGGACATTTTCTATTTTTTTTTTTTGTATTTTTTTGTTTTATACCTTGCAAGATTTTAGCCATACAACTTTTTGAGATGACAATTATTCATGGGATCCTGCAGAGGCTTGCCTTCTAGTGTTGATAGTTGATATGCCCCTAACTTATAACTTGTTGTGATGATGAAAGGTCCACACTAGTTGGGCTCAAATTTTCCTTTTCTATCTAGGTTGGGTATGTTCTTCTGATTCTCTTTCAATACAAGTTCACCAACTTGGAAGGTGCGTCGCTTGATCTTCTTGTTGTAGTTGTGCTTCAGGCGGTTGTGATAGACCTGTAGATGGTTGAGAGAATCCATGCATCATTCATCTAATAACTCTAGATCGTTTAAACTTGAAACCTTATATCCCTCATCTATAATGAGGTTTTGTAGTGATATTCTCAGTGATGGGAGCTCAATCTCAATTGGGAGGATGGTTTCTGATTCGTAGACCAAGGAGAATGGGGTGGCACCTATTGGCGTGTAGATGATGGTGTGGTAGACCCATAGGGAAATATTTATCTGCAGATGCCAGTCATGACCAAAGTCATTGACTGTTTTCTTAAGGATTTTTAGGATAGTCTTATTATTGGCTTTTGCTTGGCCATTGCCTTGTAGATAGTACAGAATGGAAAAGCGATGTTGGATTTTGAATTTTTCGCACAAGTCACAGACATCCTAATTTTTGAAAGGTCTCCCATTATCATAGATAATGGATTGGGGGACACCATATCGACAAATGAGATAGTTCAGGATGAACTCAGATATCTTCTTTCCAGGTATGTAGGTCATGGGAATTGCTTTGAACCACTTTGTGAAGTACTCTGTGGCGGTGATAATGAATTTGTGGTCGTTGGATGAGGTGGGTGTGATTTTGTCGATGAGATCGAGCCCCCACTATGAAAAGGGTCATGGTGTAATAATAGGATACAACTCCTAAGATGGTGCATGAATAAGGTCTCCATGTTGTTGGCATTCTAGACACTTTTTGAAAAAGTCTCATGCCTCTCTTTCCATTGTTGGCTAGTAGTACCCAATCCTTAGCAATTTCTTAGACAAGGTCATATCGCTTGAGTGTGAACTACAAGTGCCATTATGTACCTTAGTTAGAGTATTCAAGGCCTCCTAAGGATTTAACCAACGTAAAAGGGTTCCCTCAATGCTTCTATGGTAAAGGGTTTCTCCTAGGATGACAAAATGGGTGGAAATTTTGATAAAGGCTCATTTGAGGTTTGGGGTAATGTCAGCTAGGAGGACTCCTATTATCAGGTATGTATAGATGTCATGCTACCAGGGATCACCGGGACCAAAAATTTCGCACACATAGACTTTGGTACCTCGAAAGTCGGTACGAGAAGCTGCTCTACCAAGAATTCATGTTTTAGGAAATTGCAAGGGATATCCAATAAAGATCCAATTGTTGCCATGGCATGAGTTAATTTTTTGTTAGCCCTCGATATCTTCTCAAAGGTGAGGTGAATGAATGATTCCTTGAGGATCTCTACTAAATTCTTGTATGGTGTCAACTTATCATCCTTAGTTTGGTACTCGCCATTGACTTGGTTGATAATAAGCTGTGAATCGCCGTACACTTTTAGTGCCATGATCCACCATTGTGCTGCAATCTTGAGACCTATGGTTAAAGCCTCGCATTCTGTTATTTTTTTAGTGTAGGGAATGCCAATTTGTAGGATCTAGGAATACAATCCCCTTGTGGGGTGATGAAGAAAACACCAGCTCCTGATCCATGTTGTGTGTATGAGTCATCAAAGTAGAGCTTCCAATGGTCAATTATACTGAGATTGAATATAGACTCATCTGAAAATTATGATACAAGTGGATTCTCTAAGTATATTGGAGCTTCTGCTAGCTAGTCCACAATTACTTGTCCCTTGTTTTCTTTTCACTCTACATACTCAACATCATCTCTAATAGTATCATGACCCATTTAGCCATTATTCCTATAAGCATTGCTTTTGACAATAGATACTTTAAGGGATTGATCTTGGTGATCAACTTAATTAGATGAGCTAGCATGTAATGTCTAAAATTTTGGGCCACAAACACCACTACTAGGCAAGATTTTTCTATTGATGTATAATTGAGCTCATGACCTACCATTGTTCTACTGATATAATAAATGGCTTGCTCGGTCCCATTTTCATCATGTTGGGCTAAAAGGGCACTAGGGGTGGTTGTCATTGCTAAGATGTATAGAATAAATGGTTTCCTTGCAATGGGTGGAATGAGTATTGGTGGCATAAGTAGGTATTCCTTGATCTTGCTAAATGCTTGCTCACACTTTTTGTCTCACTTATATGCTACTCCCTTGTGGAGTAGATGTGAATAGACAATCTGTTTATCCGCCAGTTGTGCTATGAACCTCCAGATGGATTGGAGTCTACCTTGCAGGCCTTTGAGTTGTTTCAATGTCTTTGGTGCTTCCATGTTGAGGATTTCTTTAACCTCTATGGGATCCACCTCTATTCCCCTCATCGACACTATGTATCCAAGAATTTTTCCAGATTGTAGCCCAAAGAAACATTTCTTGGGGTTGAGCCCGACCTTGTATTTTTCTAGTCTATCAAAAATAGAGCTCAAGGCTGCTATGTGGTCTTGTCTTTTTTTGGATTTTCCCAATAGGTCATCTACATAGTCTTCCACTATTTTATGGATCATGTCATGGAAAATAAATGTCATGGCTCTTTGGTATGTTGCTCCTACATTTTTCAGCCCAAATGGCATCATATTCCAGCAGTAGGTACCTCATGGACACGTAAATGTGGTCTTATGATGATCCTCCTTTGTGATCATTATTTATTTATACCCCAATAATCCATCCATCAGTGATAGGATCTCATGTCCAACTATCATGTCAATGTTAGGTAGTGGAAAATCATCCATGGGACATGCTTTGTTGAGGTCTCTGAAGTGGGTGTAGATACTGATGCCCCCATTTGGTTTTGAAACTAGTACAAGATTAGATACCCACTTTGGATAGTCAATTGGGCATATGAAGCCGAAATCCAAGAGTTTCTACAATTCCACCTCGACTAGCAAGGCTATTTGAGGATGCATTTTTCTTAATTTCTATCTAACTGGCTTTACTCTTCCATAAATAGCCAAGTGATGAACCACGATTTCCCAGATTAATAGGATTACATTGCTTTGCCAAGGCTTTTGATTTCTCCTGATGCAATGCAATAGAGGGGAGATTGAATCCTTCATCCTTCGGCACCTCAGAGAGGTTTTCACCATTAGATGCATCCTTTATTTTTACTATTTTGTGGTTAGAGAGTGCCACAGTGTGGTTTTCACTCAATAACTCTGAGCTTATTCTCGTTCTATTTATTTTGTGACTGAAGGAATCAATCGTCTCCCCATAATATTCCTGAGTGTCCAATGTGATGTCGAACCTAGATTTGTGATCTCCATATGGTACCATATCCCTTAGTCCTGTGAATTATGAGAGAGCCTCATCATTTTTGAATGAGTCTAGAACCGGTGGTCCTCGTTGGTCATAGTCGATGAGTTGAGGGTACACTAAGTTGATTTTGTGTGTTTGTTGGTTTTCCTCAATGGGTGAGGCACTAATCATAAGTAAGGAAAATTTCTCAAAGAGCATGGGAAGGCCTATTATGGTATGCTCATCATCACTACTGGAGTAGACATCAGTTACATCAAAAGTCAAATTATCTAAGGGGAGACCTGTGCATACGGGTAGTCGAAGGGTGGCTGTTCATACTTGAGGAGGGGACCTTAACTACTCTACTAGGATTACCTTTGCCACTTATGGTTATAATCAGAGGGGTGCATCCAAGGCCAAGTTTTCTTATTCTTCTTTCTACAACAATGGGCTCCAGTTGTCCATCATTGTTTCTTGCAAGAATTTTGTTCCTATTATATTCCATACCAAACATTATTTGCAACCCTCTATTAGTTTCATCCATCGGTAGGGTGGGGGTGGACCTTTCATCTTTGTATAATGTGTTTGATATTTCTCCCTCATCCAAATTTTCCCAACTTATATCCCCCCAACAGTGGAATCCAGAAGGGTCTTCCCTAGTAGTGCAAACAGGTGTTTTACCTAGCTAAGGTTGCCCATGTGACCTAGGAGATTGTGGTAAATCTCCTATAAAAAATGTATTCTACTTCATTCTTTAGTCTCCATACCCATTAACCTGGATCATAATTTTGATTTCAGATATGTTGGGGATGGAGGGTGTCTCTGTCGTAAAAGTGGAGGCGAGGTTGGATGGGTCTATGTATCAAGTGGATGGACCTTCGTCATTTTTTGGGACTTGAGGGATTTTATAAAACTTGGCTTCCAAGTTTTTGCAATAGGAGAATGGCTCAGGATCACCATGTATAGTGACCTTCTCATTCTGGTACAAGAATTTGACACATTGATGAAATGTCGAGGCAACCGCCTTCATTCCATCGATCCATGGGCATCACAAAAGAATGTTGTAGGGTAGGTCAAGATCAAGTACTTGACAGGTGGTTTCCATGGTTGCTGGCCCCACTTGGATTGGAATTTTGATAGTGCCTTGGGACACTCTTTCTTGATCATCATATGCCCTTATAGTGATTCTTTTGTTCTTATTTATGGAATCATCAGAGAGTGCCAAGTTCTTTATGAGTTTCAGCGAATAGATGTTGAAGGTGAACTAACACTTGAAGGTGAAGTGCCCGATTGTGAGATGGTTGGGCAAGGAAATATTGATCAGAGAATGTAAGGATATCTGGGGTAATGATGTTACCAACCATAGCTTGAAACTATTTTGTATCAAGGGTTCTAGAGACGGTCGACACAACTAATGCTTCATCAAGGATTTTTCTATGGGCAACAAAGATTTTCAATAATTCCATGATGGAGATTTGAGCAAGGGTTCTCTTTAGTTGGTCGATAACATTGTAATCATAGGGAACAACTCTTTTATTTGAAATGGGGGTCTTAGATGGCTATGATGCCCCTAAAATAGTAAGCTTTTTGCTACGTGTGGTGACTCCACAACCAGCGTCGGCTCCTCTAACACTAATGATAGTGACCATCTCATCTACACATGTGACGATCTCTTGATATAAAAGGTTGGTGCTAGCATAATTTTTCTTCCCTTTGTTGTTCCCTTGGTTATTTCCTTGATTGTGATTCAACATTGAATTCATGTATATCTTTAGATCTTGATTTCTGACTGGTTGCTCAACATTTATTATCTTGTCCTCAATGATATCTTGGATAATGTTTTTCAAATTCATGCAATTGGCAGTCATGTGTCCCTTGAGTTTGTGATAATCACACAAGAGATTTTCATTGTACCAAGGTGGCTTCACCAAGGGTTCACTATAATTCTCATGGGTGGGGACCTTGATGATGTTCTCATTGACAAGCTTTCTCATAATGGACTCGATTGACTCCCCAAGGGCTATGAATTTCCGTTTGTGGGGAAACTTGTTTCAGGGAGGTGGTCCTCCTTGATTATTAAGATTATTGATTTGGTTTTGGGGTGGTTTTTGGTTTACCACATTCATTTGCACATTATTCCTATTGTTATTGTATAGTTGGCGATGATGTGTTTGAAGATTTTTCTTGGGAGCGTTGATGACAACCTTCGCATCTACTATGCCATCATTTGTGACATTTCAATTCTTTGCCCATGTGCAAGATTTATCATTGAAACTTGTGGATGGGAAACTCTCTTGATGTTCATGATAAGTGGGTGTGCCATCTTATGTAACAAGAGCTCACTCAATATTGAGTGCCTTGGGGATCAGTTGATCGTATGTTGTGATGCATTGCATCTTAAGATAGAATTCCAAGGTTTCGTCTGTATTGGCGATGATGGTACATAACTTTTTCTCTTCCGGCATGACCCACTTACTTCAATTGGCCTTGGCTCACCATCATTGGAGAAAGGCTATGAATGATTATCCCTTACTTTGTTTGAGCGCTGAGAGTTCTTCCAAACTAGCATCCATAGAAATTTTGAATGCGTAATTTTCGAGGAAAGCATCTTTGATCTCTTGAAAGGTTTTCATTCCCATAGGCAGATGAGAAAACCATTCCATGGCATCACCAACCAAGCTTCTAGGAAATAGACGCATTAGATATGTGTCATTGTAGGAAAATTCCATGCAATGTACTTGAAATTACCTGATGTGATCTTTAGGGTTTCCCATCCCATGATATTTATCAAATTTGGAGATTTTGAATCCCTTAGGGAATGGTACCATTGCCGAGCTTCTGTCAAACAAATAGGGGCACAAGATGCTTGGTGTCTTGACTGTTTCCCAAATTGAAGATCTAGAACTTGCTGCGAAAGAAATTTGATCTGTGTTGTCATATCACCTTGCGGATTGGGAGGTGGAGTAAATATATTCTGAGGTCTGGGATTGATCAGTGGGATGTTGGTGTGGTTTTTTTGTGAGTTCTGTGGAGCGAGTAATGCCTGCGCTTGTTGTTGAGCCAACAATGCCTACTGTTGATCTTGTTGTTGTTGTTGCACCAACAATGCTTATTGTTGATTATGTTTTTGTTGTGCTAACAATGCTTGTTTTTGGTCGTATTGTTGTTGCACCAACAATGCTTTTTGTTGATCGTACTACTATTGTAATTGGTAGTCTTGCAAAGCTTGCTGATATGCTTCTTGTTGTGCTTGTAATTGCACTTGTTGAGCCTAGAATTGCACTTGTGCTTGAGTGTGTGCTTGTTGGATTGCTTGTGCAATCTGAGTGACATGTGTGGCTTGTGCAACTTTTCTGGATTGAGTGGCTTGAGTTGCCTATGTAGCTTGGGAAACTTGTTCAGCTTGTTATTGTTATAACAAGGCTTGGCCTTGTGCAGGTTGTTGTGCTTATTGTGGAGCTAATTGTGCTTGTGCTTGTTGAGCGGCTAATTGTGCATCTTGTTGATTTTGAAGTTCTTTTTGCTGGGTAGCTTGTCAAACAGCTTGCAACGTCATGGTGAATGAATTAGCTGGTTGTGCCTTGGTGGTAATGGCGGTGGATTTGGAAGAATGCCAACAATTGTGATGAGTGGAATGGTCATGTTAATGATCGAAGTTTGAGCTATGGATGGTATGATCGAGGTGCTTGGTCCTTGAGAAACCATGCTTTGAGGAACGATGAACGCATTGATCATCGTGGTAGGTTGGATAGATGTCATTTGTTGTTGTGGTATAGATGGCACAACTGGTGGATTCAATAAGGTGCTTTGATTTGAATGGTTGATAGCTGAAAAAGGAGGAAGACTCATCCCAAGTGATGATGCAGATGCGAGCAGTAAGGGTAGAAATGGTGGACAGATGGGTGGTGAAATCTCTAAAAGTGATGATGAGGGATCTAAGACTCCTCCTTGTCCAAACAAGTCACCTTCCCCTTTGTGAGATAGAGAGAGAAGTTTGCATGTCAAGAGGATAATCCGGTGTTGCCTGAAATGAGGATGAATTGGTATGATCATGAAATGTGAGCGGGACGTAAGGGTGTAGTGAATTCATCAGTACTGATTGTTTTGATGTGTCACTTGCGTTCAACCCTCGATTATTCACAAGATGATGTTTTTAAAGTTTACAAAACATGGCACTTCCTTTGTTAACAACTAGCGGGGTTGAAGCGATAGATGATATGATTTGGGGATGTCTTGAGTGAAATTTTGAAGTGGGAGCATGGATGCAGGCAAAGGTATGATACCGAGAGACCTATCCACAATAGTGCTTACATCAAATTCAGAAGGGTGTTTAGCCCCTTCTTTTGCTAACTCTAACATATATTGGGATGGGTACAATTTCAGCATGGCACTGATAATTTGGTGACTTTCAAGATTTTGCACCATTTCTAGGATTTCCAATTGTGTCATCCCATTGTTAGTAATGTCCTCTATATGACCTTCCTCTTGAGACCCTTGAGGTATTTGAGGCAGATTGATTGGGATTTTTATTTTTATCATTGGATTGAACGTTGTTTCGGTTTGACTTAGATCACTTGAAATGGATGTGTCTTTGTTTTGCTCCATATTCTTGTTGTGTTGAGATCGAGTTTGAACCATAAAATGAAGATCAATTTTTAAGAATTTAAGAGATGAACCTCTAATCCTTTAGATCGGTCTAAACCTTAGGTTCAAAGAAGCCAAGAACTAGGATAATTGAAGGATCAAAGTGATAAGGAAGATGAGATAAACGGAAGATGTGATATGGATGAATGGAACTCTTAAAGAAATTTTGAAGGAAATGCTAAATATTTTTAGGACTTTGATTGATATATCGTGATTGGATGGATAGTTTTGACTAGGTGTGTTAATTCAAACGAGGGTGATAAATTCACTTGTAAACCCTAGGAATTTGTGTTATCCTAGAAGGGACTTGTACATAAGAGGACCATTTGACTAACTGGGTTAAGTCAAACGAGGTAATTATGGATTCAATAATTTGGTTAAGTGTGTTAAGATAAACAAGATGAACTTGTAAACCCTAGGAAGTTATGTTATCCTAGATAAAACTCATGCACAAGATGATGGTTTGACTAGGTGTGTTAAGTCAAACAAAGTGATTTGATTTGACTTAGAACTTTAGCATAAAATATGTTTACAAAGTTTCCAAAAGTTGTTGGTAAGGTGATTTTTTTTTATTAATTTTAATGGTTGAGAGATGGATGAAAGTGATTGAATCTGATCCTATACTTGACCTAGATAACACTTCTTCTTGCAAGACCCTGGTTTTCAAGAACACACTTGAATTCCTATGTGAGAAAAGAAAACCTTTCAAAAAGCTCAGGATTTTTTTGATAATAGAACGCACACAATTTAGGGTTGTTCCTTGAAGATTTCCTATAAAAGTTGTAAACCAATATTTCTCTAAATTCAGAAATTCTCTCAAGACGCTCCTCACAAGCTTTTGGACTAAGACTTTTGAACTTGGGTTTTTGGATTTTTATCTTGTGGGAAATCATTTTAAAGAACACAGGTGTGGGGTTGATTGTCTTTATCTTTGATTAATGGATACTTTTTACCACAAAAAATTCTTTGATTAAAGTTTCAAACTAAATGTCTATGTCTTGATTCATTTTCATTCCACAAGGTCCATTATGTCAAAATCAGTGTTTCAAGAGCACAGTTCCCTAAGTTGACTTTAGTGAAAACAAATGATGATTTAACCTAATTACTTAGAAACCTCTAAGGATAGAATCCCTAGGGTAAGCAAGAGCACTTAGGTTTATCAAGGGTATTTGTTTCCTCCAAAGGGTTTGAAATTCTGAAGTTCTTGTTGAGTGTTTTTTTTAGATGCAAGCAAAGTGTTTTGATTCCAAACACATGTACAACCCTAGGCTGAAAATACAATATTTGTTGGGTTCCCACTTGGATAAATCCAGCTGTGCATATTCAGTGCAGATGATTAGATGCTTGACCACACAGGCTCCCCCTTACAGTGCACTCACTTGTCGAGTCAGCCAAGCATCATTACCCATGAATTTCCTAGGGCATACTTTTCATCTCTAAAACAGAACTGCATGTATATGTGGGGCGGCTTCAGAGGACATGACCTCTTGCACCAACAAATATAAGGTATTTTTTGGCTTCTAAACAAAAGTTTGTAGTAAGGACATCTTGTTTAGGGGGTGCAATGATAAAATACTTGTGAGAGATCTCCCAACCCTTAGAACAAGGGCTTTACACACCATAAAGATATTGGGGGAGACTTATCATGCACCACTTCCCATTGTCCATGCTTTCACCGTGAACATAAATTTATATAGCGGTTTGGAAGAGCTTGGCTTTAGCCCATTACCGCTTGAGTCGTTCCCTTGGGGTGAGTAATTTTTCCCACCAAAGTAGGCCCTCTAAAGGTACACAATAGCAAGTAAGTGCATTCATAGTTTGATCATCTTTGTTTGCGTGAGCAAAGAGAGAACACTCGCAATGCCTCTTTCTCACACTAAACAAGTTTTGTTCAATTTTAGATTCCAAATCGAAGTGTGAAGGAAATATTTTAAACAAACTAATATCACCAAAAGACTTTTTATTCTCAAGCTCACCATGAAGCATGAGAGAAGCGCATACACATTTTAAATGATATTAATTTGTGAAAAAGATTGCAAAACATGAAAACCACTTGCTCATTTTAGCCCTCAAAAACAGTCATTTTGATTCATTTTAAAGCACCAAAATGAGATGTGAATTCTGCCTTGTCCAATTTTAACCCAAATCAAAATCTAGGAAATGTCTAAGGTTCTTTTTAACTAACTTTGAAAAGATCAAATTAGTGCTTGATTTTAAGCCCTAATCGAAAAGTGAGTTTGTTTAAAACAAAAAACAAAGGCAATAATCAAACGCTTTAAGCATTTAAAAATGATCTGTGAATTTCCATTTTTAGTACTCAATCCCTTTCAAGATTCTTCAAAAATTGTTATACTTCAATGTTGCAAATTCTTTGTGCAAAGAAAATCCCTCCTCCTTCATTTTCCTATTCCATAAAGACAATCATATGAAGCTCAAGTTACTTAATTATTTTCAACCAATGAAAATAATAAAAAAAGTACTAACGATTTTAGAAATTAATAAGAACTCTATTTCCTACACCCTTCTTACAATATCAAAGCCTTTAGTTTTAAATTATTTGATCCTATAACAAAGATCAACACAATCCTTATTATTATTCCAAAGTGTAGATAAGTAAAGGTTTTGATTCCTATCGAATGTCCTAAATCAGCAATGTCAATCAACAAGATACCTATAAAACCAACAATGAGTGATTTATAGATATAATTGCCTTGGTATCAGCTAAAAGAAGATCCATAACACATCAAGGTTCTAAAGTGTTAGACCCTTGAGCTCAAGAAAACAATTGTTTTGCATAGAAATATTGATTTTTTGATAAGGGTTCTAGCATGAATTAGGTGGAAAATGTGCAAGGAATGTTCCCTCTATAATGGTATGTACATTTTGTGCAGCAAGAAGAAGGACCTTGAAATTAAGTTCTTGTCACTTCATCTTTATCTAACTATGCACACATTACCACTCTTCACCGCATTAGATATGAATTTTCAATCAACCAAATAGGCATAGCATATAGGTTCTTTTTCAATCACTCTATGCTTTGGGGTGCAGCTCTTTCATAAGTGAGTGGCTGAAATGACAAATGTTCAAAAAATAAAGGTTCTGGCCAAAAATTCTGCTTAAACAAGTTCTTCAAAATTTTAGTAGATCTGCTAATATATTTAGGACATGCTCTTTGAATTCCTCATGGATGGGACCAAAAACAACTTTTACAACAACAAATTTCATCGTTCCCAACTCTGGGTGCAACCACTACAAATTTCATGTCAAAGAAAAGAAGTCCAAAAACATTAATCAAGTAGGCATAACCAGTCAATTTCTACCTAAGCGAAGATCTTTTATTTATGAAGAATAAATAAAATCTTACGAAATCAGAATGTTATGTTGATTCTATTAAATTTCATAAATCCTAGAATTTTGAAATAGGGAGTACCCTTTTTCCTATTGAAAATTTTAGCTCTGACATGGGGTAAATCAGAATGTTATCTTCATTTTGCATATTAAAGACACTTCCTACAACTCCAAGCATAAACTCAGCTAAAAAGTTTGAATCGTCAGAAGGTACGAAGTGCCTTGAGCGGTATTATGCAAAGACACACTGACAACAACATCACAACATTGATTAGTTCACTAAAGACTAAAGAATCACATAAGATATCCTAGATCTGATCTAGCATTGATTATTTCATCAAGAAAGAAAAAGAAGAACTACAGAATCGCATAAGACGACGTATTTTTGATCTAAAATTTCTTTACTAACATTAAATGAGCAAAAAAAAAATGGCAGATTCCCCATGACAAGAATTTTCTATAGTAATGCCGAGATCATGCAAATTTATGAAAGGCAAAATAGGACACAAGTTGGGAACTACACCCTTCATAACTCTAAGAATTGTTATGATTCCCATCCAATGCCATTAGTTATTGTTGATCTATAAAATTTACTATTCAGTTGACTCAGATTTGACCTAATGACTGGTAGGTGATTTGATGGACGTTGGGAAATTCAATAATGACTCAGATACCCTAAGTCGCAATAGACCCTGCTTCAACTTTGATATAATCATGTGTGCCAGCATGACAGAATAGACAAGGCTTTAAGAGATGCGACTTTTCCAAATTTACAACAACCTCTTGAGCATTATTTAAGTACGATGTTCATATTCTCAACTTTAACCTGCTTTAAGGAGTGAAGAAAAATTATTATTAGAAATGAGTATGATAGCACATCATAAATAAATAAATGAATAACTAGAAACTAGTCTTACTTTATTTTCCTTTTCGAATACCTTTATGGTTTAGATTAAGAAATCGAATGTTTGTCAATACAGTATGACTTACCCTTACTTACGCCCGGCTTGTCAAATATCCACCTACGGATCAAATAAAATGATGGGATTTTAAGGTAGGGAGATTAAATGTTATAAGTTTTATCTAATATCCCATCGTTTTACTTGGTGGTTGGAAAAATTCAATATGATACTGTGAGCCTCCCTTGAGACAATCTCACTAGCTCTTCATGACTTCCAACATTCTATTTTTTGAGTGGATGCAATGAGTAAAAATTCAAAATGGAGATTGAGAAGATTTTTTTTTAGTTTCCTAAGAGTTACGTGCACTTTATCAAGTGATCCAAACTCGGAATGGGACTTTGCATATTTTCTTGACTGAAACCTGATGCAAACGTTACCTTAAATATTTTGTCCTATTACTTTCTACTGTCTTATTATTGAAGCGTATAGAGGAAATTTAAAGAAGCACTTGGAGAAAATTTGAGATAAAGGAGAAGGAGAATAGAAATTTGTGCAGACAATTAGAAGAGGCACACCATAATCTTTTGGCTACCGAACAACGTCTAACAACTTTCTTGAATTTCAACGACTACAACGCAGAGATTCTCCAACACCACTGCTTGCTGGACTATTGGTAGCTCATCATTATAGCATCGAGGAGTCAAAAGCTTCACAGAAATCATTGTAAATCATCATCATTCATAATAAACAAATATTAATGACAGAGGCAAAGATTCCTTGCTGCATTAATCGACACTAAATAAGCTGAAAATAAAGACTTTTATTTCCATCTACCATATATATCCAAGGTGAATAGAAACCAAAATTTATATTCTTGCAATTTAAAATTGAGGGATTACAATTAGAGCATAATACTATGATGATAATTGAGGCCCAAGTTCAATTTACATAGATTTAAGTTTAACTATGGATTTTATGAAGTAACCAAGCACTTGAATTTTTTATTTGACTTCATAAAATCCAAACTATTTTCTTGAATAGTGACAAAGCATGAGATTAAAACTTGAATTAGAAACTAAAGATTTTACTATCATATCTATTGCAGTAACCTACATCAAATACAAAAACAGGCTTTATTTTTCTATCTAATGCATGAATTCCCTCCTTCTAGCACCATTTATAGGATGGTAAATCTGCAAATGTTATTTTTTTTAATCAAACACTTTCATTATCAAACAAACATAACAAACCTAACATCCTTATGAAATATTGCATCTACTTTAAAACTACTAAATGGGATATTGAAACAACAAGGAAAACTAAATAAAGCATATAAAACATGAATGCAAACCTATTCGATGGTGGATTGGTGCTATCCTTTGTTTAAGAGGTAGCCCTTTCCCAATCCTTAAAAATCCAAATGAGCTGATAGACAATAAGATGCAAAGTGAACTCATGTTTCCTATAGTTATATGCTCAAATTGTAGATCCAAAATGAGAGAAAAGACATTGCATTTATAGGAGAGATTGAGAGAGGAGAGGCCAAAATTGAGAAATGTGGGACTAAAACCCAACAAATCAGAGAGAACCACTTGTCACAATGGGATTGGCCCATGATTGTGCATGTTTTGGCCAATGTGCCCATTTCAAGTTTGAAAATGGCAATAAATGAATATGGTTGAGGGTTTTGGGGAAAAATGTGTTTGGACAAAAAAGTCAAACAAGGGAGTTAATGAGGGCATATTCCTTGGGAATATGCCTTGTGAGGAAAATAGGGGTTTTAATAAATCAAATTAAATGATTTATTGTGCAAGTGGATGGGACATGGGTTAGTCTTAGCATTAATTAGGGATTTGACTAATTAAGCTAGTGATTAGGTGGGGTGACATTTGATTTGCAATTTTTTATTTTTTATAAATCAAATGAGAGGAAAATGCATATGAGTGATTTAATTAAATATATGTGATTTAATAAAATTAGGAGACTTTAGGGGATTGATTAATTAATTTGATTTAATTAATTGAGAAAAAAATGATCAACTATGATGTTTAATCAATAATGTTGATTTTTCATGTCTACACAACTAAATCTTTTACCTTCCAAAAGGTGTCCAAAAGAACATTCTTGGATAGTTGAATTTCTATTTGAGTTGCCTACAATTCTCAGATTCTTCTTCTGATGATTCCATCCAAATTCTGAGAGATATCAAATTTTTTACCAATATTGTTCAGTTCTGTCTCAATTTTATCCAACAATGAGGCTAGCAAATAGAGTAGTTGTAGATCTTTGTGGCTAAGTTAATGCACTTCCTTAATTAATTCATTTTATTTTTAAGCTTATTAAGGGATAGTCTGAATTTCTCTTTCAGATGAGAGATAATTTCACCTTCTTCATTGCCTTTGTATTCAGAGCACATTAATTCTCTGCTACACTCAATCATTTCTTGTGGTAGAATATCTTTTAGACTATCCAATATTATCTTGCAATGCTCAATATGAGCATTCATGAATTCCAAAATTAAGTCCTTATCATAAGTGTGAACCCCAATCCTATTCTTGCTCAAACACAAAAAATAAACACATTAGTGAGTTCATATGCAAGATAAAACAAGGATTCCCCATGAAATCCATTTACAATACTTAAAATAGGAAAATGAAGAACAAAACATGTAAATATAAATGAAATCCTAATTAAGCATGCAAAATATTGATCCCATGGGGGAGTTGGTGCCAATTGGTGTGTTGAAATTAGGCATTTCCTACCTCCTTTGTAAGGTTGATAATGATTTGATGATGATTGAAACTTCTTGATGGGAATTTGGTAGAACCTAGCTATGAAATGGACAAAATTAGCTCTCAATGTGAAGAGAGTAACTTTTCTCTAAGTGCGGATGAGGATGAAGTTGACTATAGTAAGTTTTCTCAAATTGTGGATGTTAGAATGAGAGGAAGCATCTCTCATTTATAGATTTCCAAAATGGAAGAGAGAGTGGAATTGAGCAATGTGGGATCATTCAACATGCAATGGCCAACTGCCACTTTTCAAGATGTGAATGGTTGAAAGTTGTGCAAATTTTGTTCAATGTGCATGATAAATTCCATTTGATTCAAATTTTAAATTTGAATGTGACATGTTGGAGGGAGAGAAGAATGGAGTTAATGTCACTTGGCTCAAGCCCAAGGACATGTAAGAGGCATTAAATGCCTTGTTGGAAGGACCAAGCCCACTTGAATTTGAATTCAAATTTGAGGGAATATTCCCCTTTTATGCCATGTGAGGGAAAATAGGAGATTTAATAAATCAAATTAATTGATTTATTGTGAAATTTGCATTCTCTAGAGGATGTGACATGGATTATGATTAAATTAATCATGGTTAATTAATTTAATGAGAGATTAGGAGATGTGACCACTTTGACTTGAATTTATGAGTTAATTTAAATCAAGAATTGTGAAGAAAGATTTTAATAAAATAAATGATTTGATTTATTTAACTAAAGGGAATAATGTTAGATTAAATCAAATAAGGTTTAATTTATTCAATTTAATAAGAAGACTTTAGGGATTTAATCAAATAAGGTGAATTATTTAATTAAAGAGGGATTTTAGGGTTAATTAAATTAAATTGATTAATTTAATCAGCTGAGGAGAAAAACCTAATTAAATAAATAATGATTTATATAATTAAGAGACGACAGGTGATGATAGGCTGAGAGTGTGATTCGGGAAGAAATGACATGTTAGTAATCAGGATCAAGTGCATCAAATTGAACTATATATCTTCCATGTCTATAATAAGATGGTCTAACTGACCATAACCTTGCAATCCTCTGCATACCACTTGCACTTTGGATAAGTTGTTGAAGTTTTTCTTTTGATAAATCTTCTTCTTCTTCACTTCCTTTTTCAATAATTGAATCATTTTCTAGTTGATTCTTAGGCTTTTCATTAGATTATTCATCTAGAATGTCCACAACTTCCTTATCTTTCCCTTTTCCTTCAATCTTGGGAACTTTACTTTTCGGAGGGTGGTATTCAACAATCTCTTGATCTCTCTTTTGTCCTCTGAGAGTGCTACCGGAAGAGGAACCAATTTCCATTGTCCTCACTGGAGGGGAATTAATGACTGGTCCATATTTTAGAAGCATGTTCTTACAAAAAAAATCAAATTTTGAATCCCAATTAGATAGACTCTTAGCATAGGAGTAGATTTGGGTGCATACCAGTTTATTTGATGTCAATGCTACATTTTTAATTTTTGGCAAAGAATTCAGAAAGTACATAACCAGACATGTAATAGGGTGCCAAACCTGAATGGATACATCAATTATTTTTCAATTGGAAATTTTCGAACATCTGATCTATAAAGAGAAATATTCTTTAATTTCAAATAATATTATAATTCCTTTAATAAGTTTATTTCCATCCCATATAATATTGTAACTCCATTTATTAATATTTATTTAATCCAAATGATCCAAAATAATGACTTAAAATCTACAAAAGTTTCATAATTCTTCCAATAAATTTCATTCACGTGTCAACTTACACGACATTGATAATAATATAAATTTGTAACAAAAGTTTACAATTCCAGACTTAGGCATTCTATCACCTTCAACTCTACAATAATCATATAATACTTAGGCATTTTGTCACCTTAAGTTCTACAATACCTAATTCAAGAATACAATAATACATATCTGAAGAAATCATCCTTTGATCTTCAATCCAATAGCTTATCTTCAAAAATGAAGACGAGAACAAGAATCAAGCGCTTTTTCTACCCAGACTCAAAGCTTATGCTTCCCCGAAATTCCTTACTCATTCAAGAAATACCCAACCCTACATGAATCAATTAGCAAAAAGAAGTCGACAAGCATGATGGAATATGGTGCGTGCCTAGTATAACTAGTAAATCCACAAGCATTTTTATTTTTCTAATTCATTTAAGAAACAAGCAAGTTTGATACTAGGATATGGTAGAGAGTTATAAATATTCCATCTATTTCAATAGTCCTTAAGTTACTTGGCCAAGTAAAATGTCATGCACGAAAAATAATAGTAGTTTTGGAATAGAAAAACTACGCTCTCTATAAACCCATATTCAGCACCCGTCCTAGAAGGTAACTTTCCAAAAACATGTCATGCACATTCAATTATCAAGCATGCATGGTTCCATTCAAAATAAAAAATAATCTTTCTCAAACACATTAAATGCACTTCATTTTTAGGGAAACATGATTTTTAATACAATAATTTCAGAGTTTTAAATCACAGATGACATTATGTTAGAATTTAAAATTAAATAAAAGAAGGTTTTTCTCAAGTATGTAACTAAGTACACATAAAACTAGAATAAATGAGCACACATTCTTTTGGTTCATTTACTCATAATTTTGTCTACACTTTGAAATAATCATTTTCTAATTCGTTTCAATTCGAAGCAATTATATTTTTTATTCTATTTCCTTTCTTTTCTATTTTTCATATTTCCCTTAAAATAATATCTTTTCAAAACATAACACCTCATATTTACACTTCGATTTCGTAACAATTTAATATCAATCCTAAAGAATTATGAAATTTCACTTTCTTCTTTTCAAACATATTTAAGTATACAAAAGTATTTTATTTCATCATTCTGTAAAAACATCCATCAATTTTGTTTAATTTAAACACTATCTTTTATGTTTCTTTTCTACAATTTCCAATTCTTGATTGACACAGTTTAGTGTAGTTCAGATTTTTCTAACACTATTCTAAATCTAAATAGATCTAAAACAATATGTTTCATGTTTGCATCTTTCAATTTACAAATAAGTATTTCCTATAAATAAATAAATCTACTATTTCTTAATATTTTCTGTTCAAGATCATTCAACAATTTTTTATTCAAATCTATACTTTGTCTTCACTAAAATTTCAGTTTTGTGTTTGCTCTTTTTCCAAAAAAAAAAATTAAAAACAATGATTTTATTTCCTAATCAAAATTAAAATACAAGAATAATAGAGAAGAATTTAACTCGGTATTGAATTGATTGTGAATTTGTTTTTAATGAATCTACCTGGTAATTTTCTGTAGCTAATTTATGTTCTTTGAATATCATTTTTTCTCTGTAACTATTGTTCTATTCAAAATCCTCTTTTTTTTCTATTGTTCTCTGTTCCTGGATGCACCTTCCAATTTCTCACCTCTTTTCTTTCTATTTAGAACCTTTTCCCTACTCCTAGATCTTTATATTTCCATTCTTCTCTTTACTTGCTGTTTGCTCACCTCTCTTCCTGTTGCCCATGCATTCTCCTACCTTATTTTTCCACTCACCTCTCCTTATAAACTATGCACCTATCTTCACTCTCTTCCTGCACAATCTCCTACCTTCCCTCCTAATCTTCGGCCATGCCTCTGAACCTACTGGTTTTGTGTGCTGGAGAGAAGCCTACTATTCTTTTTGTTATTCTCCCTATTGTCTAGTGCATACTCCCTCTTCCCCTTCTTGTCACGTACCTTCTTATCTTCTCATGTGCACCCTCTCTCCTTACTCTCATGCATGAGGGTGGGGAAGACTTCTATTTTTCACTCATTCTGTAGTTGGCCACGCCTCCTTCACCTCCACACATGCATCAAATCTCTCTATCCTCTCCCTTCCCATGCATATCCTGGTGTTCGAAGCCTCCAATAAAATAAATACAAACTATTCTCCCTTCTCTTGGCCACATGTGGAGGATAAGAAAACTCCTTTTCTTCTTTTTCCTCTATACTTCTCCTTTGCTACTGGTGCATGGGAGATAGCTGATAAGTTTTAAATCAAATATTACTTTGTCCCTCTATACTGGTTGTGCATGGAGATAAGAGGCATCCAAACTCAATCTACATCCAAAACTCCCTCTCTCCTGGTGCATGGGAAAAATAATGTGAATCCCCTAAAGATAAAGAAAAATATCTCTGCTCTGCCTTCCTTTCAAAAACGCATTTCTCTCCCTATCAATCTCATGAAAAATGGTGGAGTTCCATTAAATTCGATCGATAATTCATGTTTTGATCTCAAGAACTCCAAGTTTCTCTCTTTGATTGCATGCAAATATTAATTGTGAAGTAATTGTTTTCAATTTGTAAACTGTTGTTTTAATCCTGATTTTGAATTCCAAATTTCAACGTATTGTTTTTTTCTATTTTTTTTCCATAACTTATTTTGATATTTACCTATTTCTTCAATAAAGAATTCTGGTGTAAGGGGGAATGGATGAAACACTCACTGTTCCATGCTCTGGGTCTCACCTCAGCAATTCCCTTGGGTGGCTTCCTCCACCACTCAACCTATAGGTCCTGACACAAATGTAGTTACCCCTGGTTCTACTGGCCATCCCCTCTTCCATCCATGTCACATAATACAACCAAAACTTAGTGCTTTGCCTCTGCTTCACCCTTGACCCTTAATCATCCCTAAAGGCCAAATACCCTCAATACTCAACTAGATGCTTGCAGGGGTGTAACGATGTACTATCATGCTTCCTAGCATCCCATTAGGTTTCTTGAATAGCCTTTAGACCCATTCCTCCATCGCTTCTTCCAAAACCTAACTTAGGTTTAAAGAAAAGGCTACAAGCCTTGAGTCCTTTTTAGCCCTCCTAACCCGAGAAAAAGTGGAAACTACACATAACCCTGCCCAAAGAACCCAAACCTTCACTAGCTTTTCTTGGTCTTGATACCAACCTCTACAAGATTCCCAAGGTCTTATACCTTGTCTGGCCATACACAGGCTTCTTCACCAAATTAGCAAAGATAGGGTTTTGTTGTCATTTTCAAGCCACCCGATTGGACTGTCAAAGAGTTCACCACCCAAATGGACTATTGGGACCTCCTCCTTGGTACCAAGCCTTTACAAGACATCCTTCCACCTTTCTACCATAGGGTTTTGCAAGGCAAGGTCACCCCTACAATTTATGTGCATGTTTGCACTGCCCTTCCTAGTCGGGCATTGCCAAGCTCGCCTAAGAAGAGACTTTCCTCTTGATCACTCGACCCCTAAAGACTCCTAGACCTAATCTATGTACAGGCATGGAGCTTAGCCTCATTCCCCATAGGCTATACACTAGGTATAGTGGAAGACAGAGGTCTAAGTCTCCATGGTTGACAGTTTACCAAACTGATCAACAATGGAAAGAAAACAAAATTTATCTAAGAACAAGCTATGAAACGATGGAAATGCTTAACTACTGACCACACAAGCTTTGAAAAACAATTACATCACATTCCACACGTATCTAGATACATGATTACACCATTAACACACTACTAAGAACTCAAACACATAAAATTAACCAATTACTCCTACTGCTCTTATTTCTCCTTCATGAAATTTTCAAGATTACAAAACTCCAAATGCCTTCCAACCTTTCACATAGGTCGAGGCAACCCTTAAATAGGTTTCCCAAATGGTAACCACCTCCTTGGTCGTACATGTTAGTTAGAAGGTGGCAAAAGTGCAAAGTGTTCCATTTTGCCACCTTTTGCCAAGTTCCTAGAACTAACAAAGTGAGTATCTAAACTCCTAACCTTTGCCACTCCGGATAGCTCATGATCACTCCTTATTCCTAACCTTCTAACACAATGCAATGGTCAACATGACCTTATTAAATTCAAACCAATTTCATAAACCTTTTCTATACCTAGTGTTTCCTAGGTGTTCTTCTAATCTTCTAAGTGCTCCTGCACCAAATTCCATATATGGTTATCCTTTAATATTTATATTTTCACAATTCAAGGTTTATTCCCATAGTTTAAAATAATAAAAGAATCATTATTTTCAACTTAAATTAAATATTTACACAAAGAATTAATTATTTAAATAAAATCAATTTCTCCATAAAAATAATCAAAGTGCCATTTAAAACAAACAAATTCTTTTTCGCAATTTCGTTCAACAAATGCATAGCCATTATAATAATTAAAATTTGAACCATTTAATCAGTTATAATAGGTTCTAATTAATTAAGTGGTGTGTGAGATTTTGTCAGCCTCATAAATGTCTAATGGCTTAAATGACTCTACCTGATCAATGTTCTCGCCTTCACTCACGTTCACCTGTTCCTGCGTTCACTTGTACTCAGATTTTCATCAGTAATGACAAACCCCAAATTTAATAAAAACGCATTTCAAATCATTTCTATCGCATTTCAATTTCAATTTAAATTCCACTTTCAATTTCAATTTAAATTTCACTTCAATTTAAATAATCATTTAACATAATAATCAACAATCTCATGATTAATAATTTGCATTTAAATAATCGACAAAATCAATACGTGACATCCTTCCCCTCTTGGAAGAGACATTGTCTTGATGTCTTATTTGTCCTTCAATAAGCATAGAATCTCAATCAATGGAAGACGAGAAGCCTACTGACAAGGGTGCAAGTTGTGTTTTGATTGAAAAGGTAAAATTGGGTGGACATGGGGTTCAAAACCCGTAACAAGACCAAGGCTTAGGTTGGTTCTACTGTTAATGTGATTTCTGCTATTGGGGATGAAGGTGTTAAGAATATGGCCTGTGATGTTGAAGTTGGAGATATCCTGAATAATATGTAATGCCGACGGGTGGGATCCTTATTTTTGGCTAAATTTTTTATGTGGTCTTGTTGTGGGTGGGCTATTTTTCTTTTGATGTCTTTTTCTTTTGTAAACAACAAATTTTTTATGTTAAGTGTTCTGAGCCCCTTCAAAACCCATTTTTTTACCTTTAATAAAAAAAAATAGTAGCAGCATGCAGTATAACAAATTGAATCAATCATCATGTGGAATTCTTTCTAATGGGATGATCCAACTTTCTTTGGAGATTGCAAAAAGCACTAGTCTAAAAGAGGAAATAGAAATCAATATAAAATGGATCTACAACTAATACAACAGAAAATAATCTTAAGTTGTAACACCACCAATTGCTACATAGATGGAAGTTATCATTCACAATCCATATTGAAATGACTAGTCTATAAAACTATGTAAATCTATTTATTTAATACATACTATATATATAGTTAAACTAGTAATAAATACTTTAGCCTACATGTCTATGGGAAAAAAAATTATTACATTTGTACGAAAAAAAGTTCACGTCCACATTAATATAGTATTTTTTTTTTCCATATCATAGTTTTTTAAGCTTTTCTAAATTTTATTTTATTCTAATAATTTTTTATTGAGTAAGGACGTTTTCATGGATTTAGTTGTGATATGATGGAGGGGTTCTATAAAATATCTTGTAATTTGTTAAAAAATTTATAAGAAATTTAAAAATATTTTATAAGTAGGGGTTTTAATGGACTTTCTAATAATGGATAAGCTTAAAACTTTAAGCTCCAAAATTTTAGAAAGCCAGTGGTCTTATTATTATTTTCTGCAACAAGTAATATCAAGTTAATAACTTTATAGTGAAATCAGAAAAATAATTGAGAAGAATTTAAAATTTTGTAGAAATTTTAGGAATGGAATGAGGGAAACTTTGATCCCCGCCCCAAATATGCCCACTTAAATCCAAAATCTAAAAAGTAGAGACTCCTATTTTTTGCACAAGACTATATTTTATCATATAACATAGTTCCCTTTTTCTCATGGGACCCTTTACTCCAAAAAATTACTTCTTGTACTAGCTCAAAGGGATTCCTTAATTTTGTAGAGTTTACTAGCATCTTTTATAATTTTATTTTTAATTTTTGTTATTTTAGATAAATAAGTTGTATAGATTTTTTAATTAACTAAAAATATAATAGTACAAAATTCAAACAAAAAAGATGCATGGTAAAATTGTTGACTTGTAGATTTTAAGAATTACTAAGTCTAAGTGGGTCTAAGTATAAATAAAAGAAAAAATATAAAGGGCAAAGTCTTATTATAAGTACAATGAGATTAAACTACTTTGTGATTAGAGCAACGTTGGTAGGAGGTACATCATGGTCATTATGTTTTCCCCATACATAAATTGGGATATAACCATCATCAATAGGTGTCCAACCAATAAGAGAATCCTCCTCCTCCTAGTCTTCAAAAAGTTGTTGAGTACAAATGAGGAAAATAGATAGCTCCATCCAAGTTAACCTACTTGAATTTAACCAATTAATAAAAACATGCAATGAGAAGAGAAAAATGGTGGTGAAAAGGGCTATCCATGGGTAGCATGATCCATAGAACCTTGTGGTTAAGAACCTCAACAATAGTATCCTCACTCCTATTTGGCAAATTGACCATGACAAAATTTGCACCCACAAGGTTGGGAGGAGGAAAGAGGTGAGACTTTTGAAAATCATACTAGGAGAAATACCCCAATGGTTAAGGATCTCCTAAAGTTGCACAAATTCCAACGTAACTTTGTGAGCTTGCAACTAGATCTACAAAAGAAAACTAGATAAATTAATAGCTTTAGTGTATAAATAAAAGAGTTCAAACATAAATCAAATAATTCTAAACAAGAGCTAATTTTTTATCATTGCAAATATTAAAGATAATTTCTACCCTAAAATCATAGTAGATGTAAACAAATATAAATAGGAGACAACCAATTTCCTAACAATGCCATATGCTATAAGAAGGGGTCATGCCAAAAAGGATTGCAGAAGTAATGTATCAAACTCCGAAAATTCTCAACTTTAGTTAAAACCAAAAATATGCTTGAGGAACTGTAATTGTCTACAAAAACGATAGTGTGGGTTGAGGATTTCTAGATAAAACAAATGAGCACCAAGTAGAAGACCTTGGTAAAAAATTCACAATATGAAATAGGTTAATTTAGGCATAAGAATGGCTACCCAGATAGTCCAAAACCATCAATTCCAAGTTCCAAGAGAAGAATGAAAGTTCCAATGGTGGTTTAATTGTTCACAATAAGGAGACAAGGTAAAATTTGTAAGCATCTCTTGCAGGGTCTATAAGTGTGAAATGGTGTTTCAAGATACCATTTCTCATCTTTTCACCAAGGCTTGAAGGACCTAAGCCATTTTTTGAAACATATGAGGAGGAATTCCATCAATAAGAAAATTGTAATTGAATAGTAGTAGTTGCATTAAGATTTTAATCAATTTCTCTAAAAAAATTAAGAATAGTGATAGTTTTCCCCATGGATGTTTCCCTGATATATTGTCAAGGTTTTACCACATAAACATATGTCTTGTCTATTATTTTGTTATTTTGTTTAATATTTCATATTTTTGATAAAAGGGTAAAACGGGTTTTACAAGGACCCGAAACCACAAAGTTTACAAAATAGAGAAGAGAACACCAAAGTTCCACCAAAAAAATCGATGCCCAAGAAAAAACCAGCAGCAATCAGGCAAAAAGGACCAGGAGGGTCAAAAAAGAAAGGACAGCAGAAAAAGAACATAGAAGACCCATTACTTCAGAGACCTAAGGACAGTCTTTGTCTCCGCCTCCATATCTTGCATATCTTTAACCCCCTTTTTGAAGGTTTGAACCATTTTTGGGGTTAAGGGGGCCTTGCGCTTCAAATTGGTGCAGGTTCTTTTAGAAATGCCTCCATCCATGTCCTGGCTTTTATCTTCAGTATCTTCCAGGTCAACCACCAGAGATCCCTGTTGGGCTTTTCCAAGCTTTTCAGTCATTGCATTAATAATTATAGCATTGTGTCTTGCTATATGGTTGTTTTGTTCTACAATAATTATGATGTTATTCCTTAAGCTCTCAACCTCGGTATCAGTGTTCTTGTTACTATGCACCGCTTCTTTCTTACCCAATTCTCCAATCTTAACATCCATTTCCTCGATCTTACTTTGCAGGGCCCAGTTTTTAATTTTAAGCTCATTGATTTCAGAGAAGGTCCAATCCAGGAGTTTAGAATGGGACTCAGAATTGGTTTTAGCCAGGTTGAGAAAATCCAGGGACAACTCTTTACCAGTATTAATAGGGGAATTGTTGACATTGTGTGTGTCTGGTAAAGGGTCCACATAGTGCATAGAAATGTTGGTATCAGCTTCCTCCGACTTAGAGGACTCTTCGGTGTAAGAGACAAGGCTTTTAGCCTGGGTAGTCTTGCCAGCAAGGCTGATCTTACGAGGAGGACAGTTGGGCTCAATCACAACCTAGATTTTACCCAGTTCCCTGGAAGGGCCAACATGCAAACTAGGGGCTTTTGGGCCAGGGCTAGGGTTAGGCAAATATTTCGAGCCACTGGGCTCAGTATCATCACTATCAACATCAGGGTTGGCTTCTGAGGTAGCAGGGGCATGCAAATGTAGATATTCAACAATAAGCCTAATTAACCCAGTATGAAGAATAGGAAATCTTTTGGGGTTCTTTATATTGTCCTCCGAACTTTTCTTCAGAGAGCAGAAGAGATAATAAGGGATAGAAACCCTTCCCTTGTGGCGGAAATGGTTGAGGAGGGCGAAGTGGTACCCATAGACTTTAGTAAAACACACGTCCACCATGATATACTCTATAATAGCCCGAAGGACCTTTCTCCATATAGATTTTATGGAGTCAACATCAAAGTAACTATTCGCAATTTTTACCAAGTTTTGCTTTTCCTTGTCATTTTTGGGGAATCTGATAACAGCTTCATCAAAGTAAGCCCTATCCCTAAAATACTTCTTCTCGTCAGTGGGTAATCCCATAACTTTGGCAATTAAATCTTCAGTGAGCTCCACATTCCTTCCGAACAGAGTCAAGTTACCTTCATGCCAATTTTTGGCAAAGAGATTCGTAGCCTCCAGGTCAGAACCATGAAGCTTCTCTAGAAAAGGAACAAGACCTCCACTTTTTATCTTGTTCCACACCTTAGCATTTTTCATGTGGGTTTCATAGCTGTCTGGTTCAGTTCAATTTTTGTCCCCACCCATATCAGCCGATACAGTGAAGAAGAACCAAACACAATCCTTTCTAAAAATGGCCCCGCCAAATCTAAACACCCACAAAGCGTGCGAAGTAAACTTGCAAATTACTCCACAGAGCTCGGTCCCATACAATCTAATGATTGTGAAGAGAAAGATCCAACCTGTCCTCATTAAAGGGATAACACGATGCCTTACCATGTGATTTATCATAGTTTAATAGGGCACAGACTTTAATACTTAGATCGCTATTATTAAGCCAGGTACACACTTCTTTACTCTTAACTCCTTCATTAGCAAAAAAATCCGCAACAGCATTGGCTTCTCTGTAGGCGTGTGTTATTTTAACTTTTTCAAACTTGACCAATTTCAATTTAGCTTCATCAATCCATGATTTGATGGTCCACGAGGGAGGAGACTTGCCACGGAGGCAGTCAATTATGTTTTTGGAGTCTCCTTCAAGCCATAAGTTTTTAATATTGAGACTTTGGGCTAAATTTATAATATGGTAAGCACCAGCCGCCTTCGCCAGGTGATTAGTTTGTGAGCCAAGAGGAGAGGCCGTCACACCCATGAAGTTGCCATAGAAATCCCTTATTACTCCTTCATAGCCCACCGTCCCTGGATTGCCCTTAGCCGCACTATCAAAATTAGCTTTGATCCACCCATTAGGCGGAAAAGTCCAACAAACTACCTCTCTATCCTTTTTAGCCTTCATAGTAAAGCTAGACAGTATGGGGTTTATGTTCCATTCCTTAGCAACACAAAGATCATAGTTCGAAAACTCTGCATTCAAGGTCTTCCTATCCTTCTGGGCCACGACACAGAAGTTTTCCTTTAGAGATCTGGCAATTTTATCAAAGACATAATCCACAGAGGCTTCTTTGCCCCTAAGAATTTTGTTGTGTTCTTTCCAAATGCCCCAAGCTATATGAGGGAATGATAGCTCCCAAAAAAATCTAAGTAAAGGATTCTTTGTCGGGGCTTTCCATTGAGAAAAGAGTTCTTCAATGAGCATTGGGAAGAGCCAAGAGAGGTTCCATAATCTGCTAAAATATTCCCAAAGAGAAGCAGCAAAAGAACAATGAAGGAATAAATGATTAACAAATTCAGCATCCATCTTACAAAGATAGCATCAATTGGGGATTTGAAATCCCCGTTTACACAAGTTGTCAATCGTTAGCAACTTATTTTGTAGCAAGATCCAAAAGAAGATGTTAATTTTAGGTAACTGATTATTGCACCAAGCTTTAGACCAAAAGGGAGGATGATCCAAAGAAGAAGTGAGCTTAGCAAAAGCAGAAGACACAAAAAAATTACCAAAGGGATCATCAATCCAGACCGCATGGTCCTCCAACTACTTCGAGCTAAGTCTAACTGCCAGCAACGTAATCTAGATGGGGGCCAAAGCCTGACTAACTCTGCTTAAGTCCACCCAATTCCCATTCACTCTGTAATATTTCACATAAGTACCAAACCTAGCCTTGCAATTCTCAGCCCAAACTCTGAAGGGATTGATATTTAGTAGGGGTTCCTTAAAAAGCCATCTGTCTTCCCAGACTCTGGTACTATCACCATTTCTCACTTGCTAGCCAATGCCTTCCTCCACAATCTTTTTTCCAATAATTAAATTGTTCCAGCATATAGATCCTCTTGGAAGAAGGTGGGGGTCCTTATTAATAATGGAAGAGCAATTGTTATCTAGATATTTGCTAGCCATAATATCAATCCACTCCCCGGAGGAAGAGAAAATTCTCCAAATTTGCTTAGCCAAGAGGATTTTATTAATAGATCTGATTCTTCTTAACCCAAGTCCGTCATTCTTTTTAGGTCTACAAACCATATTCCAGTCAATTAAGAAGATTCTTTTATTTTCCTCAACACCCGATCAAAGAAATCTTTTTTGAATTTTTTCAATTTTGTCAGCATATTTGGCAGGGATCTTAAAGAGGCTCAGGGCATAGATAGGGAGATTCTAAAGGGAGGCTTTGAGGAGTTGAAGCTTACCAGCTTGGCTAAGCAGAGCACCTTTCCAACCTGCAAGCTTTTTACTAAATCTATCCACCAATGAAATCCAGAAGGCATCAGGAGGTTTCAAACTTAAGGGAAGACCCAAGTAGGTGGTAGGAAGAGATTCCACCTTACAGTCCAGAATTCTGGCGATTTTGGTTTGTTGATGAGCCAGAGTATTGAAAAAGAATAGTGAGCTTTTTTGATTGTTGATCAGTTGTCCTGAAGCTCTCCCATACTTGTCAGGCAGTTTTTTAATAGATTTAGCTTTAGACACAGAAGCTTGACCCATGAGCATAGTATCATCAATGAATTATTGATGAGAACACACCAAGATGCCCGAGGACGGTCTGAGCCCAGAGATAACTTTAAAGTCAATCAATTTTTTTAGGTTCCTACCTAGGCTTTCGGTCATAATAGTGAATAAAATAGGAGAAATAGGATCACCCTACTTGAGACCTCTGGTACTCTGAAAAAAGGAATTCGGGGAACCATTGACCATAACCGATATGGACGCTATGGACACAAGTTATTCCACCATTTGAACCACCCTATTAATAAAGCCAAAGGCCTTCAGAATTTTAAATAAAAAAACCCAGTCAACTCTGTCATAGGCTTTTGAAATATCAAGCTTTAAAAGGAAAACTTCAGTCTTCGATTCAACAAGGGAGTGAATTTTCTCATGAACCGAAACAACAGAGTCAAGAATTTGTCTGCCAGGGACGAAGCCATTCTATTGTGGAGAAATCAAGGAAGGCAAAAAATAATAAGAATCTAGAGGTGACCTTAGAAATGATCTTGTATAAAGAATTACATAGACTGATAGGTCTGAAAGCCTCAAAGTTGTCAGCTCCAGGTTTCTTGGGAACGAGGACCAAGAAAGTAACATTTAGTTCTTTTAAAAGACATCTGGCTCCAAAAAATTCCTTAACAGCATTAACCACATCTTCTTCAACAATCTCCCAGAACCATTGGAAGAAGAACAAAGGAAAACCATCGGGCCCCGGGGCTTTATTCCCATCAAAGGAAAAGACAACCCTCTTGATTTCCTCGTTGGTGGGGATAACAGTCATAAAAGAGTTGTTCTCCTCGTTGATTATTCTTGGTATAGCTTCCACCAACTAATCTTGCTCATTCTGGTTTATTTCAGTACTAGCCGACAGAAGAAGTTTATAGAAGGAACCCGCCTGCATCCTTATATCCTCTTCCTCCACAAAACTGGTACTGTTCACATCTATTTGAGATATTTCGTTAACAGCTCTGTGTTTAGAAGCTGAAAGGTGGAAGTACCTTGTGTTTCTATCTCCAGCCGACAGCCAAAGAGCTCTTGATCTTTATTTCCAAAACTCCTCCTCCTTCCCAATAATGTCATGCATCTTCGTAAGGAGCTCATTCTCTTTTTCCTTAGTATCATTCAAGTAACCCTCATTCTGAATTTTGAATTGAATTGTTCCCAGATCCATCTGAAGTTCGGACTTGATCTTAAAGATGTTCCCAAAAAAATCTTTTTTCCATTTTTTAAGATTACATTTCACTTCCCTTAATTTTTTAGGGATTCTAAACATAGCAGTTCCTTGAATACTTATATTCCACCATTTCTTTAATTCCTCTTTGAGAGCAGGATGGGAAATCCATATTTTTTCAAATCTGAAGGGGGTATTCTTCTTCTTTTTTGTAACTTATTTGTGAGTAACTTTTATTGTAATAGTATTATATTTTATTTTTCACACTTATGTTTTTCTTCCACAACAAATGACACTCACAAGAAATACTGTGATGATAAAGGGAACATGTTTCATGAAATATATGGAGAAAATGGGAAAGTATTTCTAAAAGGAAAGAAAGATAAACGAATATTTTGATTTCCTAATAAGGAATCTTCAATGGATTAATTTTGTTTAGTGTACATAATGCAAGCTTTATTTTATTTTTATTTTTTTGAATAATGTTTATATAATCATTTAAAAAATAGTGTTATATATCGAAAAAGGTGGATGGAAAATTTCATACCTTTAAAGTTTATATAGGATATTAGTATGGAGTAAGATAATAGAAAACATAGAATAGGTTGATAGGTGGCTAGAGCACAAGCAGAGGGAGGAAGAGGGGGGCCCTAATAATCTACTTTGCCTAATGCATCAACAAGGTTTGAGATGATCACAAGAGGGTCCCATCCATCATTATTATCAATATTTTCTTCAATACACACTCAAGTAGGCAAGATGGAAAGAACTAGATGAAAAAAATTACCAAATTTTTGCCAACCTAGAGATCCCCTACCAAGTGGAAGGTGAGCAAAGCACGTAATACCAAATTGTAACTAGCCTTCTTTAACACAATCCCTTCTCATAAAGGGAGCATACTTTTATTATTATTATTATTTTATTTTTCTTTCTAATAAAAATGCAATATTAAGGCATTTAGATAAGTTGATCAAAAATTCATACATATCATCTTAAATATTATTATTTAAATAGTATTAAATCAATTAAAAAAATTAGAAATTTTTCTCTTTATAAATTAGAATGTCAATATAAATTTATTTTTTAGATAGGTTTAAATTTTATTTTTTAATTTTTTTAAATATTCATATTCTTATTTTGAAAGATGATATTTAAAACTTAATCACTATACACAATAATATTTTTTATTAAAAATTTAGGAGTTTATAGTTAAAGGACAATGTTATGTTATTATATTTTCTTTATAAGAGACATCTTTAGGTTTGAGAGTACTTTAAATTTGATAGAAGAAAAATAGTAACATCAACCACTTGGACGAAAGTTAGTTGACATGGACTTTAATAGGTTTTCTAAATCATATTTCCTAATATTTTATGTTTGAGGATATTATAATTTAAACTAATGATTCCAATAAATTTTAGAAGGTTGGGCATGGTAGATTTAGAGAAGTACATATTTATCTATTTCTCATACAAAGAATTAGGATGCGGTTGTAAAACACATCTTTGAGGAATCAAGACAAGGGATTAAAGAATTCATTCTCAAATTATATAATTAATTGACATGTTACATATTATAAGATCTGATATAGGGGATTGAATAATTCATTACAAAATTAAATTATATGGGAGTTATAAAGCACATATTGGAAGTGTTTGGATAATGGATAAAATAATTCATTTTAAAATTAGGTATAATTATCACCTTGGGTCCCACAAACAACTAACAAATTATAAATATTAAAAATAGTACATTATATATTGAGATTGTCATTATGTATTAATGTTTTGTTAGTAGTATGGTGGGTAGTTATAGGTAGGCTATTGTGAGAAAGGTGATTGTCGAAGTTAAAAGGTTAAGAACTTTTTAAAATGCTAGGGAATAGTATAATCAATAAATTCCTATAAATGATGGGTGATATTTTAGATTTGTGTCCCACTTTGGGTGGCAAAGTAGTTTTAGGAAAAAAAATTACTCAAATTATTTATAGGAAAAATATTTTTGCTTGAAATTATGTAGGAAAAAGAGTTCTATGCAAAATTATTTCAGTATAAGTTTTTTGAGTAAAATTGTTTCATCTATAACTCATTAAAATAAAAAACCCACATGTCATCATTTCCAATTTCTCTTAAATTGCTTTTTCCTTAATTGACTTTGTGCCAATTTGCTTCATTTTCTCCAACCAAACTTTGAATTCATGTTGTGACTTCTTTGAGCTTCTATACCCATGATTTGAAATTTTCACAAATATGGCGAATTTGTTTTTTGTCATCCATATCATAATTGGCCCTCATTCATTTCCATTGAGTGTAGAAGCTCTTTTCTCATTAATGCCATAGTTCCATGGTGAATTTATTTTTTCCAAAATAATTTGTAAGGCTTTCTTGTTCTCTTACACAAACATGAAGGTAAATACTTCTAGTGTTGTGAGGCAATCAGGAGGTCTAAGCATCAGTTTCCCTAAATTCAAGGAGTACAATACAAATTGAATTGACCGAGTTCAAGATGCTATGATATCCTATAATGTTTCCTATCTTACACATTATACCATCTTAGATATAAATTTTCTTCCATCATCAAGTAGAATTGTTTATAATAATATGATTAAACTTTCATCTATAGCCAATTTTAGCACACACATTTTGTTTTCTATGTATTTTGATACTATATATATAACAATAACAAAATGACCTTCTTTCTCAAATCTAGAGGATTTGATGGTATTTTCCCTCACAAATACATAACTAGAGGGTAGTTTGGTCTTGTTGGAGATGAAATTGATGAGTTCCTTGATTTTTTTATTGTGGGAACAATTGGCTCTAATTTTTTAAGTCACCATTATTATAATATGTTCATTTTATTATCTAAATGATTAGAGAGTCTAGAAGGTATAGATTGACTATAATTTCCAAACACCAATTTTCAAAGTATATATTTCTAGTGGTTATCATAGGTTAGAGTCCCTTAAATATTGTATTATAACCTAAGAAGTAAGTTTGTCTAAATATCTTAGTAGAAATATTGTGATCAACTCTTCATATATATATATAGGCTCGAATGAGATCCATAATATATTTTAATTGAGTTTCAATGGTTCAAAGATGAGATCCAAGGAAAAAGATCAAAAACAATTAAGAAATTCATTAAATTTACTTTTGGGTGTTGGATCTAGAATTGTGGTTTGTATTGTAGGTGCACTGCAATGTTACTTTTCCTCTCTCAATATAAAGAGATTCACATCCATCACATGACAAAAATACCTGGCATACATAGATTTTGACAATCTTGTATCTCACACTCCTTGATGGTTTAAGTTGGATGATCTCATGGTCTAAATTCAAAATTTTAGCAAAGCTGTAAAGCTTGGGCAACTATGATTTGGAGAATTATACAAATGTACTCTTGTTGACATAAATGAGATTGGACTATAAAGTGCATCTTCGAAGACCGTGAAAATAAAGATATTACTGGATTCATTTTAGAGCTGAGTATAATTAGTCATTTGAGAAACTGAAATCTTGTTCAACTCTTGGGATGGTGAAATGAGTGAGACCGATTACCTTTTTATCTTCATATAGAATTGGATCAATGTGTTGTGCAAGAAGATGTAAAATCTAGTAATACTTTGCTAGATACAAATTTCAATGGAAATATTGGGGATCTAGACTTAGTGTGCATTATGATGCATGAACATATATAGCTCAAACCATGCGAGCTATGAGGAAATTTGGTTACCTAGCCCTGAAAGTGTAGCATCGAGAAGAACTAGTCCTAAATATATTTTCTATACCTTTGGGGTAGTGGCTCTACAAATAGCCTCTAGGAAGAGAGTAATGTATGTGATCTTGTTAGCATTCAACATGTGGCTTGTAGTGTAGATATGGGATCTATATGGTCCATGTACTCTATTAGAGGTTGTAGATGTGTGATTAAATGGAGTTTTGAAAAGGAAGAAATTGAATGGTTGATGTTGGTGAGGTTGTAGTCTCATCCTGATGTAATTTGTCATCCCTAAATGAGGCAAGTGTTGAGGTTACTAAAATTGAAATTGTGAGGCCTATTCTCAAACTTGCAATGCAGTTAGTACCATTATATCCTCACACTTTATTTACCAGCAATCATTCTCTTCTAGTGTTATTAGACCATTTTTTTTCATCTTTGATTCTAAGGTAGATATATATCACTAGTTTCTTTGGTCTATTGTGACTCTCTTTGTTACAAGATATTGTTGTAATTATCTTAGTTAACCTACCTATAAGATACTTCTATATACAAATGACTTGTCATAGTAAAGTACTGCTTTAAAATATTACCAGGGATAATTTTGATTAAAAAATTAATTAAGGTTTCCAATTCCCTCATTTTTTATATTAAAAAATATATAATGACGACATTGCAAACCTTAATTTTATATTTTCTAGTGAAAATTGTTCCCTAATAATATATCAAAGTGGTACCTTACTATGACAAGTTATCCCTCTGTGGAAGTATCTTACAATAGGTAGGCTAACCAAGATAATTACAATAGTGTCCCACAACTCAGAGAAATACAACAGACTAACAAAACAAGTGATAGATCTACCTTGGTGTCAAAGTGGTTGGAATACTATCTAGTTCCACTAAAAGGGAAGATTCAGTGATAAATGAAGTGTCGGATATGGTGGCAGAGCCATTGCAGGTTGAAGAATAGGCATTGCAACTTCAAATTTTAATACCCTCAACACTTGCCTCATTTTGGGCCAATGAGTTGCATCGGGATGAGAACAACACAACCCCACCAACATCAATTATTCCATTTTCTTCCTATTCAAAATCTCCATTTAATATCATATTTTTAGCCTCCAATAGTTTACATCAACCATATAGATCCACTGCTCATGTTGCAAGTTGCATGTCAAACACTACCAAGCACACATCTATTACTCCCTTGTCACAGGGCATTTTCAAAGCCATAACCTCAAAGTTTTAAAACATTGATTCAAGACTATTTTCATCATGGTAGACATTTGGAGGCCTAGAAACCTAATGTCCCTATAGGAAAATCCTCAATATTTGTACTGATATTGAAATTAAGAAAAATATTATTGGATTTTACATCTATCTGAAAAACACATTCATCCCACTCTTCATGAAGATACAATAGTGCACTTGTTATTTCATTAGCTATTGTATCACTGATATTCCAATGTAGCACTTGACACTTTTTTTCTTCTCCTTGTTTGGTGAAAATATGTTATTCTAAGCTTCCATTAGACATATATGTGTAGACCAAAAACAACTTTATCTCACTCATGGCATGATCCCAAAAGTTGAACAAGATTTTGATGTCTCAGGTGATTAACTATTCTCACTTTTGAAATAAATTATTTAATCCCTTGCCTTGAACCTTCTAAGATGCACTTTACAACCACAATCTCATTTGTTTCAACAATATTGCATTTGTACACTGCTTTGAATCCTCCGAGTCCAAAATTTAGAGATTTGCTATAATTTTTAGTTTTGGTCATGAGATCATCCATTTTAAACCATCAAGGAATGTCGTGTAGAATGTTTTGAAGATATATGTCTACTAATTTTTTTTGTGATAGATGTAGTTCTCGTACATCTGAGAAAGGAAAATTAGCTACATATCCCACTTATGATAAAATCCACAATGCCAAATCCAACACCCATAAATATTTTTATAGAAGTGCTTAAATTTTTCTAGCTGTTTTCCTTAGAACCCACTGAAGAGTTTTTCTAAGTAGAAGATGTTGTTGAAGTTCAATGAAAATATATTATGGGTCTGATTCAAGTCTATAAGTGCAGACAAAATATCCTATCACAAAATATCCACTAATATATTTAGACAACCTTATGCTCTTTGATAAACACAATTTTTTTGGGACTTCAAAGTATGAGAACCACTAGCAAGATATGATTTGAGCATTTGTGCTTCGTTGTTGTAGTCAATGCATGCATTCCATATTGTTCTGTTATCTAGATCAGAAACATTAGCATATTCCAAATAATCTGAAAAATTATGGCCAATTATTTCAAACATATTATTCAAGCTATGAAACACTACAATATTCAAATTAGGTACCGCATCTAGTTTATCTCCCATTTTGAATTTTGGAATAGTATAACCGAGTCCTTCAGATGATAGAAAAAAAGGCTATTTTGTCACCCTGAGAATAATTTTTTATCGAAATGTATAGAAAACACAAAGTGCATGCTAAAATTTATTAGACCATAGCTGAAATATTTTATCATAAAGATTTGTGCTTGATGATTGAAATGAGTCCTTATGTGTAATATGAACAATATTATGAGAAACCTAGGGAATTCAGTCTATACCGCTCTTCCTGAAATGAGGGAAATTGAAGCTTAGATCTCTTGTTTGCCTCATCACACAAGAAATAATTAGAGCTATGATTAAGAAAAAGAGTAAATAGGCCATACAAACTAATTTGGAAAAAATAAATTGCCATGGAATTATGATATGTATGAGAAAACTTTTGCACTTAATGATAATGAGTGAAGGCTAATTCGTCATATTTATAGAAAGACAATGGTGCCCTGCAATCATTTCACTGTCCCTCTTTCTTTCGCCTAAGGTATCATTTGAATGTAATGTTTGCGGACTTAAAAGAGGTCTTATTGTACTATTTATCTTTATTAAATGAATTTAATAAGGAATATTCAATAATGAAAAATCTTTCTATAAACTTAAAATATTCCCACTCCCTCCCATGATAGGTCATCATCTTGAAGCCGACAACATAATGGCTCTTCTCGTGCCTACTCTTAGCCTTCTCTTCAGTGTGGTTTGTGCCCTCCTCGATGGTATTAGTCTCCTCCTTTGTGGGTTGGCCAGGGGTGGCCTTCTAGAAGATCGGTAGGGAGCAGCGGTGGAAACTCTGAGTGACCCTCTGATAATGCTCCCAGTATGGGTTCTAGTTGGCTAGACACTAGCAATTTTTTTCCATGTCTGGCACTTTCAATCTCACCTCCATGTGAGCAAACACAAGATAACTTAGAAAAAAGAAGCTGATGATTGTTGGGGTCCTCATGATGTCACACCAGACCCTGCTGATGTATGGGCGAAGAAAATGGATGACAAAGACCCTCCTAGCTCTGTCGGTACTACTTTGGCCACTTAATGGCCATTTTTTATTTATGTTTATAAGCTTGGGCTTTTGGGCTAGGCCCATGTGACTGATTTTTTTTGGCTTTCAGGGTGCTACCCATGTGACTCTTGAGGTGTGCCTTTTTACCACCCACCTTTTTTTGTGGATATGTATTTTTATCTTTAAAATTAATATAGATAATTGCCTATTCATCAAAAAAATCACTCAAAATAATGGTTGTGGAATTGGCTACTTTTCAAAGATGATAAACATAATAATTAGACTTTTGTAAATTAATAATTATAAGATTAATATATTATAGATTAATTTATTTATTTTAATATATATATTTATTTAAGTAAAACTTGCAAGCCACTATAGATATATTAATATTAAATATAAGTTTTACAAAATCCTAGTTCAAGCGAGCATACCACTGGGAAAGAGCCAAGAAGAAAACCCTTGGTTATAGCTCAAGAAGTAACATTGACTGAAAGTTTCCGATTCTACCTCTTTATAATAAAAGTAAAAATATCTCTTTTACATTTTACAAAAACCATCACTTGAACAAGACCAAAATACAGACACTACACCCTTTGACTATCAAGAACCCATAAGCCCTTTACATAATAAAACCCAATACATAGCCAACGACAGCATTATAGATCTTATTACATACAAAGGCCACCCTATTAGTTTGTCATTTGTAGCTCATAAACCTTTACAAGTCTCACAATATTGGCCTGAATACAAAATATTCCAAAACTATAACTGTTATACAGACAAAGCACAAAAACATGATTAAAATGAGGTTGACTTATTTCCTTCTCTTTGACGACCATTTATCGAGCTTTATTCATTCACCACCTCCTTCTATTTATAATCATAATCATGAAATGAGGTTTTTTTGTTTATGTCTCGAATATATTGAGAACAAAATTTCGCTCTTGCGACTTGTAGACAAATTGATAATTGCAGATAATGAACACATGTATGACTGCTCATAAAATATATTGCATGATAATTTCTCTTAAATTCATCTATCTCCTCCATAGAAAATGCAGACATGTACTTGTTAAGAGCTTGCTACAAGTAAGAAGAAGTATCGTGCATTGTTGATAAAAGAATGCCTTGAAAAATTGATGCATCTCTTTTTTAAATAAATTAGATTCGTTGGTAATAAACCTCCCAGTAGACCATCACCCTTGGTGAAATCATATTGCTACACACTTTGGAGTAAAGCATCATTTTCTAAATATAGACTAATAACAAACTTATTAGCTATATTCTTTAAAACGTTGAAATTTTGAATGAGATCTAGAATGTTAGATAAGAAAATGGACAATAGATTGGTTGGGAATATGATCCTTTGCAATTTTGTATGCAAAAAAACCTCACCTATGATGACTTTGATGTAATTTAATACAAACTTACAATTTACTTTGAAGACTTTTTGCAATTCATCTTTATCGATGCAAGCTAAGAAAGGTTCATCCCATGGCTTAACTGAAACTGACAACCTAAATTTTTCTTGAAACTCTTTCAACTCCAATAGCTTTTAATTAACCAAAGACACCACTGCAATCTACAATATCGCTGGAATAATGAACAGTGAAAATAAAATAAGTCGGTGATGATTTTAAAGCAAAGCTTAACATGCTTTTAACAGAATTTTTTTTTTGGTAATGAAACCTTACAAGGATAACAAACTTCAAGAGCCTCATATTTTGAAACGACTGCTACTTTTTTAGTCAAAAGAAGGATAAATTGCTAGCATTGTACCGATTACAACATCTGCATAAGTTAAACACTTGTATGTAATCATTATAAAGAGAGCCCCGAAAATGGTAGAGGCCCAACTTTGGGTAGCTTTATAGGCCAACAATGGAAAACTAGCAACTAATTTAGCAATGCCCTTTACATTCAAAATTTGATATTGAATCTAGGCATGTCATCTTTGCAAGATCTATGTGAAAACTTATAATTAGATATGTCCTGACAAAATTTCTTGTCTCAAATGTGTGAGTGGCGTACTTCAGTGCCACGATAACCTGTATTACAACATATTTTTGTATTTTCGGATGAGATTCCTGCACTTTTATGATTAAACATGACATTGCAATATGTATGCATTCATTAAAAAATTAATGGTCATCCATTTGCCTAAGATGAGATAACTTTGAGTTTTATCTATATGCCCCTAGCATCTTGCAATTGATTAAATCAAGTATTTAAGGGAAAGGATTTAAATCACTTAAATCATTAAGTTCCCTTAGCTCTATTTTATCACTTCCCAACCCAGCTAAGAAATATACTACTTTTTTCCCTTCTTTGTAAGTATGCGATATTACTAACGATTCAAACTTATCCAGTACTGACCATGCTTTATTTAGCACATAGTTTAAATTCCAATTTTGAAATTTCCTATTCCTAAGTGTATCAATGATTATTAAAGAATCCCCTTCAATATGAAGTTTTGAGAATCCCATCTGGATTACCAATTCCAAGCCCAATAACAAAGCTTGTGATTATGGATTAATTTTAATATAAGTTTAATTTAGAATATTTTATAACAAATATGTTTATTTTATATTATTTTTATTTTAATTATGGATTATTAAATGTGATTTGAAATAGTCCTGTAAATAAATAAATTGTTATTTAAATAATAAGTGTTTAATTTCTATAGATTACAAAAAAATTATATTCAATAAATATAAAAAATAATATTGATATTTAAATAAATGAAATTAGAACTAGCATACATATATTAAATGTTAGTATATATTAAATATGTGGAGAGTTATCATTGTCTAATTTTCGTTTTTGATTAATTTATCTTTGTGATTAAATCTTTGATTTGTCTTTGTAATCAAAAATATTATTTATTTATTCTTTTAATTTATGAAAGAAGGAGAAAATGAAAGGGGAACAACCCTTTATCTAGAAGGATGGGTTATGCTTTTGAGGGGGAGATCAAGTTTGAAGGAGAAACCTAGTTTTGGATCACGAGAAAAGCTTTACGAGACAAATTATAGAAGATTCTAAGATCATATCACAGTCATGGAAGGACTATAAGAAGGAATTAGTAAAGGGTAAAGAATAAATTTTGTTGAATCAACATTATGAGGAAGAAATGGTGCTTTTGGGTGATCCTCCATATTACTGAGATAAGTTAAATTGTGTAGCATATTCTTATTTGATCTATGGATGTTAAATACTCATTATTTCCGAGTGATACTATTTACTAGTTCTTTTCACTTATTTTTCAATGCTCGAATTTTAATAACTACTATGATTTTTTTTAAGATACATGGGAGGAAATCGTTCAGTTGTAAGGAGTGAAGCCATGAAACCTCCACAGTATGTAGTGACATAAAAGAGGAGGAAAAAAAGTATGCCAAGGATTTGAAATAAATATTTGAGGTTTTACTACTCTAGACGAATGTTAGGATGTGGAGACAATGGAGTAAAGAGAAGAGTAAAAGAGGTCTAGATGAAGGTCGAAGGAGATTTTTCAGGTATGTCTCATGGATGTCTTAGTTCTAGTTAGCTAATTGAATTTTTTTACTATAATACCAATCCATGGTATTATAAGAATTGGATCATGCAATAAGTTCATTTTTTAAAATGTAGATACTTTGTATCATATTTAATAACATTAGAATATATTATATATTATTACATTATATATTAGAATTATTCATTTCATATTAAAAACTGGTGCCTCCACATTATTATGGTTTCTTTGAAAAATGAAGTGTAAGCCATGAAGCATGATATGTATGATTGGGATAACTTGACTAAAACTAATAAAAATGAGAGTCATATTCATAGAATTATATGGGAATTTAGGATAAAATTATAAGTCAAATATTTACTCCACTCAATCAAACATTGATATGTAATGGTTGAGCTTGTTCCCCATGGCTTTCCACCCTCTTTTTAGGATGCAGTGTTCATATGTCCCACTTCACCCTGTGAATAAAATAATGATGCATATTTTGGTGAGGCTTGTATTTTCGATGTTAATGTGACAACATAGAAAACTAACTTTAGACTACGCAAATTGGCTGGTTATAAGTTATTTCCATCTTTTTATATGTTTTATATCTATATCCTTTGAAGGTGTAGGATTAAGGTGTTATCAATCTTATTAAGAGTAATAATTTTTTGTTTCTTTCGATGAAATTTTTTGTGTCTATATCTCAAAAGATAGATTTCCTTTCGACCAATATTTTAGAGTCAACACCTATCAAGGTTTTATTCTACAACAATTACAACCTAGTCGTATCTCTAATTTTGATCTAGTTAGACTAAGCAATTGTGTTGTCTTATAAATTTCGATGGATCATGTCTACCCTTCCATAGATTATAGTTATATTAAGTTTTATCCATATTATACTACTCCAAGCACATGAATTCTCCCAAAAGTGTGGAGACATCAATATCTCTTACCCATTTTTTATAGCTAAAAAAGAAAGTAGTTGTGGCTTCACTGACTTTGAAATAATCTATACACATAATGAGAGTTTTGGGCTTACAAAGCTTATTCCCTTTTTTCTTATTGATTTTGGAAAAATACAAATCTTGAATTTTTACAGATCATATCTTTATTAATGCAACCCTACCTTTTTGTTTCCATTTCCAATTTTCTTGTCATACCAAACACCACAATAATTGATATTTCTCACAAAGGGCCATTTCAATTTTCTATAAATAACAAGTTTTGTGTAGTTGGGTGTAATATGTTGGGCTTGTTGGCCAATTTTAATTACACTTCCTTGGGTGGGTGTATATCTTCTTGTCAATAATGTAATAATATATAATATATTCTAATGTTATTAAATATAATATAATATTGATATATAATCTAATAATTTATAATATTAAAATATTATATGTATTATATAATATATTCTAATGTTATTAAATATAATATAATATTGAGATATACTCAAATAATTTATAATATTAAAATATTATATGTATTAAATGAGATTATATTTTCATATTATATTCAATAATATACATAATATTAAAATATATTAAGATATTATTATTATATAATATATTAAAATTATAAATTATTAAATTATATTTAATAACATTAAAATATATATTATTACATGATTGACAAGAAAATATACACCCACCCAAGGCAGTGTAATTTGAATTGGCCAACGAGCCCAACATATTACACCCAACTACAACAAACTTGTTATTTGTAGAAAATCGGAGTGGCCATTTGCGAGAAATGTCAATTTTTGTGGTGTTTGGCAAGCCTAGAAAATTGTAAGTGGAAACAAAAAGTTGGGTTGCATTAATCAAGATATGATATTTATAAACATTCAAGATTTCTAGTTTTCTAGAATCAATAGGCAAAAATGGAATGGGCTTTGTCAGCCCAAAACTCTCATTATGTATATAGATTATTTCAAAGCCACTGAAGCGACAACTTCTTTTTTTCCAACTAAAAAAAATGGATAAGGGATATCAATGTCTCCACACTTATGGGAGCATTCATTTGATTGGAGTAGTGGAATATGAATAAAACTTAATATAACTATAATCCATTGAAGGGTAGGCATGATTTGTCGATAGTTATAGGACAACACAATCACTTAGTCCTTACTAGATCAAAATTAGAGATATAACTAGGTTATAATAATAGTAAAATAAAACCTTGATAGGGGTCAACTCCAAAATATCAATTGAAATCCAATCTATGTCCTAAGAAATAGAAAGAAAATATTTCACCAAAATAAACAAGAAATTTTTAGTCTTAATAAGATTGATAACACCCTATTCCTCCACATGCAAGGCATATAGATATAAAACATATAAAAATTTGGGGTTAACTTATAGTAGATCTGTCATTGCATTCTTAAGATAGTTTTTTTATTTGTCACATTAAGATCGATAATATTTTTCTCACCAAACTCTGCATCAATGTCTTACTCATAGGGTGAAGTGGGACATATGAACACTACCTCCTAAAATATGGTGAAAATCCATGGGGAACGGGATCCATCGTTACATATCACTTTTTGATTGAGTGGAGTCAATGTTTGAATTCTAATTTTATCTTAAATTATCATACAATACTATGAACATGACTCTCATTTGTAGAATTTTTATTCAAATTATCTCAATCATGCATCTCGTCCTTCATGGTCAACACTTCATTGTTCAAAGACACCATAATAATGTGGAGGCCCCAATTTTTAATATAAAATTAATTATACTAATATATAATGTAATGATATATAATATTTTTCTAAGGTTATTAAATATAATCTAATATTGATATATAATCTAATAATTTATAATATTAATATATTATATAATAATAATAATACAAATATATTAATATTATATATATTATTTAATATAATATTAGTATATATCTTTAATATGCCATGAATATATATATTAAATTTTAAATGAAGCATGAGATGCATGATTGAGATAGCTTAACTAAAACTTATATAAAAGAGGTTTTCATTTTGGAGGTTGTAAAATATAGTAGGTAATTGTCATTTTATAAAATTTTAGGTCAAATATGACCCTATTATTCTATCTAAAGGACTTAAAAAACCATAGGTTGATTGTTCATAAATAATAACACCTTACTTAGTGGCCTTAAGGAATGAATGCATCCCCTATATAGCATTCATTAGAATATCAAAGATTCCCAAATCTTTTCTTGCATAGTACTAGCATAATTTAGGGAAAACGTTTATTTTTTTCTAAATAAATTAACTATTTTGATTGATTTTTTTAAAATTTCAAAGAAAAATAAAATTAAAAAATATTTAAGGGCTTCATATAGGTGCATCCCTCCTAATATTCTATTTCAATTTGGTACACTTTATTGTTATATACATAGTTCATGATACGATGAAGATTCGAAGGCACCCCATGCATATCATGAATCCATGGTCTTCCTAAAACAAGACTGTTTGAAAGATGATGAGGCATAACATGGATAGGAGGTTGTAATATGGTCTTTCCAACTGTAATAGGAAAAGTGATCACACCAAGCGATTTCTTTCCTACATTGTCAAATCTTCAAATCAATAAGGAATCGAGTTCAATTTTGGATTTATCGACAACAAGTTTATCCGAAAGTGTTACCCTACACACATTAGGAGCTCAACCATTGTTGACAAGGGTTTTCTTTATTCCTTTTCTATTGAAGATAGGTATTATCATGAAGGAATTTTTAATTCACTTCCAAGGGAGGTAACTCATTTTGATGAAAGGTAATGTCTACATTAACCACATCCATTCCTTGAATTAGAGTTGATACATCACTTGGATTTCCACTAGAGGGAACTACTACTTGTTTCAATGTTGTTTGAAGCATAATATGATATGTAGGTGAATTTTCAATTAGATCCCATAGGGATATCTTTGTGTGAGTATTCTTAGTTTGTTCAACAAGATCATACTCCTTCCCACTATGTGAAGGAAAATGAGGATCACTATAAAAGACGGGTTGAGGCAAAGGGAGGGATGTTGAAGTTGTGTTTCTTGGTTGTGGATTCAGCACTATTATAACTTGATTGCCACGAAAAATTATTCTTAGTTGGTTTGAGGATGAAAACGTGTTTTTTTTTAGTTTGAGATTTGTTTGAAGGTTGGTAAAGGATAAGTTGAGGTTGGACAACATTAACCTATATTTGTATTGGTTTTTTATAAAAATCCTTAGTGTATGGACCTTGTGAGACAAAATACTCAAGGTCTTCATCTATTTTAATTTTATATTAATTTGAAAAAGATAATACAATTCATCTGCTATGCAAGCATGCTAGGTTCAGAAACAACAATAAAAAATCTTCCACCAATAGCTTGTCCATAAAAAAATTTGCTTGCCACAGACCCATCAACTGTCAAAATTTGGAAGGAATCAAACATGATTTACCACGAGAATTGCAAAAGAATCCAAATACCACTACCTTGAATTGCAATGGAAAGAAATTAACCCACACTAAACTATTAGCCAACCACCATACACAAAAATAAATACTAAGAGAAATTACGATGTTCACCATATACCAAACCCAAACGCAAATAGAGAACCTACCTCAACACCCTCGGTATCAGAAACCCATTTGTGTAAGAGAAGGTCTAGAAGTCTGGCACCTAGTGGCCAGCATGAGAGGGTCGAATTTGAGTGCCCTTAATAGATAGTCCACCTCGACCGTTGTGAGAACTTTGTGCTTGTCGAGAGCCATACCTTTTAAGTTAAGTAAAAAGTGGTAATATTCTATTTCCACAGCAGGAACGAATAGTAGACACATGTCACATTGTCATGGAATGCCTATTCCAGGGGAAGCCTGGTATATTACTTCTTCCATCCCCACTAATAGGTACACATAAAATATTTGTCTTGTCACCAAATTTTCCTCTCACTTTGTCATCTTGATTTCCAAGAGATATGTTAGAAACTTGGAGGAAATGTTGAAGCCAACCTTGTAATTCTCGTTATCCTCCTTATAACCCTTACCCAACACCATCTTAATTGGAACCAATATGAGGGTGTCATATTTCTTTAGCATGTGCTTGAATCATTGGTGATGAGTGAGGGTTAATTCTTCATATTTACAAAATAATTGTGGTTCCCTGCAATCATTTCGTTGTCGCTCTTTCCTTCCACTAAGATATCATTTCAATTTAATGTTTGTGGACTTAAAAAAGGTGTTTTTATTGTTCTATTTATCTTTATTAAATGAATTTAAAAAGGAATAATTAATAATTAAAACTCTTTCTATAAACTTAAAATTGACCCACTCCCTCCCACGTCAAGTCACCCTCTCGAAGTCAACAATGGACTGGCTCTGCTCGCCCCTTCTCTCAACCTCCTCTTCGGTGTGGTTCTTGCCCTCCTCGGGATTCTCGTTCTCCTCCTTCATGAGCTAGCCAGGGATGGCCCTCTGGAGGAGCCACTAGGAGCAACGATGGCAACTCTGGGTGACCCTCTGATAATGCTCCTAGTAGTGGCTCTAGTTGGCCAGACACTTGCAAATTTTTTTCGTCTCTGGCACTTGCAATCTCACCTCCACGTGAGAAAACACGAGATTAAGAAAACTAATTTGATGGTGGATGGGGCCTTCTTGATGTAGCAACAGACCCCGACGATGTATGGGGGAATAAAATGGATGACAGAGACCCTCCTAGCTCTGATGGTACTACTTCAGCCGCTTAATGGCCTTTTTTCGTTATGTTTATAAGCTTGGACTTTTAGGATAGGCCCATGTGACTGGTTCTTTTTTGCTTTCTGGGTGCTACCCATATGACTCTCGATGTGTACCTTTTTACCACCAACCATATTTTGTGGATATGTATTTTTATCTTTATAAATAATATAGATAATTTCGTATTCATCAAAAAAAAAATCACTCAAAATAATGGTTGTGGAATTAGCTACATTTCAAACATGATAAACACAATAATTAGACTCTTGTAAATTAATAAATATAATATTAATCTAATATATATTAATTTATTTGCTTCAATATAATTTTAATTTAGAATATTTTATAACAAATCCATTAATTTTTATATTGTTTTTCTTTTAATTATGGTTTATTAGATGTGATTTGTAATAGTCGTATAAATAAATAATTTTTATTTAAATAATAAGTGTTTAATTTTTATAGATTACAAAAAAATTATATTCAATATTTAAAAATAATATAGATATTTAAATAAATGAAATTAAAAAGTCTAGCATACATATATTAAATATTAATATATATAAGATACGTCGAGAGTTATCATTCTCTAAGAGTTCTCATTCTCTAATTTATTTTTTTTTGATTGATTTATCTTTGTGATCCAATCTTTGATTTCTCTTTGTGATGAAAAATATTATCTATTTATTCTTTTAGTTTACGAAATAAGGAGAAAAGGAAAGGGGAAGAACCCTTTATCTATAAGGATGTGTTATGCTTTGGAGGGGGAGATCAAGATTGAAGGAGAAACCTAATTTTGGATCATGAGAAAATCTTTATGAGACAAATTGTAGGAGATTCTAAGATCATATCAGAGTCATGGAAGGACTTTAAGAAGGAATTTATAAAGGGTAAATAAATTTTTTTCTTGAATCGACATTATGAGGAAGAAATGGTGCTTTTGGGTGATCCTCCATGTTACTGAGATACATAAAATTGTGTAGAATATTCTTATTTGATATATGAATATTAAATACTCATTAGTTCTGATTAATACTATTTTTGGATGCTAAAATTTTAATAACTATTATGATTTTTTTTAAGATGCATGGGAGGAAATTGTTCTGTTGTAAGGAGTGAAGCTATGGAGCCTCCATAGTATGTAGTGGTATAAAAGAGGAGGAGGAAAAGTACGCCAAGGATTTGAAGGAAATATTTGAGGTTTTACTATGTCGAAAGAAGGTTATGATGTGGAGACAATGGAGCAAAGAGAAGAATAAAACAAGTCTAGATGAAGGTCGAAGGATATTTTTAGGTATGTCTCGTGGATCTCTTAGTTATGGTTTCTTAATAGAGTTGTTTTACTATAATACCAATACACGGTATTATAAGAATTGGACCATGAAATAAGTTCATTTTTTAAAAATGAAGATACTTTTTATCATATTTAATAAAATTAGAATATATTATATATTATTGTAGACATGCAAAATTAACAATCACACATCTAATATTGCTCAGTGTTCATATTTTAATTAAATAAATCAATTTTATTTAATTAAACCATAAATCAATCCTAAAATCCCCCTTTAATTAAAAAAATCAATCGTATTTAATTAACTTCTAAAGTTCTTCATTTAATTAAATGAATCAAATTTATTTAATTGAAATCACTGACATCATCCTCTTTTAAATAAATTAAATCTTTATTTAACCAAAAAAAAAATCATTTTCTTCTCATTTGATTTAAACAAATCCAAAAATCTAAATCAAATGTCATGTCAACTCATCATCATCTTAATTAATCAAATCTTGATTAATGCTAACTCTAATTCATGTCCCATCCTCTAGCTTTTTCCACTTGCACAAATAAATCAATTTAAGTAATTTATTAAATCTCCATTTTCTCTCAACAAAGCATAAAAGTGGAATATTCCTCCATTTCAAATCTTCGTACAAATGAGATATGTTCTTCCAACAAGGAATTTATTTCATCTTACAAGTGCTTTTTCCTTGAGCCAAGTGGCCATAACTCCATTTCACTCTTCCTCCACCTTGTCATTTCACTAATTTCAAATTTCAACTAATTGCATTTATGGGCACATTCATCAAAACTTGCATATCCTTGTCCCATTCACATGATGAAAAGTGGCTTATTCCTATTGGCTGGGTTTTTATCCCACATTCATGTCTTTTGCCTCTTCTCTCATCAAAATCTTCTATAAATTCATGGCTTTTCTCCTTCATTATCATCTACAACTTGAGTAGTACTATTATAGTCATTTGAGTTCATCTTGCATCTCTTTGTGTATCATCATCTTAAGGCTTGGCAAGGATTGGGAAAGGGATCCTTTACATATCAAGGGTGCACCAAACCAATATGGAATAGGTATGCACCATATATTGTTTATGCTTTCAATTAGTTCATTTAGCATTTCTTGTTGTTGTAATGTCTTAGTCTAGCATATCTAACATGGGTTAATATTTCATAAGGGTGTTTGATTTGTCATGCTTGTTTGACTTCCATAAAGGGGTTTCTCAATATATTAACATTTTTCAGATTTAGCATCCACAATTATTACATTATATATTAGCAATATTAATTTCATATTAAAAGTTGGTGCCTCCACATTATTATGGTTTCTTTAAAAAATGACGTGCGGTTCATGAAGTATGAGATGCATGATTGGGATAACTTGACTAAAACTTATACAAATGAGTCATGTTCCTAGTATTATATGGGAATTTAAGATAAAATTAGAATTCAAATATTGATTCCACTCAATAAAAAATTGATATGTAATGGTGGAGCTTGTTTCTGATAGATTTCCACCATGTTTTTAGGACGCAATGTTCATATGTCCCACTTCACCCTATGAATAAAATAATGATACAGATTTTGGTGAGACTTGTATTGTCGATCTTAATGTGACAAAGTAGAAAACTAACTTTAGACTATGACAATCGGTTAGTTGTAAGTTAACTCCATATTTTTATATGTTTTATGTCTACATGCTTTGCAGGTGTAGGTTTAAGGTGTTATCAATATTATTAAGAGTAATAATTGAACTTGTTTCTTTTGATGAACATTTTGGTGTCTATTTCTCAAAAGATCTAGATTGCCTTTCGACCAATATTTTAGAGTCAACAACTATGAAGGTTTTATTCTACTCCAATTATACCCAAGTTGTACCTCTGGCTTTGATTTAGTAAGGACTAAGTGATTGTGTTGTCTTATAACTAGCGATGGATCATTTCTACCCTTCCATAGATTATAGTTATATGAAATTTTATTCATATTCCACTACTCCAAGCACATGAATTCTCCCAAAAGTGTGGACACATCAATATCCCTTACCCATTTTTGATAGCTGGAAAAGAAATCGGTTGTGGATTCACTAGCTTTGAAATAATCTATATGCATAATGAGAGTTTTGGGCTTACAAAGCTTATTCCCTTTTTTCTTATTGATTCTGGGAAAGTACAAATCTTGATTTTTTTAAAGATCATATCTTGATTAATGCAACCCAACCTTTTTGTTTCCACTTCCATTTTTCTCGGTCTTACCAAACACCACAAAAATTGGCATTTCTCATAAAGGGTCATTTTGTTTTTCTATAAATAAAAAGTTTATTGTAATTGGGTGTAATATGTTGGCCTCATTGGCCAATTCTAATTACACTTCCTTGGGTGGTTTTATATCTTCTTGCCAATAAAGTAATAATATATAATATATAATATATTCTAATGTTATTAAATATAATCTAATAATTTATAATATTAAAATATTATATGTATTATGAGATTATATATTCATATTATATTCAATAATATATAATATTAATATATTTAAATATTACTATTATATAATATATTAACATTATAAATTATTAAATTATATATCAATGTTAAATTATATTTAATAACATTAAAATATATATTATATATTATTACATTATTGACAAGCAGATATACACCCACCCAAGGTAGTGTAATTTGAATTGGCCAACGAGCCCAACACATTACACCCAACTACAAAAAACATGTTATTTGTAGAAAATCAAAGTGGCCCTTTGTGAAAAATGTCAATTTTTGTGGTGTTTGACAAGCCTAGGAAATTGGAAGTGGGAACAAAAAGTTGGGTTGCATTAATCAAGATATGATCTTTATAAACACTCAAGATTTCTACTTTTCTAGAATCAATAGGAAATAATGGAATGGGATTTGTAAGCCCAAAAATTTCATTATGTATATAGATTATTTCAAAGCCAGTGAAGAGACAACTTCTTTCTTTTCCAACTAATAAAAATGGGTAAGGGATGTCGATGTATCCACAGTTGTGGGATAATTAATTTGATTAGAGTAGTGGAATATGAAAAAAATAATATAAATATAATCCATTGAAGGGTAGGCATGATTCATCAATAGTTGTAAGATAACACAATCACTTAGTCCTTACTAGATCAAAACTAGAGGTATAACTAGGTTATAATCATAGTAGAATAAAACCATGATAGGTGTCAACTCCAAAATATCAATTGAAATACAATCTATCCCCTAAGAAATAGACACAAATTTTTTTACCAAAAGAAACAATAAATTGTTACTCTTAATAAGATTGATATCACCCTATTCCTTTGCCTATAAGGCATGTAGATATAAAACATATAAAAACTTTGGGGTTAACTTTCTGTTGAGCCATTGTCACAATCTAAAGATAGTATTTTTCTTTATCAGATTAAGATCGATAATATGGGTTTCACCAAACTCTTCATCAATTTTTTATTCATACGGTGAAGTAGGACATATGAATAGTACCTTTGAAAAAGATGTTGGAAATCCATGGGGAACAAGCTCCATCATTACATATCAATTTTTGATTGAGTGGAGTCAATGTTTGAATTCTAATTTTATCTTAAATTCTAATACAATACTATGAACATGAATCTCATTTGTAGAAGTTTTATTCAAGTTATCTCAATCATGCATCTTGTGCTTCATGGTCAACACTTCATTGTTCAAAGACACCATAATAATGTGGAGGCCCCAGTTTTTAATATGAAATGAATTATATTAATATATATAATATAATGATATATAATATATTCTAATGTTATTAAATATAATATAATAATTTATAATATTAATATATTCTATAATAATAATACGAATATATTAATATTATATATATTATTGAATATATATAAATATATATTATTATTTCATATGATATTAGTATATATGTTTAATATGCAATGAATTATATATATATTATATATTAAATTTTAAATGAAGCACAAGATGCATGATTGGGATAACTTAACTAAAACTTCTACAAATGAGGTTTTCATTTTGGAGGTTCTTGTAAAATATAGTAGGCAATTGTCATTTTATAACATTGTGGGTCAACTATGACCCTATCATTCTATCTAAAGGGATTAAAAAAATATAGGTTGATTATTCATTAAAATAATAACACCTTACTTAGTGACCTTAAGGAACAAATGCATCCCCTATATAGCATTCATTAGTGTATCAAAGATTCCCAAATCTTTTCTTGCATAGTACTAGTCTAATTTAGGGAAAAACATTTTTTTTTTCTAAATAAATTAACCATTTTCATTGATTTTTTTAAATTTCAAAGAAAAATATAAGTAAAAAATATTTAATGGTATCATATAGGTGCATCCACCCTAATATTATATTTCAATTTTGTACACTTTATTGTTATGTACATACTTCATGATACGATGAAGATTCGAAGGCACCCCATGCATCTCATGAATCCATGGTATTCCTAAAAGAAGATTGTATGAAACATCATGAGGCATAACATGGATAGGGGTTTGTAATATGGCCTTTCCAACTGTAATAGGAAAAGTGATCACACCAAGTGGTTGCTTTCCTACATTGTCAGATCTTTGAATCAATAAGGAATCAGGTTCAATTTTGGATTTATCGACACCAAGTTTATCCAAAAGTGTTACCCTACACAAATTAGGAGCTCAACCATTGTTGACAAGGCTTTTCTTTATTCATGATCTATTGAAGATACCTATTATCATGAAGGCATTTTTATTTCTCACTTCCAAGGAAGGTAACTCATTTTTGTGAAAGGTAATATCTACATTAACCACATCAATTCCTTGGGTTAGAGTTGCTACATCACTTGGATTTGCACTAGAGGGAACCAATAATTGTTGCAAAGTTGTTTAAAGAATAATATGATAACTAGGTGAAGTTTTAATTAGATCTAATAGGGATATCTTTGTGGGAATATTCTTAAGTTGTTCAACAACATCATACTCCTTCCCACTATGTGAAGGAAAATGAGGAGCACTAGGAAAGATGGGTTGAGGCAAAGGGAGGGATGTTGAAGTTGTTTGTCTTAGCTATGGATTGTTTCTAGTATCATATGTATGAGGCATAGTATTATAACTTGATTATTGTGAAACATTATTCTTAGGTGGTTCAAGGATGAAAACGACTTTGTTTTGAGTTTGAGATTGGTTTGAAGTTGGGTAAAGGATGAGTTGAATTCCGACAAGATTAACTTCTCTTTGTTTAGGTTTTTTTATAACAAGCCTTAGTGGATGAACCTTGTCAGACAAAATCCTTAAGGGCTTCATCTATGTTAGTTTTATATTAATTTGAAAAAGATAGTACAATTCATCTGCTATACAAGTATACCGGATTCGCAAATAACAACAAAAACCCTTCCAACAACAAATTTTCCATACCAAAATTTTCTTTCTATAGACCCATCAACTACCAAAATTTGGAAGCAATCGGACATGCTTTACCACCAAAATTTCTAAAGAACATAAATACCACTACCTATAATTGCAAAGGAAGGAAATGCACCCACATTGAACCATTATTCACCCACCATAGACAAACATAAATAGTAAGAGAAATTAAGATGTTCACCATATACCAAACCCAAACCCCAATTAAATACCTACCCCAACACCCTAGGTATCAGAAACCCATTTGCATAGGAGAAGGCCCTAAAGTCAGACACCTAGTGACCAGCCTGAGAGGGGGGAGTTTGGGTGGCCTTAATAAATAGTCCACCCCAACTGTTGTGAGCACTCTATGCTTGACTTTAGCCATCCCTTTTAATTTGAGTAAAACGGGGTAATATTTTATTACTACAACAGGCACAAATAGTAGACGCATGTCACGTTGGCATGGAATTCACATTCCAAGGAAAGCCTCATATATCAATTCTTCCATCCCCACCAACAAGTACACATAAAATATTTGTATTGTCACCAGTTTCGCCTCTCGCTTTGCCATCTTGATTTCCAATAGAGATTATAGAAACTTGGAAGCAATGTTGAAGCCAACCTTGTAATTCTCCTCATCCTCCATATAACCCTTACCCAACGCCATCTTAATTGCCACCAATATGAGGGTGTCATATTTATTGAGCATGTGTTTGAGGCGTTGGTCTATAATTGGGCCACAAAATACCATTTTCCTGCCCATGCTTCAAGTAATCTGATTGGTGTGGCAACCCCAATGCTCGTTACGAATTTTAAGGATATCCTAAGAACTAACTTTGACCTCTCCTCCATACCTCACTAGATACACAAGCCAAATCTAGGACTACAACCTTTTGATGAAATGCCAACACACCCCTCCAAAATATAGAAAGTTATATGATAGAGGATCATGCAAGCCAGCCTATGACTAAGGCACAATCTTGATCCTTCATGTGATATCACTTCAGTGATTATGGAAGGATGAGCCACCTATCCACCTGCCACCAACATATCACACCTTGCCTCACCGTAATAATGAGATGTGACCACCAAAGTAAAGAGAAATGATTTTGATTTCATCATGCTCATCCAATCCCATGGAAAAAATGTTTGTCACCAAAAGATATTATTTTCTCCTACCAAATTAGTATTATTTCCAACCCAACACTGACCCCCACATGCCAATAAAGAAATTCCACCATGATTCCCTTCGTCCAATTGTTCCATCCAAGTATCTTCCATCAGACCTCAAAACATCCCTAACTCTGACATAGTCACTCTATCCAATTGGAAAATGACCAAATTTCTCTCTTGATAGCCATAAACTCTGAGCCATAGTATTTCATGTGTTTTTTAGTAAATACTTGATATATTTTATATTTCAAAATTAAGTACTTATTAAAATGAGATAAATATATTTTCGTAAATTATCGATCATAAAATTGTCAAATTTATTGGCCGATAGGCTACATATAGTATGAGATTTAAACTTCAAATAAGTCTCACGAACCATTTTTTAGTCATTAAAAAACAAGTTTCAACTATTGTTTAATGGTAAAATAGTTGTAATTTAATCGTAAAAGAGTCCAAAATATTAGGTAAAAGCCTCCAAAATCTCACTTATCGCATAAAAGCTAGATAAATATTGGTTAGACAACTAGATTGGAACATTCTATTTTCATTTGCATATTTTTTACCATTTTTTTGGAAACATTATTTTTTCATTTGCATTGCTTTATGTTATAAATTTGTATGCAAATATTTCATAATCAATAATAAATACTTTTTCTTACAAAAAAAATCTAGATTTGTCTAAATTTATTTCATTCCATTATTTAGCATTTATTATTAATTATTTAATCGATCTACGTGCAAGTAGAATTTGCATGGACAAACACGTACTCTCTAACATATTAAAATACATATAATTTTATATTGACTAATCATTGAACCTTCTTTATGTATAATTCCTAGTATATAAGTGTTGAATTATTTTATTTTTATTAAAATTGTAAAATTTCTAACCATTACTTTGTATATCTATATATAGTTAATACCTCAACCTCTTTCATCACATAATAAACAATGTAAGTAAAATAAAAATATTACTTTTTTCTTAAATAAGAATATATTTTTAAATAAAGAAAATAACCATAAAAAAATATATAAAATCATTTTTAAATACACAAAATAAAATAGAATAATTCTCTATTAAATATAATTAAACACACAAATAAAATCATTATAAATAATACATTATTTTTAACCTTAAAAATATATAAATTAAATTCTATTATTATTTTTTAAATATATTTTGACCCTTACAATCATATAGGAATACAAGTAAACAATTAGGATTAAAAAATTCTTAATTTACTTTATTCAAATTAAAAAATTATAATTACATATCTTATTGTAAAGTATTGCCTTGGGTCTCTTAGCCTATAGTTATAATCCCATTTTCTATTCGTTTTCTCTCACCGAAGCATGCGGGATTAAAAACATTTGCATGAAACCAAATAATTTCAGTTTCGCATTGTAGTGTTAAGACACTATTAATCTCGTAAAGAAAATTAAAGATATGTTTGTAAGATCCCACTTTAATAGATTGTAACTGCAAAATTTTAATAAGTCGCTTAAATCATTTGAAAATTTTGTCTTTATTTTTAATTATTTCAATAATTTTATATATATTTATTTTATCTTTATTTTAATAATTTCAAAATATTTATTAACCGATAGGCTATTTATGTGGGGGAACCCCACCAGCATTTCCAGCAGTCTGATGCGGGCGGGAGCCCCACGAATTTTACGACAAATGGATTAGTTGGAGCGGCGAATTGTTTCCATTTAAACCCTTAAATTCTTCCTTCTGTCAATGTACGTTTTTGCTGAGCTGTATTTCACTGGGTAACGAAATCGAGGTAAATTGTTTTCGAGGCCTTAAATTCTTCCTCCTGTCAAAGTACGTTTTTGTTGCCATGTGTCTTCGTATTTGCCGATACTTGCTTCAGAAATTAGTCGAGCCGATACGGCTGCAAATTGATAGTCGTTGCATCTTAAAAGCCTGACATTTACACCAGTGAGTGGTACACTAGTCGCACGCAGCATCTGAACTTCCGTTGAACGGATCTCTCGAAATTCAGGATAAATTTAAGACATTGCGTGTGTGAAAACTTATATGTGACTCTGTAAATCTTCGTTGTGGCACGGATACTGCTGATGTGAAGAGTGAAAGCTTTCGTTCTGATACGGATACTTTAAATATTATCTCACACGTGCCTACTGACGAACGGTCGATGAAGACATGGCGACGGCGTGGTACTCGTCCGGCAATTATCTCACACGTTTCTTGGGGTCTCCGCATTTGGTCTCCAATAAATAATAGCCAAGCTTAAATAATCCCAACAAGTTCACAGTGGTGCGCAGAGAGTGTATGGAACAAACAATATAGGGGAGAGAACCTGAGCATGTTTTAATAACTGTGATAGTAGTTGTTAATATAATGGTCAATATTTTTATCGATATTGGATTAATAGTTGTGACTTTAAAGTTGTTAGTGTTGATGATAACTATCCATAGTTAAACAAAATGTATTTCTTTGATCTAAAAAGCAACCAATCATGTGATTCCACATCAGCGCTCAATAAAATATGTGAATTCACAAGTACTGGTCTCATTTTTTTTTTGGGTCTTTTTGGACACCTTGACAAAAAGCATGCTGATGTGGCATCATATTTGATGATGTGGCCCTGAAACCTTAGTTATAAGCAGAGGACTTGCCAAGTAAGCTGCTGTAAAAAATTGGGAGTGATTTGAAATTTCCACGTAAGATTTTGAAAAGCGCGAAGTTAGGGTGCACAACTACGGGGTCCTCTCCCCTAATCAAACTGCTTCAAGTAAGTTTTGACCATGGCCCAGTTTTATCCAGATTTTTTAAAGGAATAAAGTGGGGCTTTGGATTTTTTCCGCGATAAAGTAGGATTTCGATTCATTCAGTTATGCCTTGAGAGATATGCTGCACATAAATACAAATGTGAATTATCTTTGAACATTCAGTAATATTGTTTGGAGCACTTAGAACTTTATGGTCCCTTTTTTGAATGATTACGAGGACTTCTGATTGTCATATTCGAGCCTGTATGGGACTATCCATGGACTTGGGCTTCCACTTTATGAGCCAGTGCGTTGATTATAACTAATCCGTCATATATGTATTGTGTATTGATTTTCTTCCGGTTGCTTTTAGATTTCTTATTAAAAAGAATTTTTCATTTTGAATGTTTGTTGGTAGGCCAGTTATTTTCGACAAACTAAACAAACACTGAGCTTATATTACATCTTTATGTTTTCTTCTGACAAAGGCCACAACCCATGTTCATGTATCTATAATCTAGCCTTAAAAGTAAGGAGTTCCAGTGCTTACGTTTTTTGTTGTTGCATAGTCTCCTTTTCTCTGCTTATAATATAAACATACAAGGCAAGTGAAATGGGCACATTTAATATGAGTTTTCTGTAGACATGAGTTTCTTTTGTCGCCTTTTAATGTATTGTAACAATGAATTAAGTATTTGACGGCTGTGGTTTAGTCGTTTGATCACAACCTTGAGTGACTCCAGTAAATTTTAAATCACTCAACAGTTTGTTATAATTATTTAAAAATTTTGTTAGCAACTTTTGATCTTAAGATTTCGGCGTCCTGTTATATAGACTGGACTGATCATCTTCACATTACACTGACTGGAACTCAAAATCTTAGATCATTCTTAAGACAACCACGAGTTTGTTTTTTTATCTTAGCTTTATTTTCCTGAATACCCACAATCTCAAAGGAAATGGGTTCTCTGCAAATTCCTGATTTTTAGTGATTGTATTGGTGGGAACTATCATTGTAGCTTGGCAATCATTCAAATTCAACATAATTCTGCTTATCTTGCATTTGCAGAAAGATATTGATTGCTTTTTCTAGATTACTGCGTTCTAAAGATTTTTTGGCTGGGGCAGGGCAGAGAGATTTGGGTTAAATCTTAAGGGATTTTGCCGCTGCTTGGTGTTCAAAATTTAGGCATTTTGGTTATGTGGGCTTTACATAAACCATACTAGAAGTCACAAAGTTCATGATATTTCCATTATACGATAAAGCATCTCCATATTCATATCGTGCTACTCAAAATCTCCCAGAGAAGGCCACCCTGTTTCTGCCACTACAATGTCAACGTCTGAAAACCCTAGAAGCTTCTCAGCCGAATAGACTGCTTTCAACTAAGCGGAAAATATATTTGTATGGGTGATTCCAGTGTTTTTTTCATAGTCCTGGATTGGGCTTAAACAGTGCATAGAGGAATACCCTCGCTGTTCTGGTGTTTTTCTTATCCTGTTAGCTCAAAGAAAGAGTTACCATACTTTAAATGATAATATAGGATGTCATATTAAGAGATGTGTTTGTATACAATAACTTAACAATATTTTTATACTTTTAAATAATATTTTTTTTATTGTTTTAAATTATATTATTTCTTTCTATTTTTAATATTTGAATATTGACTTACAAGATCTAAAAGATTATGTAAATGGTTGTGTTACATTTAACTATAATAGCATAGATATTGTGCATATTTCTATCTAAAATTTTATAATAGATGTATTGAAATATTTATATTAGGTAATAAATAATAAAAGAAAAACCTAATACAAAGTTATTATGCATTAAGAATTTCAAATTAGTAAATAATTTCATGTACAAATACATGTTAATATAAAATGGCATAGGTGAAGTACTTAAAATATATCTAATGAAAAATTCTAGAAAGCCTCTATAAAATTGGACTTAGGTGTAGTAGTTGAAAGAATGAATTATGAAACTTTAAGGAAAATTTAAATTAGTGTTCAAGGCTTATAATATTGAAAATAGATTATGGGGGAAGCACTTCATATAATAGTTTATTTGATCAATTGAAGTTTAATTTAAAAATAAAACTCTTAGAAGAAGCATCCATACCAAGTAGGAAACCATTGGTTAAAACTTTAAGAATATTTGGAAGAATTGCAAATAGACACAAATCTAAAGGAAAATATAAATAAATTCAATGATAAGAGTAAAATTTATGTATCTTTGTTTGATAGAATAACTCTATTAAAAACTACAAATTGTATGAGCTTAAGGTAAACAAGGTTTAAATCACTATATATATCTCATTTTAAAGGAAGGTCATTTCATCTTCCAGATTTTTGTTATGTTGATTTTCTAGAAGAGATAAATAATATTGATATGTCAGAATGTTAGCAAAATAGTGTTGAGATAGAACAATAAAATATTATTGAATGTTTCATCTTAAAGATGTTGAAGAATGATAAATGCAAATAATAATTAAAAAATTAAGATCCAAATAAGATTTATTTAGGAATTTAATTCTTTTAGAAGACATTTTAATGAATTTTGAAAAAAAAAAATTGAATATTACATGAAATTTATTTCTCCAAAATTTTAAAATCTTAAGGCTCATACATATGGTTTTTAATATCATCAATTTTAAAGAATTTGCTACTATTTGTAAAATTATAATGTTGAAAGTTGATTCTCTCCAAAATTTTAAAATATTAAGGCTCATACATATGTTTTTTAATATCATCAATTTTAAAGAATTTGCTACTATTTGTAAAATTATAATATTGAAAGTTGATTATCTGTATTTGTCCCATTTATTTTTGGGCTAAATTTGACTAAGTTATATTTTATTCAATTATGAAGTTAGCATGATCTCATATGACACAACCCAATAAATTGATTTTGACTTTTATTTCATCAATCCCTTTACCTAGATTAGTTCTAGAAGTATGGAAGTGATCTAAACACTTTTAAAACATAAATTGAAAATTGGGATCTTGTTGATTCATTATAACTAACCATTATGAGTCAATTGAAACATGAAAATAATTAACTTACGGGTTAGGGTACTAATTTAAAGCTAAAACCTAATTCATTTACATCTACCAAAGAGAACATTTGAGTAATGAGCATTAAAAATAATTTAATAATATTTTGTTATATTAATATTTATACATCCTTATTCTCAATGCACCTCTTGCATCATTGTTCTATGTGAATGGACTAAGGAAATTTGTTGTGACCTTTCCTTCCACGCGAACAAAGCATATATTGAGTGCTATCCAAGGATAAGATCTACTATTTTTACCATAAGGATTTCATTTATTAGATATAATGTGGAATTTATTTAACAGTTAATAAAGATTAAAATTAAATAAATATAATTAAATATTATATACATTATTTAGCTTGTGGGTTAGTCAGTATGTGAAAATAGTTAAATTAGCATGATATTATATATCAATAATATGGATTTAAAGTGAAGAAAATTATATAAAAAAATCTTTCTAGAATATCTTATTTTTCAACAAACAATTGAAATTATATAATAATCTTTAGACTTTTCTAAATCAAAATATCTTTGTAATTCTTATTCCTTAAAATGTGTAGGAAATTACTAATAATAATTAACATAATAATTCAACAACTTTGAATTAGATTCAACAACTTTTGTGGTTGGTAATGTAAGCTTTATTTGCTATATCATGGATCCTTACACACTATTAGAAAAAATTATGACACTCCAATAAGATGGCACACCTCATAGGGTCGATTATGGAAATAAAATAGGGCGTAATGATGTGTATAATATGCTTGTAGTTTGGGTCTTATTGAATAATATTTTTAATATTATTGTTGCTATTTTGAATTATACTTTCAAGATATGGCTAATGCACCAACACCTCAAGATGTTATTACTATTTCAAGCAGTGATTCTGAGTCCAACACACCCTCATCACAAATCCATGAGTTGCCTCTATCAACAATTGACTCAATGTCTGTAGATTGGTTGGGTTTTCCTCACAACAATGTTGAAGCTTTTTCAAACAATATCTTGACAAGTTGCCGTGAATTTTTTTAACCTATGCAAACAAGCCAAGATGTATGCAATGTGCAAGATCATGAAGTTGAATTGGTGCAAGAAGTTGTCCAAAAATTTCATGCGACCTATGAAGCTCTTGAGCTATATTATGGTTTCCTGCGTGAATTAAAATATTGTGAATATTATGGAGTGGCCAATGCATTTGAACTAAAGCATGAATTCCAAGCTCTATTGACTAATATATGGTCGAAGAAGTTCAACTTACTTCTTGGAAGTTAGCTACTTTTTTGTGATTGTTGATTGAGATTACTAGCATGATACAAATTAGATGCTCTTGTCAAGCCAAGTGAAGAAGCCAAAATAGTTATATGTAGAGCAAAATGGATTTAGTGGGAGTTCAAATAACTTCTTGGAAGTTACTTTTTTGTGATGTTGAAAGATGTCAAAATAGCTATATGTAGAGTGAAATGGATTTAGTGGTTGACCTTATATTCCAAATCTTAGTTGTTATATATTATGTTTATATTAAAATGCCATTGTACATATTGATCTATATAGTTCTAATTTTAATGAATAGCACTTATTGTAATACTTGTGTCCCCTTATTTTCAATATTATTTTCAACTATAACCTTAACTCTAACAAATGTATATTGCAATGTTGCTAAAAATGATGATATATTTAAAAATCATTATAAAAATTCTCTCAACAATATGTTGAGGTATACGTTTTCTAAAAAAAAAACATATGCCAATCCTATTCAACCACTATCTTACACATGATATAATTTTGCAGGGTTAGTCAACTTCCATAGACCATGGCTACAATATTAACCACAAATGCAATTAAACTTATCCATGATGGGAATCAAGGGTTTATCTATTTCCAACTTTACACATGGCCATGAACGCAACAACTGCTACACGGTAGAAATATCTGATGGGGCCTACAAACTAAAAGCATTATTACCACAAAAATACAATCATTACATAGCCTTAGGTGAAATTTCAGTTGGAACGATAATACAGTTGACAAAATATAATTGTCCCAAATCAAGTGGGTCTCGATAATAAAGGAATTCTCAATTTTTGAAAAGAAAATATTATGATATTTTTAGCTTGTTCCTTATATTGCTAATTCTTATTCTTGTGTTGCACATGTATAGATGGATTGTCATTGTGAACCTTGAGATTGTTTCTACAAACCAGGATATAATCGGTGAACCTACTTCACTTTATATGGAACAAGAGCACCATATAGAATAGGTAATGGGAAATTCCTCAGATCCACATGTGAAACCTGAGACAATTAGCACTACTAGAGTATCAACTCCTACAAGAAGATTATTTGGTGTGCATCCTTCTAGGGGTGGAATGGAAGCACCAGTCACAATTACGCCTATTAAAAGTTTGAACCCTTTTCAACCAAGATGGACTGTCAAAGGTCGTGTGACTGCGAAAAAAGATATTCGTCAGTACAATACCCAAAAAGGTATAGGTCAACTTTTCACCTTCGACATCATTGACATAGAAGGGGTTGAAACACGTGTGACTTGTTTCAATGAAGTTGTTGATCTTCATTATAGAAATATTACTACTGGAAAAACCTATACGTTATTTGGTGGTGCAATAAAGACTATTGATAAGCTTTACAACAAGTTAAATAGTGGCCTAGAAATTTCCTTATCAATAAAGTCAAAGGTCACTCTTTGTGAAGATGACCATTCTATTCCAAAACACTTATTCTCCTTTACACCTATCAGGGAACTTGCAAAGAAGAGTAACAATTCAACTGTTGATGTTATTGGAGTTGTTACTTGTGTCAATCCAAGCTCGACAATTAGGAGAAGAGATGGGATAGAGGTCCTAAGGCGCACAATATCCTTGTTGGTCATGTCCAAAGCAATAATAGATATCACTCTATGGGGCACAATAGCAGAGAAGCAAGGTGCTTGTCTTCAACCAAAGTATCACTTACAAGAAACTACTATTCTCGGTATTAAAAATGTGCGAGTCTGCGATTACAACGGAAAGGTCTTGAGCACATCAAGCAATACAAATTTATATATAGACCTTGACATCGAAGAGAAAGAACAACTACAAACTTGGTTTGAACGAATTGGGGCTAATATTCTATCACCTTCAACAAAGTTAAGCAATCCATCCATGCCTTCCACAAGAATAACAATTAGGGATGTTCGAGAACAAATGCTGCATAGAGTGCATCATCTCCAATGTACAATAAATGCAACATTATTGTTCATCAAATCTGAATCATTTTGCTATCCAGCATGCCCTAATGTAACAGGGGGACAACAATGCAAGAAAAGATTGGTGCAAACTGAAGATGACAAGTGGTTTTGCTCAAAGTGCCACATAGCATGTACCTCTTGTAATTATAGGTACATACTACAAATAAAGTTGCAGGACAACACAAATATGCTATGGGCAGTTGCATTCGATCAAGCAACAACAGAACTCATGCAAATGTTTGCGGAGAAGCTATACTCTCTACAGTTTGAGGATGACATAGAAAGGGATACTCAGCAGGTAATAAGAGATGTGTTGAAAAAAAAATACTTGTTTACTTTGACATGTAGAAATGAAACATACAATAATGAAGAACGTTTGAAGGAAACTATCACAAAGGTTGAGCAGGGTGACTTCACTGCAGAGAGCAATATCTTACTTTGTAATATCAAAGAAATGTGTAGTGACAAGAATAACCAACAACATAATATGGTTGAGAAGAAATCCGAGCAACATAGGAGTCTTTCTGTGGTGATTGATTTGGAATCATAGGGTGTAGGGGCATCCTCTTTGGGTGTCTCAAATGGTGGGCTTGCTTATGTTGTGCAAGATTACCATGTTGCCAGCGTAGCACAAGTGGAAGAGGATTGCATTTCTGTAAAGGGCAAGGAAGCTAAATCTTCTAAGCCTTCTTTTGACATAACTCTCCGCTCCCACAAGAGTATCTCTAAATTTAAATCTTGATTATTCTTGTTTGGAGTTTGGTTTTTGGCTGCTTGCAAGTTCTTTTCCTTGCAACTTTCTTTTTGGTTGTGGTTTGTTGGCTTTCAATGCCTTTTTTACCCATGGTTCTCTAAGCTCTCATGGTCTTTATGTTAGGACAAATTTTTGGTTCCGGGTTGCATATCCTTTCAAAAAAAATTGTAGAGCGTTTTCGGTCCCTTCAAAACCTATTTTTTCCATAATGAAAAACCATGGGATCAATATATTCTATTATAAGATAGCATTATAGTTTATGGTTTTTTTGTTCCCTTCAATATTGTGTGTTTGAAGTATAACTATAATAGTAAAATCTCAATAAAATAAAAGTAGCAATTTGTATGTGTTTTCTTATCTCTCTATATATGTGGAATCTACTTCTTCTACCATTGCAGGACCCAATTATTTTGACATGATGTAATCTACAACTATCTTAAAACTACAATTTAAAAGATATTAGTTCTAAAAACTATGAGTTGAATATGTAATTTTTTCTTTTTTTTCCTTTTTCGATAGATATATTTAATTGGGTTGCTTAACTAAGAATTTGTGTTCTTTTACCTTAATATACCTTCCTACAATTTTATTGAATTGTGTCGACAACATTAAATTAGGATAATTCTCCATTATATATATGTATGGGTGTGTGTGTGTGTTTTTTTCGATGTATAAATATTCAAAATGTATTCTCTTACCATTGTATGCTTTACATATATTCTGCTGATTCCACACATAGTTGTTCAAGTGTGTTTATTTCAGCCTTATATTCCTACAATACAGAAGGCGGACCACTGCCCCGAAACAAGCCAGGCTTGCTTCCAACAACTAGAGATTAGAAGACAACAAACTCGAAAAAGAAACCGGGATTACTATGCTCGACATAAAGAAGCGATAGCCACCCAAAGGCGAATGAAAAATTTTCAATCTAGCCAAATCGACCCCCACCAAAGAGAAGCACAAAGGGTACATGATTGTGAGAGAAACCAGAATTACTATGCTCATCATAGAGAGGAAATAGCAGCAAAGAAACACATTAAAAATTTACAGAAACAAACATGTCAAGGTCAACATATGCAAACACAAGAAGATATACAAGATCGAACTTCATTCAGCAGAACTGCTACCTTCATAAAAATAATGAAAAGCTTTCGACAAAGGATAGATGCACTTTCCAATAGGAAAACACGCATTATATGCAAGGAAAACTACCCAAGCATGCTTCTTCATTCATCGAAAACTCATGCTACTTGCAAAAGATGTTTTAATGAGAGAGGTATACATCGATTCTCCTCACTCAACAACATGGACCCAGGAGAGCAACCTGTTGTGTTAAAAAGACTGACCCAAGTGGAGGAAATGCTCATTGCTAGAGTGAACCCAGTACTGCAAGTAACCCATGCTCCTAGAGGGAAGTATAAATATAGCGGTCACACAATTAGCTTCCCACAAGATATCAAAAACATTGCAAAAGTTCTCCCTCAAAGGATAGAAGACTTGGATGTGCTCATAGTTTGAAGGCTATATAGTATAGGAAATTTCTATGATTGTTATGTAAGTAGATGTCACATTAGAGATGCATTGGAATACAAAGAGAAATATGACCCATACTACAATGATGTTGCCATAAGTGTTGATGGCTTAGCTCAAATTCCTGAAGTTAGCATAGACATTTCAAGCATGTTACACATCATTTCTACTAGCGAATGTACAGCGGTGCCAAATAGTGGGAACACCGTTGATGAAGATGAAATTGAGGAGAGCACAGTACACACATCATCATGTATGGCTAAGTTGCCAAATAGATGTCGCGAGCTAGAAATTATTAAGCAAGCACTAGACCTTGAGGACAACACAAATACCACTATACATTGGCTCGAGATGAACTCATCACCAATAAATGAATACAATACTGAAGGCTTGCTTGATATGGCATTTCCAACACTCTTCCCCAATGGGGTCGCACTACAAATGCAACCATGAATTAGGGAAGTCCGAATGCACGAGTATACAATGCACTTGATGAGGTTCCATGACCAAAGGTTTGGGAGGCATCCAAGGTTTCGATATTTTATGCTCAATATTATGTTGCGACACCATGGCCAAGGGCTTGCAACAATTTTTATTAAAAAAAATGCTGAAGAAAACATCCCCACAACTATTGAAAACCTTCGTGCACACTTGAAAAACCTCCCTGACACACAATTAGCTGAAGAGCTCATGCACTTTGGATCTTCAATTTGAGGCACAAGACCATATTGGAACAAGTGTCGTTATGAGCTAACAAATATGATCAAAAAAATAGGGTCTCCCACTCTATTCTTCACATTGAGTGCAACAGATAGAAAGTGGCCAAACCTGCAATGATTGCTCTCAAATGACACAACAGTGGAAATGCAAACAAACAAACAACGCTTGGACAATATAATCAATAATCCCCACACCACATCATTATATCTACACCAACGATTTACAATATTTCGTGAAGAGGTCATCCAAAAACTTCTTGGTGCAAAAGATAATTGGTATAGATATGAATGGCGACATCGAGGCACTGCACATGTGCATGGATTCCTCTGGCTTGAAAATGCACTAGATATGGATAAAATTGATTGGGAGAACAACACAGAAGTTGAACAGGCAAGGAAATTCTTCGACAAGTATGTAAGTGCTTGGAACCCTCGCCTTCCTTCACTTAGAAACAACACAGTCTACCATCCTCTGCACAATGACCCATGCATGCTAGACACAACTCAAATATTGGCTACAGATCCCTCTCATGACTATGAGGAGATAATCAACCGTGTCCAGAGGCACACAAAATGTAGAGCGGGAACATGCTTATGCAGAAAGGGGAAACAACTACAGTGTCGATACAAAGCTCCATGGAAAGAACAGATTGTATCTACCTTATCATGTGATGATAATAGGAAGAAAGAATATGAACCTGCAATAAATGATGATAGGCTAAACATACATAATCCAAAAATGCTTTTGATATGGAGAGCCAACATAGATTGCCAACCAGTTATCTCACGAGCATTTGTACTAAAATACATTGCCAAGTATGCATCAAAAGCACAGAGAGCATCCGAGTCTTATACTGATATGTTAACAAGAATATCTGCATGTCAGAAAATAGATGCCCTGGCTATCACAGCATTTCAAAAATTCATGACAGAGCTTGTTGTAGAGCGTGATATAGGAGCCCAAGAAACATGTCATATGCTTCAAAAATTACCACTTGTTTGTAATTGATCATTCATGTCTTTGAATGTTGGTCGAAAAGTGTTCCAACAGATAAAAAGAAAAATAATGAAATCCACCTGCATACGACCTATCTACATTCCTACATTAATCGGCCTGAAGAAATGGAAACAATAACGCTACTTGAATCTGCAAGATCTTTCTACTATTTTGCAAGGCGCAAAGGATGCAAATGGAAAGAGAGAGAGGTAAAAGCGATTGTTAATGTTTCCCAAAGTTCTACAGCATCCTTAAGGAGGACTCAGACAACTTTGAAACTTTTTTTTGGAGCGAGCTACTATTATACAAACATTTTCGAAGAATAGAATGTGAGGTAGGGCTTAATAAAGATACAATAATTGCAAATTGGAAGCAAATGTACGCAACCAAATATGATGTATGGCATGTTAATTATACAGTTAAAATGGAAGTAACCACTAAAGAAGAAGATGAGAGCGATACAGAGACGGCCACAACAAATACACCAGAACTTAACGAATGGGAATTGTTTTCACAAATGGGTCCCTCAAACAGTGTAAGTCTAAATGAACTTTAGATGCTTGGTAGGCGTGAGTTTGATAGCAACAATAAATGGGATCAACTAGCGATACCCCAAGATCTTCATGAAATTGCCACCCAATTCATAAACATGAAAAAGTCATGTAGCCAAGAAGAGACTATGGCAGGGAACTTGGATGTCCCTGACTATAAACTATCATCGCAACAAAAACTAGCACTCACAATTATCATTGACCATAGTCAATGCCCCTCAAAAAAACCATTACACATGGTTATTTAAGGAACAACAGGGACAGGAAAATCATACATGATTGCCCACATAAGAAAAGCACTCACAAGTACAAGACCAGAACAAAAAAACCAATTGCTCACATTGGCTCCTACAGGGGTGGCTGCATTTAACATTCATGCATCAACTATACATTCAATGCTCCAGATCCTTATTAAAGACATGAACCCACTACAAGGACAGACATTAACAACATTTCAAGAAGATATGAAACATATAAGATATATTTTGATAGATGAGATGAGCTTCATAGGGCCAAAGTTACCACTGAAAATAGACACAAGACTATGTGAGGCTTTCCCACACCGACAACATGTACACTTTGGTGGAGTGTCTATAATATTGATCAATGACCTTGCCCAATTGCCACCTGTAATAGACAAACCTCTATACACATCCCACTCAACTACAAAAGCACTATGGAACCAATTTACAACTGTTGTCACCTTACAAACAGTCTTCCGTCAACAAGGTGAGACTTCAACACAACAGAGATTTCGTCAACTATTGCAAAACATACGTAGTGCAGAAGCAATAGAAGAAGATTGGCACCTTTTAATGACATGCACAGACAAAAAGCTCACAATGAGAGAAAAAGAAGAGTTTGACAATTCAATGCACTTGTTTGCTACAAATGATTTAGTTAGACTACACAACAAAAGAATATTAAAATTGTTGAATCGTCCAATTGCAATCAGTGTTGCAACAAGCACTCGATCTGCAATGGATACTGCAGCTAACAATGAACAGCTTGAAAAAGAAGTATTGCTTTTTAAAGGGAAATGCATAATGCTCACATCCAACATATGGACACAAGTAGGACTAGTGAATGGAGCTCTTGGAAAAGTTGTTGAAATCATTTACAGTCCAAGTTCCAAACTGCCAGATGTTCCCATGTATGTTGTAACAAGGTTTGCCACCTACAACGGGCCACCATGGAATGAGCTTGACCCCAAGAGCATACCAATAATACCTATTTCCCTGGGCAATAGAAGGCAAATACCTCTCACAATGGCATGGGCTATTACCATACACAAAGCTCAAGGCCTAACACTACAAAAAGCAACAATTGATATTGGTAAAATAGATAGGTAAGGACTAACATTTACAACCATATCTAGAGTTTAGTCGTTAAATGATCTTCGCATTCAACCACCATTCTCTTTTGAAAGATGTTCCAAAATGCAAACCAATCAATTCAAAATCATAAGGAAATGAGAGGAGCCCCGCCTACAACAACTATGTCTCTCCTAAATCAAGGTATGCACCTATTACAAAATCCTACAATTTTATTGCATCAATGCCTTATCTAGACACCTAAGCACCCTATTGCTTTCATTATGCAGGCCTTCAAGACAAATCCTCCAGCCATATCTAGAGTTCAATCATTAAATGATCTTCGCATTCAACCACCATTCTCTTTTGAAAGATATCTCTCCTAAATCAAGGTACACACCTATTACAAAATTCACACTTCTAAGCTTAAAACTGGTGCTACAATTTTATTGCATCAATGCCTTATCTACACACCTAACCACCCTGTTGCTTTCGTTATGCAGTCCTTAAGGACAAATCCTACAGCTCACAAAATCTCATTACCACAAAGAAAAAATACACCACTTCTACATGTACATGATACAATACCACTATATGCTGGCCTATCGGCGTAACTATTGCACCTCATTGGGGTGCAATTGCTAGTTTTTATATAATTGTAAGATGTAAAATGATTATCTTTAATCATTTCAACGTTTTAATTGTAAAGATGAAAAATGATTATCTTTAATTATTTCAACGTTTTAATTGTAAAGATAAAAAATAACTCATTCATTTTTATATAATTTTAAGGGCGAAAAATGTATTATGATAAATTTTTTCTTTCATTTTATTTTTTTTCTTAGATGCTTTGGTAAATATGTATTATGAAAAATATCATACTCTAATTATAAAGTCAAACACATTTATATTGATTTTACTTCATCTTTGTCTACACAAGATCTTATGTTTATCAACACCTCACTTCATGTTCCCATACACTTGATCTATCCATCTAATTAATAATAATAATATATGTGTTGATTCTTAAACTTTATGTTTATCATGATCCATTCCATCTATCTTATCCTAGGTCAAGTCCACAATTATGGGGTCATCCTCATAACTATGAACTCAACTTTCCTAAATTAAAATTGGCCTATTGACCCCCTTTCTCTTTCTCACCTTAATTTGTGCATGTGTGTGTGTGTAGGTTTTATGCAATTTAATATTTATTGGTATAAAAAGATACATTTCCATTCATTTTAGACAACACACTTCAATCAAAATTATTCTAGGAGGGTTTAGAAGGTTGTAATACATCTAGATTTGGTGCTTAAAAAGGAGTGGCAATTTTAATTTCTAATCAAATTATCTATTGCAAGTAATTAAATTAACATTATTACTTGGCTTGACATAACAAAAAATAATGAGACTCCATCAATTTGAATATTTTTTCAAGAGATAAATGGTTAAAAGAAAAAGCAGAACAATTTAACAATATATATGAAAGCTAGAAGTTTCAAAATTAATTTGGAAAAGGCTTCTTAAATGTAAATTCATATGATTGTTTATTACCCAATCTATTCTCTTGTTCAAAAATAAAATTCAACAATTTTAAAATATGATTATAAGGTATATTCCTTCACCATGTATATATATTTATTGAGCATGCATTTCTATGTCCTCTTTTTATAAGTTCATCTTTTGTGTCTTTTTAACATAGCTTCTCGATATAAGTGTAGTTTGTGTGATCTCTTAAGTTTCTTTATTTTATTTTGAATACACTCAAAGTTTTTGATTGAGGAAAAAATAGGTTTTACAGGGACTCGAAACCATAAAGTTTACAAACCAAGAAAAGATAGATCAAAAGTATATCCTTGAAAAGACAGGTTGCATATCAAAGATAAATAGAAAAGACCAGAATCCATCAACAAAAAACCAGCAAAAGGAATGCAAAAGACCAGCGATAGCAGAAACACAACCAAGACTAATCCAGAGACTTTAAGGTCTCAACCACTTCCGTTTCCAGGATGTACATATCCTGAGCCACCATCCTAAGATCCTGGGTCTCCAAAGGCGTAGTGTCCTGTCTTTTCTTCATGTTGGCCCTGGTTCTCTTTGAAGGGCCGAAATCCTTAGCTTTGTTTTTGTTCTTCTCGGCATCCAAATCCACAATTAAAATTCCCTACTGCATGTTATCCATTTTTTCTGCCAATTCTCTCAAGACAATAGAGTTATTCTTAACTATTATGTGGTTGTGTTCTATCATGGCTTTCAGAGCTTCTCTAATCTTCTCAATCTCTCTTCCAAGGATCCCCCCATCCTTCTCAAGGCTTTTAGTAAATTATACATCTTTCTGGAGGTAGTCCACCATGGCCATCTTCTTGTCCGTTGTCCACAAAGCCTCAATTGGGTTGTGCTTCGCCATCTTGGTTCCCAAAATTTTCAATTTACTAGTCAGAGCTCTATTTTTCAGGTTTATGTCCTTAATTTCATTAAAGTCCCACTTCAAAATTTTAAAATTATCAATTGTACCATTTCTTGCCAGAGATAGAATATCGCCATGAAAGTCCCTATTACATTCAAAAGATTGGTCATCAAGGTTCAGGTCAATGTGAGGGTTGGGCCTATCTTCTCTGCCAATAGAATGAAAGAGGTGGAGGAGAAATATTTTCTAGAAGGTTTCGCAATGTCATCATCCAGAGAGTCCTTCGAGTAGGCCACCAATTTATCCACAGGGGGTTCTTCCCTTCTCTTTTCCTTCAACACTGACACTTGAGGAGGAATTTTTTGAGGAAAATATTTCTTGTTTGAGGCTTAGCAGTAGGTGTATTCTTTCTTTTTTACTAGGGGCATGCGCAGGATCATTATGGACAAAACAGACCCTTAAGTGGCAATAAAACTCAGGAAAATTAGAGTTAGGCAACTTGACGTAAAAATTTGAATAAGTTAACTATATTATTTCAAAAATACATAAGAATAGAATCTATTGCAAATTGAATTTAGTTTTTAAACTACTAGGTTTATTTTTGTTTTAAAAAAATCTATTTGGTGAAAATTTGAAATTTCAATGTAGTAGTACTTAAATTTCAAGGAAAAAAGAAGAAGTAGGTGTATGTTTGACCACCCTAACCACAATAAAATGATAATATTTTTTTATAAAATTTTAGATATAAGTAGAAGACTCATGTTCTGATGTGATATATATTTTTTGTAGTTTTTTTTCAAGTAAATAATTAATTATGATTTTTTTATTACTTTTAAAAAATATAAAAAATCATATGTCTTACCACCTTAACTTGGTTAAAACTTCATGAAATTCATTTTTTTTAATCCTATATTATGTGAAGCATAGAATATAACACATGTTTCAAATTCAAAAAAATTGATACCCTTTGAAATCTATAGATGTTTTTCAATCAGCCTATCAATCAAGACTTTAGTCGTAATTCAAATAGAAAATAAATAATAATTAGTTATTAAATTCAAAGTAAAGAATAATTTATATTGGTGGAAAGTTAAGAATCTCCTTTAAAAACCCTTTTCGTTTCATCAATTTTGGGTAAAAAAAAAATCTTCAGCCACATGGGCCATCATATCACTTGCATATCGCCACTTTTTGGCCCATCATGATCCTACACATACCCTAGGAGGAGGAGTAATCTCTTCCACCTAGTTTGGGTCTGAACCCTTGACATCCTTAGGTGAGCTTGACTCAGTGTCATAACCCTTTGAGGTTCAAACAAAGATGGGGTTAGAAATCGTCAGTATATTTTTGAAGTGCTCATCAATGAGTCGTATTAGGCTAGCATGCAGGACCAGATTCTTATTAGGATTTATCCTATTCTCCTTAATTCTACTATTCAAAGATCATTACACGTAATAGGGGAAAGAAACCCTAACCTTATATCTAAAATGGTTGAGTAGAACGAAATGATACCCGTATACTCTAGTAAATCTCCCATCTAGCCTAATGTACTCCATTAGGACTTTGAGCACCTCCCTCCAAATTTTCTTTATCCTGCTCGAATCAAAATAGCTATTAGAGACTCTAACAAGTTTGTTCTTCTCCTCCTCAGTCTTCAGAAAACTGATCACAACTTCATCAAAGAATTTCCTGTCATGGTAAAATTTCACACTATCCGAAGGGGGACCAGTAACTTCTCCAATAAGCACCTCATCCAAAGTCACCTTCCTTCCAAATAAGATGATCTCAACTTTATTCTAGTGCTTTGCAAAATAATCAGTTGCTCTGATTTCTGGCCCGTGAAGTCTTTCAATGAACGGTTGTAGCCCTCCCTTCTCAATTTTCTTCCACACCTTTGAATTTTCTTTATTCTTAGTGCACGAAGTAGGCTCAACTCTTTTCCTTCTTCCTCCCATTATCGTCAATCTTTTTCTCTGAAAGCCCACACCAAGAAAATATAGGCTTATGAGAACGTAACAAAACCAAGGCGCCAACAAAGCGTGCAAGCTCAAACCATCTATCATATTCATTATAATTCTACCACTAGATCTTATAATATCGCGGTACTTGGTACCTTTCTCTTTAATCATTTTTAAATGTGGCTTCTCTCCCATGAGTGCAACCATAGTTGATTAGGGCTCTGACGTTAGTAGGCAAATCTTTGAAATTCTACTCCGTCACCTTTCTATTATGTCTTATTACCTCATTGGCAAAGATGTTTGCCACTCCATTCCCTTCCCTATAGATATGAGAAATTTTAACTTTCTCAAACTTAGATAAAGTGGCCCTAGCCTCATCAATCCAATACTTAATAGTCCGCGATGGGGGGGAAAATCCAAGGAGGCAATCAATGATATTCTTGGAGTCACCCTCAATCCAAATATTTTTAAGGTTCAAAATATTAGCCAAATTTATGATCTGGTAGGCTCCTAAAGCTTCAGCTAAATGATTGGTTTGTTTCCCCAAAGAGACAACAACCACAAAAATGAACATACCTTTATCATCACATAACAAACCTCCACTCCTAGCCAATCCCGGATTCCCTTACGTCGCCCCATCAAAATTAGCTTTAATCCAACCCCTGGGAGGGTGATACCACATGACATCATCCCGATTCTTTTTAGCAGATTTAGAAGCCAGGAACACGCCGCCTTTAATCTCCCAAACTTTGGCCATTTTTGAGTCATAAACTAAACAAACTGTAGATTCGATCACCATCTCCTAAAGAGGAGCCAAATTAAATTTTTCCCCAATAAGTCTAAATTTTTTATCAAGAAGAAGTTTCTCCATAGTTTCCTTATCCCTAAACACTCTGTTGTTTCTCTCCTTCCAAACTCCCCAGACAATATAAGGGAAATTCAAAGACCACAGCTTGTGAATATGCAGATTAGAGGATAGGGCCACCCACTAAGTAAAATGATCCTTAATAGTACCAGGTGACACCTAGGAGATTCTCCACAGAGAGTAGAACCTTTCCCAGATAGAGTTCACAATGGGACAAAGAATAAACAAATTATTAGACATTTCCACTACAAACTTACAAAGGTAGCAGTGGTTGGGGATCTGAAAGACCCTCTTACAAATTTTTTCCATTGTAAGCTTAACCAAGATTTGGCCCAAAAGGGGCAAGGGTCAGGAGATAAAGACAACAAAGAGACAGTCGACGAAACAGTGTAGTTGCAACACAAACTAGCCGTCCAGACCAAGATGTCCTCCTAATAATTCAAGTCCATTCTAAAATTCATAAGCAAGGATTGGATAGGGGCAAGATCCATATTCATTTGAAAAAGATTCACCCAACATCCATTCCTCCAGTAATCATTAACTAGGGATCCAAAAGTAGCCTTGCAAATATCTACTCAATGTTTGAAACTATCAAAAGAAACCAAAGGTTTCTTCAAAATCCATCTATCCTCCTAGAACCTCACAATATTTCCACTTGGTTTACTCCATCCCATTCCCAAATAAATAATTTTACTCCCTTTAAAGATATCATTCCAAAGAGTCAAACCCCTAGGTAGACTCTGAGAATCTAGCAAAGAATTAAGAGATCCAGTGTTAGCCAGATATTTTCTTTTTATGGTTGTCTTCCATTCTCGAATTGAGGAGAAAATTATCCAAATCTGTTTAGCAAGGAGAGCGTTATTAACAGTTTTGATTCTTCTAAGGTCCAATCCCCCTAGCTTCTTTGGTCTAGAAACCAAGTCCCAATTAATGAGGGGCATACGCCACCTTTCTTCAACTCCAGACGAGAGAAAACATTTTTGGATTTTTTCAATAGCTTTTGCATACTTAAGAGGAATATTAAAAAGACTTAGAGCATAGATGGGAAGGTTTTGAAGAGTGGCTTTGAGGAGTTGAATCTTACCAGCTTGAATGAGAAGAGCTCCCTTCCAACCTGGCAACTTTTAGTTGAATTTGTCCACCAAAGAATTGTAGAAAGAGTCAGAGGGCTTAAGGCCCAAGGGCAAGCCAAAGTATAGTGAAGGAAGAACCTCCACTTTGCATCCAAAAATGTTAGCTATCCTATTTTGTCTTCTAACTAGAGTATTGAAGAAAAAATGTGAATTTTATTTAATATTAATCTTTTGACCAGAAGCTCCTTCAAAGTTATCGAATTTTTTTAAAAGAGTTTTAGCTTCAGCTACTATAGTTTTTCCCATCAAAATGGTATCATCAACAAACTGTTGATGGTAGCTAACAAGGTTGCTAGACGAAGGGCGTAAACCCAACAAGGATCCTTGAGAAACCAATCTATTTAGGTTCCTCCTGAGGCATTCAACCATTATAGTAAATAAAATAGGGGAAATGGGATCACCTTGTCTTAATCCTCTAGAATTATTAAGAAAATGTGAAGGAGATCCATTGACCAAAATGGTGATGGTAGCAGAAGAGATGAGTTGGCAAACCAAATGAATGACTCTTTTTATAAAGCCAAACACCATCATAATCTTGAATAAAAACTCCCAATCAACCTTTTCATAGGCTTTGGAAATATCAAGCTTCCAGAGAAAGCCTTCAATCTTAAAAATGGTGAACGAATGAATATTTTCATGCACATTTATAATCAAATCCAAAATTTTCCTTTTAGGAACAAAGCCATTTTTTTGAGGGGAAATTAAGGAAGGGAGAATAGTTAGAATTTTGGAAGTCAAGACTTTAGAAATAATTTTATAGAAAGAATTACAAGGGATTATGGGCCTAAAATCTTGAAAATATGTAGCCCTAGTGCATTTGGGGATCAAGAACGAGAAGGTAGTATTGATTTCCTTTAGGATGCATCTCAATCCAAATAATTCCTTAACCAAATTCACCACATCATCTTCCACAATCTCCCAGAACCATTAAAAAAAGAACATTGGAAAGCCATCAAGTCTAGGGGCTTTGTTACCTTCAAAAGAGAAAGTAGCCTTCTTAATTTCTTCCTTTGACAGGATGGCAGAGAGCATTTTGTTGTCCTCCTCCTTAACCAGATTGGGTATAGCCATTGAAAGAAAGTCCTGTAGATTTTGATTAATCCCATCATTAGACGAAAGGAGATTCCCAAATACTCAAAAAATTGTCTCTTGATGCCCTCTTCCTTCTCAAAACGAACACAATGTTCCTCAATATAAGTTATCCTATTCATATCGCTATGTTTTAGTGCAGACATATGGAAATATCTAGTATTTTATCCCTGAATGAGAGCCACTGAACCCTAGATCTTTGTCTCCAATATTCCTCCTCTTTAGCTATGATGTCATGCATCTCCACAAGAAGCCCATTTTCTTTCTTTCTAGTCTCCATATTGCATCCCTCTTGCTGGATCCTTTCCTAGATCTCCTTTAGATCCGACTTTAGCTCTTGTTTTCTTCTAAAGATATTGCCAAAAGAATCTTTATTCCATTCTCTTATCCTATGTTTGACTTCTCTTAGTTTTTTAGCCACCCTTAACATAGCAGTTCTCGAGCCAAAAATATTCCACCAATTCCTAACCTCATCACAGAGCTTAGGATGATGCAACCACATAAGTTCAAATCTAAAAGGGATATTTCTTTTAGCCACAATAGGATCCACCACAAAGATAATAGGAAAATGATTAGAGCCCACCCTCAATAGGGCTTTTAAAGAGGAAAAATATTTATGAATCTATTGATTAGAAATTAAGGTTTTGTCTAATCTAACTTGAATCAACTTCTTACCCACTCTACGATTAGACCAAGTAAAGGAAGCTCCTTACAATTCTAAATCTATCAATGCTTGATTGTTGATGAAATCCAAAAGGTCCATTTTTCTTTACATATTGATCTGGGACCCTCCTCACTTTTCATTATCCTACAGTGGAGTATTGCAGTCTCCCATAACCACGTAGGTCTCATTAATGTATTTACAACGAAAGGCAGCCAAGTTTCTCCAAAAAATATTTCTAGCCCCCTTCCATTAGGGGCATAGATATTAGACATGATCCAGTTGGAATTGTCTTTGATATGAGTAAATCTAGTGGCCGCATCATTCAGACTTTTGAACAACGGTTCACCTTTGATAAGATTAAGATTCCAAAAGTTGGCAATACCTCTAGAGGTACCTTCCGAACTATTCCCCTGAACCCCTTAGAATTTAAATAACTTAATATTTCCCACTTTTTCTTTAGGCATTTTAGATTCTTGAACCAATAAAATATCAGGTTTATGATCTCTAACAAAATTATACAACACATCCCTCTTATGGAGGCTATTCATCCCCCAGATATTCCATGACATAATCTTCATTTCTTACCTGGAGTGAGATTGCAAATTTCGGGAATGGTCTTCTAATAACAATCCACAATGTCCTACATGCTAACATTCTCCTTGTGCCAGTAGGCATATCTTCTCCCCTGACTATTCTTTATGGCTCCACAATTTTCCTTGGCTCTAGCTCTCATTGAGATCCCTTTCAGAGTGCTCAGCTAAAGATTTTTCTTGTTCCTCATCTTATTGTTAGAGCTTAAATCCTCTCTATCTATCTCTTCTTGACTCTCCTCCTCCCTTCCAGACTCCCAATCTTTCACATAATACCCTTTCTGGTCCAATGGAAGAGTATCCATCAAACCATTACTATTTTGAGATAGGTTCACATTTATACACTACACATTTTAGCTCGAATCCATCAAAGATTCAATCCCCTTCTCTAGTGAATTAACAAACTCAAGAATCGAGGTAGACTCTTCCCTTCCTCAAGAGGTCAGAGATAAAATAGGGATCCTAGTCTCTAGCTTTAAATTTCCATCTTTGATCGGCATATTAAAAACCTGAGAAGGGATTTGATCTAGACCATACTCAGCAATGTCCTTCCCCAAGCCAGTGGACTCATGACTACTATCTCGAGGCATCAAAAATTCTAGGTCTCCCTCACCATTTTGTAGGAATCCATCAATATTTTTCTTCTCTTCATCTTCCACATCTCGCTGGTGAGATTTCATCATATTATATTCTAGATCAGCATGAGTCTCATCCATATCTTTTTTCTTGGAGATAACATCGACCACAATCCTCTTGCTACTTTCATTTTCTTCAAAATTATTTTCTTTAAATTGTTTCTCTTCCTCTTCACCCTTCTTTTAAAAAATTGACTTGGATTTAGGTTGGGGCTTATCCTTAGTCTTGTTGGCATTAAGCAGGCAGTTGTTAACTTAATGACCCAATTTACTACACTTGAAAAACGTAAAAGGGAACATTTCAAACTCAATAGCTTGAGCCCATGTGCCTAGCTTAGGTTGGAACTCAATCGTCACCGACATATCAGCATTCTAGGAAACACCCACACATATTCTAAAAAATACCAACCGTCTCATTGGCTTTCATCATTGGTTCAATGGATAGGAGCTCACCAAAAGAGCTAGCTAGACCACTAAAAAAATCCACATTCTAGTACTCCATAGGAATCCTAGGAAGTCTCACCCTAATAGGGACAGTTTCAAAAATAGAGTCTGAAAGATCCAGATTAGTGGACCATTTCTTCAGGGATAATGAAGATTTGCCAATAATCTAAGGACCTACACTACTCACAGCTAGAATGTCCTCCTTATAGGAAAACTCAAAATAAAAACAAGCCTTGGGTAGGGAAGAGAAGAAAACTTGGCCATTAGTTCTCCATTTTTTCTTCACAAACATCCTGACCACCTCAATATTACATCTAGGCCCCATAAATTTACCAACCAACACACTATCCTTTAGTGAAATATTATGATCAATGATCAGATCTAGAATAGAAATAGAAAACTTACCCTTAGCTAGTTCAGAGACATTGTACATAGGAGGGAAAACCGATTTTTCATTTGGTTTGACCCCAAAAAGAGATGAACACAGTTTAGGTTTGGCTCCTTACCCTCTAGCTGCCCCCACCACATTTTTAGTATTTTCACACCGAAGTCCTTTGGTACTTCAAGAAGGAATCTTAGAAGGAGAAACTTTCCCTCTTAGGTCCACCAAGATGTTTCCACCGGGATCCAAAACAATCTTATCTTCCTTACCTTTCTTTCTGGTCAAATCTTTCTTCGATTCCCCCTATGATTCCTCTGATTCTACACTTCCACAACCTACACCATTTTTCAAAGATTCAAAATTCTGGTTTTCCAACCCACTCGCATGCACTTTCTCCCACTCACATGCCATACCATTATTCAATACACTCAAACTTATCAATATATAGTTCTTTAATTATGTATAGGAGGGAATTTGCACCCCTTAAGAAAATTCCCCTTTCACGTACCCTCACCTTAGAAAATCAAATCCAAAGGCAAAATTCCACATCACCACCTATCTTCCACCCACTTGGCATTTGTCTTGTGTGTTGGTGGGACAATCTTTGTCAGGGACACGAGCGTGACGTGCGGATGTCTATGCAACACACTATCGTCCCTAATGGATTCCTACGTTTGAAGTTGACATAGGTGTTACGCTCCTCATTGGGATGAAGTGTAACATCCTTTTGTTGACCAACTGGTCACCAAAAACAACCTATTCCTTCTCATCCCGCCTTCAAATTTTTCATACACACTCAATCTATCAAGCACATTCTCAATCTCTCAAGCATTCTAGCACTCCACTTTTAACATTGCAGCAGTTTGATGCTCCATCAACTCCACATCGCAAGTGTGAGGCCACCATAGAAGTAGCGAGCTTGGAGTCTTGCGAGACCTCCCTTCATCATGGTTGCATCTGTGGTGAATTTTCCAAGTTTGTTGCTTGTATTATCCCTTCATTGGCCTTGATAGCCTTTGGTGGAGGTGGTAACTCTTCATTCCTCTCCTTTGTGATTTGATAGAGTAGTTTAGTATTTCGTAGTGTTCATTGTAGTAATTTCTATCTTCATTATCACATATTCTACTTCATTTCTTTCTGGTTTTTTGTGGAGGTGGAAACACCAAAGAAGGGGTTTTGATTGAGGCAAACCCCTATACAACCCTAGCAATTTTCCCCTTCTTGCTTTTGTGTAGGTGAACGAGTGTGTGGAGTTAGCTAGAAAACTAGCATTTAAGCTAGTTAGTTTTCATCACCCTTGTGTTAATTTATTTACTTTATTATTTATGTATTTACTTTTTTTATCTCATCATTCTGTATTTTTCATTAAAACTATTTGACTAGACTATAAAGTAGGTTTCTGGTTTTTTTCACTATACTTTACATTTTATGTCTGTACAGATGCCAGTGCACTAGATAGACACTAGCACACTGTGCTATCATCCTAGAACTGTGTTTTCATCCTTGGATAGAGAGTTGTCTAAGGTATAGTATTAACTCTAAAAAACTAGCTCATCTAGTCCCAACCTAAATTGTGTCTAAAGAGTGAAAAAATCACTTCATAGTTCTCTTCATTCTAGATCCTCACCCCAAAAAACCCTCTAGAGTGAGGTAATTTAGGGTATCCCTCTGCTCTCCATGACTTGGATCCTTGACATGGTTGGGCCCCCTCTCTTACATTGTTAGTGAAATCAATGTGAAGAGCATCTACCTTTTTTCCTTTGTTGAGAAATTTCCCTTGTACCTTGTGATTGTTGTAACCCTAAGTATTGTGAGGGTTTATGAGCATCACAACTCAGTACATGACTTAATTTTGGGTATGTAGTTAGGAGAATTTTGAAACACCTACTGATGGAGAAGGTGAAGGTCACTTCTGGTTTCACCCCTAGTCTATCCACTAGTTTTACTAATGAGTTTAACACTAGATTTCCTACAAGTTATGCTGACAAGATGGGTTTCATGGATTCTATGTGTATTCCTACAAAAAACCTTATGGCATTCTAGATCATACATTACTATACCTTATAAATTGCTTAGAGAAAGAACCAATCATGGTGAGAGCCACTAGGCTTGTAAGCAAGGTGAGATAGTTGTTAGGGAAAGATTGAATACGCATGGAATTTCTACGTGGCCTCACCAATCTAACCGAATCTTATGTCCTTCATATAGGCCTAGACTGGGTACCACTCGAGGATAAGTTCTCGATGCCTATGAAAGACAATTAGGTGTCTCGATCCCCACTACATCTGTATTCATGGTCAAAATGGGACCCTCAATCAGAGTCTCTTCTGCTTCTCAAGGATCTCACACTCTCAAGGTGAGTAAACCACCCCTTGGTGGTGGAGGCTTTGGTGGAATGGGTGGCTTTGGCTTTGGTAGTAGTGGCTTTGGTGGAGGCCATGGAGGTGGTTTCGGTAGTGGAGGCCCTACCGATGGTTGTGGCTCTAGTGGTAGTCACAGCGGTGGCTTTGAAGAAACCTTCGTAGGTGGTTCTAGTGGTGGCGGTTATAAAGGTTTTGTCAGTCCTTTGTCATATTTTGACCCTATTTTTAATGTCGTGCTTCAAAACATGGGTTGAATATAGAATCAACTGGCGATTCTCTCCCAATCCTCTGCCAAATCCAACTTTCAACCCTTCTTCCAACATAGCCATTGTTAGTAACAATCCTAATACTACCTTCCCACAAGGAATGGATATTCAAAAATTTGAGAAGTATGGTGGCAAAGGGGACCCACAAATGCATGTGTCTTGATTCAGTTCCATGCGTATAGACTTCTTCCATCACGATGCATTCATGGAAAAATTATTCCCTCAATATATTAAGGATACAACACTTGAATGGTATTCTTCCCACTCGACAACTCTATTTTCTCATTTGATAAACTTGTAAATCAGTTTCTCTAACAGTTCCAAGCTAGCATCAGAACGAAGATGACTATTTCAGATATCCTCTTGTGAAAGTAGGGGGATAATGAGAAGACAAATTATTTCATAGCATGATATCAAGAACTATTTTCATAGATCTCGTACCCGTTTCCCTATTCTAATGTGCAAGAGGTGTTCATAGGTAACCTGCAGAGTCCTTGGTAGGAAAACATTTCCCTTATTGAATACCCTTCTTTTGCTCATTTATGTGTTATGTTATAGGAATATCAAAAAATGGTAGTTCAATTTGGGGGATCTTCCTCATGCTCCCATTCAGAAGGAAAATCTATTGTATCGATATTAGGAAAAGGAAATATTTTCATGAATGTAGTAGTCGCAATGAATGATAACGACCTCAGACCCAACAAAAAGTTCCCAAAGTTAGAAGAATCTTATTCTTCCATCTTGCAGAAGTTGCTAAAGGATAAGATCATAACCTTGGAAAACCCTAGACCTCTCAAGCAATCTTATCCTAATTGGTATGATGCAAATGCCTTGTGTGAGGGTGATCCCACAATACTGGTTTGTACACTTTTTGGCCAAACTGGACACTGAACTGATTTTTTCTAACTAAATCTTAACTTCCAAGCACCTGTAGCAACTAAACCGTGAGGAATCTGAAGATGATGCAAACTAGTCATTTGTGAAATTTTGTTTCTAGATTCTAAAATTATTTTTTTTCAAAATTTTTGGAATCAGATTGCACTTCTTTTTTTATCTCCTTTGAATTTTTTTTTGTTTAGTAAACACCATTTTTAAGGAGTGATTCTCACCGTATACAACATAATTTTTTTTCCATAAAGGATAAAATTCAAACATAGGTGGACCGTATACAACATAACTATTTTTGTATGTATTGAAATTGAGTTTTATTTTTTTGTTGGATCAAGGACTTCAATATCTAGTGCACTTAAATTTTTCACATTTTTTTGATAATTTGCTATTTTTTGACATGTGCAGAGCAAAGAGCTTGAATTTTGATGAAAAACCTACATTCACAAGAAATATAAAATAAATTATATAATAATCAATTTAAATTTATTTAAAATTATACTTTTTGGGAAGCTTATAATAAGGACTACATACATAAAAATAAGTTAATTCATTTTATCCCCCAACAGGTAAATCAAAAGTGGTTTTTTATCAACATTTTGATAGGTGTAAAGGAGACTCTATTATAGGTATGGTTTAAAACTAGTGAGGTTCTACCCAAGGGGTTTTGATCTAAGGTGGTTTTATCAAACCCTCTTCAATTATAATCCTTTAAATAGAACTTTTCAAGGGTTAAATCATTATATTTTTTAAAAATATGTGACTTCAACAAAATTTAGGATCTCCCATAAATTTTAAACCAGTATTGTGGTAGCACCCATCACTACCTTCAAGTTAACAAACATTATAGTGAACATTGTATGCGCTTGTGTCACAAGATATAGAACCGCATTGATGGTGGTACTATTAATCTTAAGGGGGTGAAACAAAATGTGAATAAATCAATGGAGAAATCCAATAGTGAGTTGCAAATATACACAGACCCGTTACTGTCTCATTTTTCTAACTTAATTTTTGATCCCTCTGAATCTACCATTTAGTCCTCAGCATACACCAACATGGTCATAGTTACTACTTCCCTGCAACATGCAATTGGCTCTCTAGACAAGAAATACACCTTGCAAGACATGCCCTTGAATAACAAGCCCTCTCCTCTCTACATTCTCGCTCATCTCAATGGGACAATTGTGGGAGGGGTCTTAGTTGACCCTATGAACTGAGAAAATGTAATTACAAATGAGACATTATGGTTGAATTTATTATAGAGGAAGGAGTATGAAGAAAAAAAGTCTACCATCCATACACACAATGGCCTTTCTCTCAAGTCATATGGCTTAGTAACTTTGTCCATCCTAGTTGGACCTAGGGCTGTGAATACAACCTTTGACATTATTTTGAAATCAGATTTTTTTAGGGTGAAGCTAGGTGTACCCTAGGTAGCTTCCATGAACGAAATTTCTTACATCATTCATACGTTTTTGAAATTCTCATGCAAGGTGTTGTGCATGTCTTGCATAACACTGGATACTAGTCATTGGTGTCCTATTAGGGCTACTCATTAGATCATTTTTGGCCTACCCTAGTGGTCCACTTCCTCGAGAATAGACCTAATTTATCAAAACTATGTAAAGTATAAGAGTGGGGGAAAAGGACAACAACAAGCTTCCCCTTATTCTTGAAAGGGAAAGGAGACGCCTGCCCATCCTCAGGATGTCTCTTCTACTCCCCTTTCTAAAGAAGAGTTTTGGATATCTACTCTTGGATTCCACATGAGAATTCTGATGGTGCCTACTTGGTGCAAATGCATTATTAGGGTATCATATCCTCCTACTCTTCCTCTTGGAACTTGGCCCTACCTATTTGCTAGAAGGAAGGGTCCCCATGAGGAATATTGTATGTTTTGGCCTTCGTGGTCTCTCACCACTCCTACTCTCAAAGAAATGAATGGGAAGAGGCCCATCATCAAGGCATTAGAGCTGACTCCCCCCATTGTCTCTCAAAATCTTCCTCCTACTCTCATTCAATAGTTTGTCTCTCTGCTAGAAATGGTTGTGATGGACACCCTATGGCTGAGTGGGAGTCTTTTGTCCCTTTGCAGCTCCTAGCCTCTAGCTCAAAGAGTCATAAAAACTACCTTTTATGTGAGTGTAAGCACCGACAAAAGTCTCTAGTGGCTGAGCATGATGCTTTGTAGAAAAGGGAAGAGGATTCGACTACCCCTATTTCAAGGCCTCGTGTTGTGTACTCGTTTCTCCTCCCCTCTTCTTCTATTCAATGGAATCCAGTTTTGCTTCCAGCTCCCACTATGAGTGTGGGTGACTTGATCCTAAAAAGGTGTAGGTTTTCATCACTCCTTCGGTTGAACCACCTCTTTTGATGTCCCTCCCAGAGATCATTCCATTCCCTAAACCCATGGACATGCTAAATACCTCAAGGGTGTCCATCATGATTTTCTCCTCCTCTTTTGCACCTCTCACCTTGTTTATGGGGAGTTTACATCCTTCGATGAAGCAAAAAGAGTAGATTTGACCTTATAGAAATGGAGGGTGTAAGAGGAGCTCACCTTCTTCAAAGGGTGGTCCTTTGCTAGCTTGTACCATCCTAGTGATGGAGCAAGTTCTAGCTTCCTTTCAGTTTGTCACTGCTCACAATTCACTCAATAAGCCTAGCAGTAAATCTCAGGTTTCATCATCCCCATCCATTAAGGTACCACATGGAACTCCTGTAAAGTGTATGTTTAACTCTCTAGAGGAGGTCTCAACCTTGTTGCTGATCTTTGCAAAATCATTGACCATAGCTCTACAAGAGTCGAGCAGAGAAGAACTTATGGGGCCTTCTTCCTTAGCCCTTGTTGTGGGAGGGTTAGAAGCTCTCCTCCCCTTAATATTCCACCACTACAGGCTCATCTAGGTTCCCCTTATAATGATATAGATTGGGATGTAGATGACCTCTTGGTCAATGAGTGTTAGGGGGGACCTTTTCTTTACATTTAGATTAGGTATGTGTTTGTTGTGATGTGCTCCCTCGTGCTTGTGTTATGTGTTCCTAGATGAACCTTGTCACCCTTGTTGGTGCTTGGATACAGAATTGATTATGTGTCATAAACCTTCTATTTATATCATCATTCTTCCTTTGTATGTGTTTTGATTTTTAGCAAATTGGGGATGATGCAAAGTGTTGGGGGAAATTAGGCTTCCTTTCCATGTTGACCCAGTTTTTTTAATTTTTACTTTATCTTCTCATGCATTCTTCACATGGTCTGATATAGTAAGGGGTTGATGATAGTTCATTTATATACTATTATTCTACTTATATATATTTATGAGCAACGTTTCTTCTCGAAACATTAGACCGCTCCTATGTGTCACGTATAGATTTCATTTGATTATTTAAATGCAATTAGTAATCATGGTGTCACTATTTAAATTGAATTTTAATGGTTATTTTAATGAAAGTTAAATTGAAATGAAATTATCATGATTTTAAATGCATTTATATTTAATTTCGGGGTTTGTCATTGCTAATGTAAAATCAAGTGCGCGTGAACGTAGGAATAGGTGAACGTGATGGAAGGCGAGAAAAACGATCAAGTAGATTCGTTTAGCCGATTGATGTTTAAGAGTAGATGGAATCACACACACTCACTTGGTTGATATTTTAATGTATTTGGTGATTACTATGTTTGCAAATTTAAAACACATTTTTATTGATTTTCCCAGAATGCGAAAAAATATATGTTGTTTTAAATGATGATTTCATTAAATTGTGAGAAAATGGATCTTATTTAGATAACTAAATTATATATGTTGATATTTTATCATTGTTTGAAATATTGATGCTTGCATTTTAAAATGTAATGAAATAGACTTTTATTTAGAAATTTATTAAAATGAAAACAATAAGGTGTTATGAAATTAATAGTTTTTAATTTTCGTTTGAAAATTATGGAAGGAAAAATATTTAGAATTTTAAATTTAACAAAATCCTAAAATACAATTATTGGAAACAGTTATAAAACAAAATCACGTACAAATTAAACTTGGCATTCAATGAAACTTCAGTTAACAAATTGAAGAAATATCTTCAAACAAATTGAAAAGCAATCAGATTTTATAAAAAAATCTTGAATTTCAAGAATTGAACTAGAGATCAATCATATTTTTGTGGATCTCATTTGTATTGATAACTCCAACTATGCATGAAAGAGAAAAATCAGTCTGGAAGAATTTTGAAAATTGAAAAGAGACACAAAAATCCGTTTTTGTTCTCGAGTAAAAAAAAGATTCCGTCTAGAAAGAGAGTTAAAAAAATATATAGAGGAGAGATTTTTTAGTTATTATAGGGAGAGATCATTCATGTGTGGCTAGGATACTGGTAATTTTTTTCTGTTGAGTTATTAACACCTTCCACAATCTCCCATGTGGCCAAGAGCAGGGAGATTCATCCAGTGTTAAATTAGAATTAATACCAATTATCTTTTAGACCCCACGCTGCCAGAACAACAGGGTGTTGTTTGAATTCCAGTTCCTCCTACTTCCCTCCATGCATGACCAAGAAGGAGGCTATTAAACACGCAAGGGAAGGGAAACCTGTATACAGGTTAGAGGAATAAAGTACGCATGGATAAGGCATGGAAGAAGAGGGATAGGTGATGGGGTGGCCAGGATAAGAGAAGAGCGCAAGTTAGAGGAGTAAAGGCGTGGGTGAAAGGATAGCAGCTAGTAAAGGAGAATACGTGGGTGAAGAGAATGTACTGAGAGGAAGAGAGGGAGAGGCTTGGCGTACAACAAGGACGGTTGTTGTCTATAGCCAAAAGACCTCCATACAACCACAAACAGGGAGAAGATAGGTACACAAGAGGAAAGGAAGAGGAGGCGCAGACAGAGATGGAATCGTCTTTCACATGCAGCCACCTAGAACAATAGGGAGAGGAGAAGGAGTAAGGAAGATAGCGAATTTGGTAGACAATAAAATGTAGAGGAATATCAAACAAATAAAATTATTTAACTAGAATTACCAAGTAGGAATTGGAAACCCATTTAATAATTTAACAATAAGTCTTAAAATTCTTTGCTAAAATTCTAGTATTTAGTTTTAGATTGTCGTACTTTACACTATGCCCTTTATTTGTGATAATGTTTATTTTTACACTTTTCTTGTCTTTCTCTCTTCTTTTTTTCAGTTGTGATGTTTTGGTGCCTGAGTGTTGTCCCTTGTGTGTGTGACAACATCACCACACTAACATCTTGCTATGTCCCATGAGCCACAACATCACTTTTTCAATTCTTTATTTTCTCTCCTTAGGATGTTGTGTGCCTCTTCATTCAACACACACCACCCTAAGGGAGGCTGCCATGTCAACTTTAATTTTCATAAAATTCATTTGTTTCCAACGAATCTTTTCTTGAAAATATTTTACAAACATTTTCAAAAATTGCATTCCCAACTTGGAGCCCCAATGGAACATGTTTCTTTCATCATGGGTTCACAAAGAAAGAACTTGAGAAATTTATTCCAAGAATAGATAAACTTTTTGTACAAGAGAAGCCTCAACCTTCCCCTCATGAGGGCACATTTTATTCCTTTCGAATTCCTTGATGAAGTAAACATTTTCTGAAAGGATTCCTTTGTGTTGAAATGATTTTTGAAAAAACATTCTTGCACTTTCAAACAACATGACCCTTGATTGGACCCCTCTTATTTTTAAGGGTTCCCAATGGATCCCTTTCAAAGCCTTCCAACTTGTTCACTACTAGTACGACTATCTATCTATTTTCTTGTGTAGCTTCCTTTTGTTTACTAACATGTTGTTTTGCATTTGTGCCTGTGAAGCCATTTTTCAGTCTGACTCTATGGAGTTCCCTTGAATTGGCCTTCCTTCATGAGATTACTTGGGGGAATACCTTTTTGTAAGTTTGTGGTCCTGTGAGGTGCTTTCATCTTACACTAGTCTTCCTTCATGAGAGATTACTTGGGGGATGCCTTCTTGTAGGTCTACGATCCTATGAGGCACTTACATCCAATGGGATTTTTCCATCATTGGTTTGAGGGCCTTTAGTGTACTTTGTGCAACTTCATAGTTCTATGGAGCTATGGAGTCCTTCTGTTTGAAACCCCTCAGGAGAGAGTACCTATGGAGTCCTTTTACTACCCTACACTTTCAAGTTTTCCAAATCGTAGTCTTCTTCGTCGACGATTCAGGTATACGTTTCTAACTCTTCGGTCTACTTTATCAAACACTCATCAATACTCATGCTCGCTAAAGTGGCGGGAAAATGCACAGGAGAAAATTTGTATCCCTTAAGTAAATTCCTCTTTCACATACCCTCACCTTAGAAAATAAAATCTGAAGGAAAAATTCGACATCACCCACCTTCCTTCCACCCACTTGGTGTTTGTCCTATGGGTTGGTGGGAGAATATTTTTCTAGGACGTGAGTGTGGCACATAGATTTCTACATAGTGTACTACCATCCTCGATGGATTCCTACATTTGAAGTTGGTAGAGGCATTACACTCCTCATTGGGATGAACTATAATGTTCTTCTATTGACCAACCAACCTAAAAACAATCTATTCCTTCTCATCCCACCTTCAAATAAATTCATCTCACTTTCACTTCATTTTTTTTCATACACACTTGATCTATCAAGCACATTCTTAGTCTCTCTAGCATTCTAGCACTCCACTTTGAGCATTGCAATAGCTTGGCATTCCATCAACTCCACATTGCAAGTGTGAGGCCACTATTGAAGTAGTGAGCTTGGAGTCTTGCAAGACCTCCCTTCATCACGGTTGTGGCTATGGTGAATTTTCCAAGTTTTTTTTTTGCATTCCCCCTTAATTAGCCTTGAGAGCCTTTGGGTGGAGGTGGTAACACTTCATTCCTCTCCTTTATGATTTGATATAGTAGTTTAGTCTTTTGTAGTGTTCATTGTAGTACTTTCTATCTTCTTTATCACATATTCTACTTCAATGCTTTTTTCTTGTCCATGGAGGTGGAAACACCAAAGTGGGGGTTTGACTGAGGAAAAACCCTATATAGCCCCAATAGTTTTCCCCTTCTTGCTTGTGTGTAGGTGAATGAGCACGTAGAGTTAGCTGGAAAATTGGTGTTTAAGTGAGTTAGTCTTCATCACCCTTATGTTCATTTATTTACTTTATCATTTATGTATTTACTTTTTATATTTCATCATTCTATCTTTTTCATTAAAATCCTTTGACTAAGACTGTAAGTAGGTTTATGGTTTTTTCCACTATACTTTATATTTTCTAGTTGTATGGATGTTAGTGTGCTAGAGAGATGCTAGCGCACCACACTATTTTCCTAGAATTGTGATGTCATCATTAGAAAGAGAGTTGTTTGAGGTGCACTATTGACTCCAAAAACTAGCTCGTCTAGCTCCAACCTAAATTTTGGGTCTGAAGAGTGATAATAGTACTTCATAGTGCTCTTCATTCTCATTCCTCACCCCAAAACACCTTTTAGAGTGAGGTAAGTTAGGGCATCCATCTACTCTCATCTCTCCATGACCTAGAGCCTTGACGTGGTTGGTCCCCCTCTCTTACAAATTAAAATTCTTTATCAAATTCATTTTCTTTCAATTCATGCATGGCTAAATTATTAAAATAAATTAAATTGTGTAATTACGAAAGTATTATTTTTTAAAAAACAAAAGTTTTGCAATTCAAACTATAATATTATTTATAATTGAAGGGATAAAAGTGCATACTTTAGAATTTACACTTTTTGTCCATACTTTTTTGACATACATCATAAATACTTAACAACCCATTTAGTGCACAACACCCATTAGTAATCTACCATTACAAACCACCTCAATATGTTTCATTGCACAAGAAAAAAAATTATCCGCCTTGGACTAGATTGTTTTGTGGGAAATTGCCTCTGAAACTTAAATTCACCCTTTTTGTGCCCAAAAGTCAAACCTTCCACAAAATATTCATTATCGCAATGGATCACATGCCATATATTTTAAATTTATGACCATGGACATATATTTATGGAATTTCCCTATGAAATGAATCCATGTACCAATCAATCACAAAAGATAAATATATTTTGAAAAAAATATTCAAAATTCAATTCTTTATATTACACTAGTCAACTATTGTGTCATATTTTGAATTCACATACGTTTTTTAGCATGCTTGTGACACTTTATTCTTTTTTGTGTGCTTCAATTTCATAAATGATATCCACTTAGGAATCATCTTGAAATAAGTCCTACCATGCTTCTGGGAATCAAAAAAGAAGAAGAGTAAGAAAGATCGACATAAATGAGGTTTGAAGACCTTCATTAGTGAAGCACCAAGCCACAAAGTGACCTTCAACTCTAAGATCCAATTTCCTTATTGCACACATATTTTTCATTTATTGCCATTTCTTCTCCCAATTCTTCTCTTTCATGCCTTGAATGGATGCTTCATGAGTTCTTTCAATTAAAAATTATGATTTATTCATCTATGGCATTCAATTTCTTACTTTCACAAAGTTGTCGAGCATTCATTCCATTGTCTTCATATTATCGACTTAATGCTCCTTTGATGTTTATATTTGATAATTTCCTTAGCATGATGTTAAATTCTAAATCAATCATGAATACTACATTGATATTAGTTGAAGCATGGTATGATAAAGAATCAAAACACACCCACTTAAAACTACCAATAGAGCCAACACAAGATCACATCAATCAACCACAAAGATGTATATGAGCATTAAATTAACTACATTCACAACATGAGATATAAGAATTTTCTCAATATAAACACACTCACAAGAGTACCACCTTTAGAAATATGATTTCGAAAAAGAGGAAAACATGGACCACAAAGGCATTATTTCTTCACACAACTCAACTAGCTCTAGCATAAGATATACTCACTTAGGAAGAACTTAATTGAATTTAAAAGTCAAAACTTAAGATTAAATAGGTTAGATAGAGGAGGAATAACTCTTGTTGTTGTTGTTTAGTTGAAGTTGAAATTTTAAATGTTGTAGGGTTTGGAAGAGACTTTGGGGATTTGAATGTTGTCAAAAGTAGGTTAACCATAAGGGTCTAGGTTTTTCTATTTATTTTTCCTTTAATGTCGAGGATATAAGATTACCTTTACAAATCCTCTAAATGAAATGTGTTCTCCTTTTAAATTCTTCACTCCCTTGTCAATGTAGATGCCAAATATGTGGGAGGGAGTGTTAGCGTTACATTGTATAATGATAGTGGTGGGTGTATAACAATTAACTAATTATAAATGTTTCACTTCGTTCGACTACTTCCTTTGTATATAAATACTGATGTATTCCTTGAAATAATGCAATTTATTTATATGCATTTAACCATCATATCTTATCAGAGTGGGTGATGGTAAAAGTGTTTGAGTCATGTAAATGTTAATGGAAGCAAGCGTTTGTGCATGTAAAGGTTAAATTCACTATCATAGACATTAATGTAAGCAACGATCTATGCGTGAAAAGGCTAGAGCGATAAGACTATGATGTTGCTCAATTGGAGTTTTCATAGCTAGCTACTTGATTATCAAAGGTGGTGATTCAAATTCTTTGAAAGTTGTTGGTATGTGATGGTTTTATCAGGATTAGTATAAAAAAGGTAAGTGGAGTAGTCTAGTTGATTATAGTTTGGAGATTATATTTTCAAGCATATAAGTATAGTTCCATGCCAATCACGAGCAACTCATTTGAAATGTGGGAAGACAAACTTTCAAATAATAAGGCATGTGTAGAATGGCATTAGCATAAATTTTTAGTAGATCTCAGATCAAATAATCTATATTCGGTTTATCCTAGTTTGGTGTGCACAGAGATGGAGCCTTGTGCAAGGTGAATAATTGTTGTAATTCTTCTTATTGCTCTGAATCGCCAATCTTGGTGAGTGCAAAATTTCCATTATGCCACTTTTTTTGTTGAGATTTAAGATTTTAGATGATATATCACTATGGAGATTGTAGAAGATAAATTAAAGAAGTATTATGGTTTCAATTTTCATACTTGGAAAATCAAAATTTAGATGAAATTAATGAATAAAAATTTATGGGAAATAGTGAGTGGAAAGGAAAAAGAATCTACATCTAGGCAACTAAAATATTGTAGTGGAACAATAGAGATGATAATGCCAAGGCCATTATTGATCTTTCTTTTTCTGACACTGAACTACATCATGTTGATTTAGATAAATCATCAACATAAATTTGGGATAATCTTAATAAATTGTTTGGAGCAAAGGCATTCAATGCAAAAATTTCAACTATTCAAGTTCAAAATGGAAAATGGAATCACAATTTCAAGTCATATAAGTAGTTTGAGATCTCTCATTAGGCAATTAATAGAAATTTGAGGCTCCACTAGATGATGAAAATGCTAAAGCTATATTGTTAACTAGCTTTCCATAGTAATATAGTAATGTTATGTTTAAACTTAGCCAAATAATCTCTCAAATTTTAGATATGATTTCAGCTCTTTAAGTAGAAGAAAAGAGAAAAAATGTAGAAGATTTAGGCAATGTTTCTCAATTGTCTAGAAGGAATTATATTCTTAAAGCCATAATAAAATATCAAGTATAAGTAGTGAGGAAATTAAATGTTTTTATTGTAAGAAAAATGGTCACATAGCTTGTTCTTGTAAAACTCTAGCTAGTGATGTTCTGAAAGGAAATCTCAAAGATAAAAACCAATGAAGGAAAATTTACGTGTATTGAAAATAAGGATTCATTAGATGATGAAGCTATTATTGATGAATCTTTTGGTGGTGTTAATCCTACATTGGTACTATAATCCTTCACATATTGCAGGTTGGCGGCACCAGAGTGGTGCAGGAGCACCTTAAAAGGTCTTTTGGAAGATCTTGGCAATTTTGGCTTGTGAGTGGTTCTAGCCAACCACCAAAGTAATAAGGACTAATTGTAAAGTCCCATAAGTTTTTTTGCTATCTGTGTTAAGGAAAACTTAGGCTGGTTTAGAGCCTTGAGGTTTGGGAAATTCTTAGTGTATAGATTAGGCAAAACTAGACAATGTTGTCTTAGGAATTTGGCCTAAAATTCTAAAAATGGCATTAATGATGTTCTAAGCCCGACCTAAGGGTCCTAGCACATGGGATAAAGGTATATAAGGTCATCCAAACCCTAATACCTAGGTTGGAAGTTCATTTAACGAATTGAAACTTGGAGAGCATATTGTGTGATTGGAATTCAACAACTTTTGAGTGAATTTTTGTGTTTGAGCCTTCATCCAATCAAGAATGGATTGAGATGACTGGTATGATGCTTTGAGTCTTGATTTTTTTTCATTTAATTACTGTTTTAAGCATTATATTATCCATTTAATTCAACTAGTTGTAATTTTGCAAGTTTTGGTGTTCTTGGTTACACTGCCGGTTAAGGCCAGTTTTTGTAAATAATGATCCCCACTTGAATTCCTATGGAAAGGCTACCACGGCCACTTGGAATCAAGTATGGGACAGTTTTTAAAGTTTAAATATGGTGTGTCGAGTCTTGGTTTGCAGGGGAAGAGTTCAATTCATCAAACACTAGGTGAGTGCAAGTGCATTCTGGCTAGTGGCTTGGAGAGGACAACAGTAAAGAAAGCTAATAAATGGATTGGTTTGTGCCAATCAAGAGAATTAGAGTGGGTTAAAATTTATTCCAGACATGTGTGTGCAAGGAGGAGAGTTGAGGAGGTCATTGAAGCCCTCAAAGTTGGAAAAAGGAGCCAAAACCCTAGAAACCCTTGAAATTAGGGGGTATGAGGATAGTCCTATGTACGAACACTTGCAGAAACTTACACCTAGTAAATATTGAAGCTTAGGTACTACTAGAAAGAATATCCAAAAATATTTGGGGGTTGTTAAGGCCTTTTTTGAGAAAAGCCAAGAAAACGAGTTCTAGGAGGCCCAAAAGGGGCAAAAAGGCTACAAGGCCTAGAAACTAGAAATTCTTGAAAGCGAAGGGAAAAAGGTGAAAGTATCCAATGGGATGGATCAGTGAGGAGTCAAAGCACCTAAAGAATAACAATACCACCTTACCCTAGCCCTAGAGTGGTTAGGACACATTTTGGGTCTGTGTGGAGCTCAAGGGAGCCTAGTGGTGGAATGAGAGTGTTGGTGAAGATTTTGAAACTGGTGGAGAGACCTATAAGGAGTTAGGGGTTTAGGAGAGATCCATGAGTAGGGTAGAATGGAATACTCTAAGAATACAAAAGAATAGGTCTTGGGAAGAGCAAGAGTGCTCTTGAGGTATAGAGCTCCCCATCAAATTGGTATCAGAGCAAATAAAGGCTTGGGAATTGAAACTAGTGAATGTCAGAGAGAAGTGAATCTACAGGAAAGAATACCATGGTCACCAATGCAGAGCTAGCTAGAGACTTGATAGAGCAGCAAGAGAAGAATAGGAATCTTGAAGAGGCTATGGAAGAGATGAAGCAAAAATTGGAAGAAGTTGGTGAATCGACAAGCAAGTGAAAGTGCAGTTGTCAGAGGACAAAGACAAGGGTAAATACCAAGTGGAGGAGGACATAGAACTAGAACCTGACCCTCCAATAGTAGAGGAACCCTTCCTCAAAGCATTAAAGGCATTTAGTGTCAAGGAACTAGAAGGTGTCCCTATGTTCACAAGAAGAATGGATGCAGAGTTAGTTATGGAATGGATAGAGGGAATGGAGAATCACTTTGAATATGATGGAGTTACTAAGGCACAAAAGGTGAAGATAGCCAAATCAAGGTTAAGAGGACAAGCATTAACTTGGTGGAAGTTCTTGCAAGAAGAAAGAGAGATGGAAGGCAAGAAGCCAATAGGAAATTGGAAGACAATGGTGGCTAAAGTGAAGGATAACTATCTACTTGAGGACTATGACATTCAATTGCACAAGAAGAGACAAAATCTCAGACAAAGAGACCTAGATGTAGCTGCATATATAGAGGAGTTCCAAAAACTAAGCCTTAGATCTAGAGTGCAAGAAGTTGAAAGCATCAAGGTTTCTAGGTATCTAAATGGCCTTAGATGGAGCATACAAGATGAGTTGAGTCTTTTCACACTTACTACCCTCCGTAGCTGCTATCAAATGGCTATTAAGGTGGAAGAGAAATTGAAAAAGAAACAAGATTCCAATACTAGAGGTAAACGAAGAGGTAGAGACTCTAGAGGTGGACAAAGAGGAGGTTTTGGTGGAAGAAGCCATGAGAATAGAGGGTAAGGTGATGCTAAGGCTGGTGAAAAATCCCATGAGTTAAATAATAGAGGGGGTTACAGAGGTAGAAGCTCAATCAATGGAGGAAGAGGCAGATCAGGAGGCTTTCAGAGAAGCTCTCATTTTGCTTCCATGAAATGCTACAATTGTGGACAATTGGGTCATCTGGCTTATAGGTGTCCTGACAAGCCAACATCTTCACAAGGTGAGAGGAAGATCAACTATGTTCAAGAAGAGGATTGCTCCAAACATTCAGAGGTGAGTCTAGATTCAGAGAAAGGTGAGAATCTCATGTTAAGAAGGATCTTGATCAAAGAACCTATCGAGGATGAACACAAACAAAGGAGAGCTCTTTTTAGAGTCAAGTGCAAGATATTAGGAAAGGTTTGCAAGGTCATCATAGATTCAGGGTCTACTGATAATGTCATCTCAGAGGAGGCAGTGCAAAATCTGAAACTCACCAAGATACCCCATGTGTGTCCTTACAAGGTTACTTGGTTGAACAAGGGGCAGAATATACTAGTCAATGAACAAGTGTGCATTGAGTTTTCTATAGGAAAGCATCATGATAGGATACTATGTGATGTGTTACCAATGGATGCATGCCACCTGTTGCATGGTAGACCATGGCAAGGAGAATAAGTACTCATTCATGAAGGATGGAGTGACTTACAAAATACAGTCTTTGTTAGAAGAACACACAGTGGAAAAGGCAGAATATAGTGTCCTTTTGATGAGTGGAAAGGAATTCCTAAAAGACATCAAGGAAGAAGAAGGAGTTGTCTATGCAATCATGTTGAAGCCAAAGGAAGAGGAGCTACCTAATCAGCTACCTATGATAGCAGAAGTGAAGCGACTATTGGATCACTTCAAGGACATTATGTGTGAAGGTACACCAGCTACACTACCACCTAAGAGAGCAATCAATCATCAAATAGACTTTATACCAGGAGCAACACTACCTAACAAGGCTGCATACAAGATGACATTGGAGTAGAATAAAGAGATAGCAAGGCAAGTTCAAGAACTTTTGGATCAAGGGCTGATCAGAAAGAGCATAAGTCCATGTGTTGTTCCAGTTGTGTTGGCACCTAAAAAGGGAGATAAGTGGATTCAAAGATCTATATGAAGGGGATTCTGATTCTAGGGCAATAAATAGGATAACTATTAGATATAGGTTTCCTATTCCTAGGATAGAAGATTTAATGGACTGTTTAGGGGGTGCTAAGTACTATTCCAAAATTGATTTGAAAAGTGGCTATTATCATATTAGAAATAAAAAGGGAGATGAATGGAAGTTAGCATTCAAAACCACAGAAGGGTTATATGAATGGTTAGTGATGTCATTTGGGCTTACAAATGCACCTAAAATTTTATGAGGGTGATGAATGAGGTCTTGAAGGACTTCATAGGAGTCTTTGTGGTTGTCTACCTAGATGATATCCTCATCTTTAGCAAAACAAAAGAAGATCATATGAAGCACCTAGAACTTGTGTTGAAGAAACTTCAAGAGGAGAAGCTCACCATAAATCTTGAGAAAAGTGAGTTCATGAAGCAAGAGTTAGTTTACCTAGGATTTGTAGTGTCTCAAGGGAACTTGAAGATGGACAAGAGCAAGGTTGAAGCCATTCTTAGTTGGCCTAATCCCAAGATAGGGATAGAAGTTAGGAGTTTCCATGGATTATCTCAGTTCTATAGGAAGTTTGTGAGAAGGTTTAGTGAAATTTGTGCACCAGTTCTTGACACCATCAAAGGAGGACTGAAAACTAAGTTTGTGTGGACCAAAGAAGCCAATGAAGGATTTGAAAGGTTGAAGAGGGAGATAGCTCTATCCTAGTTTTACCAAGTTTTGAAAAACCATTCATAGTGGAATGTGATGCAAGTAACATAGCAGTTGGGGCTGTTCTCTGCCAAGAAGGCAGGCCAGTGGCATTCTTTAGTGAAAGGCTAAATGAAGCAAAGTCTGGGTACTCATCTTATGACTTAGAGCTATATGATTTGGTGCAGGCTCTTAAGAAGTGGAGGCACTATCTATTTCCAAAGGAATCTGTGGTATACACTAATAATCAGGCCTTAAGTTACATCAACACTCAAGAGAAGCTCAGTTTGAGGCACATCAAGTGGATGGAGTTTTTGCAATCATACACCTTTACCATCAAGCATAAGAAGGGGGTTAACAACAAGGTTGTTGATGCTCTTAGTAGGAGGTTTCTTATTGTCCAAGAGATACAGCTACAAAGCATAGGGGTTGAAGGATTTAAAGATCTATATGAAGGAGATTCTGATTTCTTATAAATATACAAGGTATGTACTGATTTTGAGAACCATTTTCATAGTGAATATGCTGATTACACCTTGCATAATGGTTTATTTTTTAAGGGAAAGCAATTTTGTGTTACTAGAGGTTCCATGAGGGAGAATCTAATCCAAGAAAATCATAATGGCAATTTGAGTGGTCACTTTGGTTTGAACAAGACACTAGACTTAGTGGAGAGGTTCTATTGGTGGCCTAAAATGCAAAGAGATGTAAGAAGATATGTTGAAAAATGTGGAGTATGTCAAAAGGCAAAGGATACATCAACCAATGCAGGTCTTTATCAGCCATTACCCATCCCAAGTAGACCATGGGAATGTATAAGCATGGACTTCATAGTAGGGCTACCTAGGACACCAACTAGTTTTGGCAGTGTGTTTGTGGTAGTGGATAAATTTAGCAAGATGAGCCATTTTATTCCATGCAAGACAACACATGATGTAAGTCAGATTGCACACCTATTCTTCAAGGAAGTAGTTAGGATACATGGGTTGCCAAGGAGAATAGTTGCAGATAGAGATGTAAATTTTATGGGACACTTTTGGAAAAATCTTTGGAAGAGGCTAGGAACCAACTTGTCTCATAGCTCAGCATATCATCCTCAAATGGATGGACAGACAGAGGTGATCAATAGGGTACTTGGAAAATTTTTGAGATGCTTAACTAAGGAGTATGGACAAGGATGGGGGCAAGTGATTCCATAAGCATAATTTGCTTACAATGATAGCACAAATAGGACTATGGGTAAGAGTCCATTTGAGATATTCTATGGTTTACATCCAAGGGGTGTACTTGAGCTTAGAGAACTGAAAGGTTATGAAGGAATAAATGGACATGTTGATGATTTTGCTCAGTCAATGAGAGAGGTTCATGAGAAAGTAAAGAAGACAATAATAGAGGCTAATCAAAAGTTGAAGGCTAAGAGAGATGAAGGGAGAAGAGAATTACAATTTGAGATAGGTGATATGGTGATGGTATACTTGAACAAAGAATGGTTATAGAAAGGAATACCAAGCAAGTTGCAGATGAAGAGGACAGGGCCATGTAAAGTGTTGGCTAAGTATGGATCCAATGCTTACAAGGTGGAGTTACCCAAGGAGATGTCTATTTATCCTATCTTCAATGTGAAAGACTTGGTGAAGTATAAAGGACCAGAAATGGATGAAGAATAGTACAATGCTGAGATAAACAAGGATATGTAAGCACTCAAGGTACCTGATTAGATCAAACCACAAGTGGACAAGATTTTAGACTCAAGGGTGAAGAAGACTAGGCACAAGACATACAAGGAGCACCTAGTGAAGTGGAAACATCAACCAGAGTCAGAAGCTACTTGGATAGCAGAGAGTGAATTTCAAAAGCATGGAATTAGTGAGGAGCTCTTGACACCATAGGTTCCTTAACTTCTTTGTTGAAGGGGAGAATGGTGCAGGAGCACCTTAAAAGGTCTTTTGGAAGATCTTGGCAATTTTGGCTTGTAGGTGGTTCTGACCAACCACCAAAGTAATAAGGACTAATTGTGAAGTACCATAAGTTGTTTTGATGTGTGTGTTAAGGTAAACTTAGGTTTTTTTAGAGCCTTGAGGTTTGGGAAATTGTTAGTGTAGAGATTAGGCAAAACTAGACAATGTTGTCTTAGGAATTTGGCCTAAAATTCAAAAAAAAGCATTAATGATGTTCTAAGCCCGGCCTAAGGGCCCTATCACATGGGATAAAGGTATATAAGGTCATCCAAACCCTAATACCTGGGTTGGAAGTTCATTTTCATGAATTGAGACTTGGAGAGCATATTGTGTGATTGAAATTCAACAACTTTTGAGTGAATTTTTGTGTTTGAGCCTTCATCCAATCAAGAATGGATTCATAGGACTATTCTGATTCTTTGAGTCTTTCTTTTGTTTCATTTACTTACTATTTGAAGCATTATATTAGCCATTTAATTCAACTGGTTGTAATTTTGCAAGTTTTGGTGTTCTTGGTTACACTGCCAGTTAAGGCCAGTTTTTGTAAATAATGATCCCCACTTGAATTCCTGTGGAAAGGCTACCATGGACACTTGGAATCAATTAGTGGAATTTTTTTACAGTTTAAATATGGTGTGTGGATTCTTGGTTTGCAGGGGAAGAGTTGAATTCATCAAACACTAGGCGAGTGCAAGTGCATTCTAGCTAGTGGCTTGGAGAGGACATCAATAAAGAAAGCTCATAAATGGATTGGTTTGTGCCAATAAAGAGTATTAGAGTGTGGTAACATTTAGTCTAGACATGTGTGTGCAAGGAGGAGAGTTGAGGAGGTCATTGAAGCCCTCAAAGTTGGAAAAAGGAGCCAAAACCCTAAAAACCCTTGAAATTAGGAGGTATGAGGATAGTCCTATGTACGAACACTTGTAGAACCTTACACCTAGTAAATATTGAATCCTAGGGTGCTACTAGAAATAATATCCAAAAATATTTGGGGGTTGTTAAGGCCGTTTTTGAGAAAATCCAAGAAAACAGGTTCTAGGAGGCCTAAAAGGGGCAAAAAGGCTACAAGGCCTAGAAACTAGAAATTCTTGAAAGCGAAGGGAAAAAGGTGAAACTATCCACTGAGATAGATCAGTGAGGAGTCAAAAAACCTAAATAAAAACAAGACCACCTTACCCTAGCCCTGGAGTGGTTAGGACACATTTTGCGTCAGTGTGGAGCTCAAGGAAGCCTAGTGGTGGAATGAGAGTGTTGGTGAAGATTTTGAAATTGGTGGAGAGATCTATATGAAGTTAGGGGTTTAGGAGAGATCCCTGAGTAGGGTAGAGTGGAATACCCTAAGAAGACCAAAGAATAGGTCTTGGGAAGAGCGAGAGTGCTCTTGAGGTATAGGGCTCCCCATCAAGAGGATGGAGGGATTTCCATCATCTCAAGTCAGCTTCACACTTTTAGATGATGCTTTGCATGAGAAGCATTTTAGGCTTCATTTTATTGATTTTCTTTGTTATTGCTGACAGATTTGAAGATACATATATTGTGAATTTTTTCTTTTGGAGACAAGTAAGGGGGTTTGGTGTAGAGCTCAATATGGATGGTTGTCTAGCGAGCTTACGAGGTTGTAATTGAGAATTATACCCTTCTAAGGGTCATCAAAATACTTGATGGATCCATGTGTTTGGAGAGCTCAATATAGATTTTTGTTGAATAATTCTAGAATATGTGATTTGGGTGTTCATGGGAGGAAGAACTCAAGAATTCAACTAGGTGCAACACCATTTTGAAGGTCATGAAGAAACTTGAGATAGTTCCACCTAATTCAAGATTTGTTTCTTCAAGAAAGATCTTCACAAAGATGTATATACATTTTTTAATCATCAAGTTTTGTTATGTAAATCTTAAGGGGATCCCTTGGAAAAGTAAATATGTGATTTTCGGGGATACATTCATAGGAAAAATGTAATAAGGGGGTGAATGCTAGAATTACATTGGATACTGATAATGATAGGTATATAACAAAACTTATTGTAAATTTTTCACTTCATTCAACTACTTCCTTTGTATGTAAATCTTGATGTATTCCTTGAAATAATACAATTCAGTTTTATGCATTTAACCATCAGGGAGATCTTTCTCTAGAGGCCATATATTTAAATGATTTTAGGACCTAATCTACAGAGTTCACAACCTATTTTCTATCAACCATGTCCACTTGAGGTTACAAGCATAATTAAATCATACACATGTGTATACATAAATAAATACACACACATTCATATCACACGCAAAGAAAAAAATGATAATAATTTTTATAGATTAAAAAGCATATTTCTTCTTCAATAAAATAATAATAAACTCTATAATAATTCACTATACTATTGGTAATCATACATGGGAATGGGTTTATGACCTAACCTATTTTCTCTTACATTTGACCTTCTTTTTCCCAAATATACACTTTCATAGCAAGGAAAGCATTCATATCGATGAAGTTCCTTACTTCTCTCCTCCTTATCTTACTAATTTATCTTTAATTCACCATAAAACTATTTCCATATTCTTATCAATCACACCTTCCTACACTTAATCTTTCTTTTCTTAATTCCCATGTTATATATTATCTCTTCAAATGCATGAATATTAAATATAATCACATTGGAGAGAATAAAATCCTATATTTGAAGTCTCCTCTTCTTGCTAATTTTTTTTCTCCTACACAATAATTGGAAATATCCAACACCCCTATGGTGACTCTACTATTTTATAGAGAATTAACTTCCCTTTTATGATCTCTTCCTTTATTTTCATATTTTGCTATTTTTATTTTTTTTGTCCATGTCTTAATATTGTCTCCTCTATCATGTTACCTTGTATTTCTCTTTCATTTTTGTGATTATCCTGACTTAGGTACCTATATTACCTATTGATTTTGTAATCTCTCAAATATGCACATATCTTTGTATTATCTCTTATTTTATGTGCACCCTTACTTTCTTCTATATTATTTTCCCTTTCAAATTCTTCCAAAAAAAGGTTTCTTAAAATCTATTATAATTGATAGGACCACATATATAGCCTAAGTATGTTTAACAAATTCATTTACAAATGGACTATCCTCAATCATAGTCATAATTTATAAAATTTGAATTAAATATATATGTAGACACGTAAAATAGACATCCGCTTTAATTAACATCCAATTCTACAATTAATCAATTAAAACAATTTATTGATTAATTCCTTAGCTTCATTGCATTTAATTAAATAAATCAAGTTATTTAATTAAAGTTCTTAAGCTCTTTTTATTTGATTCAATAAATCAAAAGGATTGAAATCAAATATCAAACTCCTAAAATACTCCAAGTTAATTAACTTCTAATCATGATCACCCATTCTCTAGCTTTTGACTCAACTTGAATCAAATCTGAACTCTCAACTAACCCACCCACTTGCACCAATAAATCATTTCTTTGATTTATTATTTCTTCTAATTACTTTCAAACAGGCATCAAGATGGAATATTCCTTCAATTTTGAATCTTCCCTTCAAAAGACTTGTCCCCTCTAACAAAGCATTAAATGCTCTTACACATGCTCTTACATGTCTCTTGCACAAATCAAACTTGACATTTAATGCACCTTTCATCCCCCCTAAACATGTCATTTTATCCAAATTCAAAATTCAAATTGGTACATTGGCCAAAACTTGCACAACCCTTATCCTCTCAAATCTGGACAAGTGGCATCTTGTCATTGGCTCATGAATGATCCCACATTCATCCAAAATCACTCAATCTTGAAATCTATAAAAGCAAGGTTTTTCAACAACACAACTTACAACACGATTTAAGCACTCTCACTATAGGCAACTTGAGTTCACTTTGCATCTTATTTTTTATCATCTCATTTGGCTTATCAAGGATTGGGAAAGAGTTGCTTCCTACAAAACAAAGTGACACCAATCCACTATGAGATAAGGGTCTAATCATGTTTTTGCATATGCTTTTGTTTAACTTGTTTTGTTCTCATTAGTTTCATATTTGAACATGATTAATTATTTCATAGGGATATTGAGTTTGTTGATTTAAACTAACTTATGCTAACAACATGAACTGGTTTAAGTCTCTCATACAGATTTTCAGCATCTACAATACCAAGTAACTTACAATACATTTCAATAATACATTGATAAAGAAAGATTAAATGTATAAATAATTAAAAATTAATTTTTACATAAAACATGGGGGTGAATCCCTTTATTTAAAACATGGAAAAAATAGCATCCCATCGTCCAGGCTAAAGATAGTGGCGTCATTGTTGACATAGTAGCAAATCAACCAAAACAATACAAAGAAAGGGTCACCCCTTTTTGTCGTTGATTATCTTCAGCAGGAGGGCATCCTCAAGGGAACAACCTCAGGCCGAGATATTCTCTACGAATCGATCCTGAGGTTGGAAAGCCAATTTCCAGCGTCGTTGGTCTCTATATATGTGAGAGATTGTGAAATTCATGTTTTGTAAACTCCTCCATGCTTGAGTGACCAATTTGTTGATTCTCTAGTTGCTGCAAGATTTCCTTCTTATGTTGTTAACTCAAAACATTGAGTCACCTTCAATTTCAATGTCTATCTAACACCGATTGGTGCATTCTTCCAAGCCTCTGATCAATGCATACATTTTAGCAGTATTGTTACTTGATATCCTGATATAGTCAGCCAGGGCCAAGACCACCTCACTCTAATCATTCCTTAGGATGCAGCCAATACCTGCCTTGTCGGGATTGACCCTAGCAGCCCCGTCGAAGTGAAGCTTGATTCAAGCACTCAGAGGTGTAGACCATTTGATATTTCTCCTGCTATCCTTCCCTTTTGGATCAACACCAGATCTAGCACCGATGGGGACCTTGAGGCCCCCCAAAACTGACTCATATTTTCATCCCAGGTAGAGAAGTTGAACACACGAAAACCTTTGACCTTGTTGTTAATGGTATCCACCATCGCAGCTTCAATATTTTGCTTCAAATCATCTGGAGGTAGCTCAAGACCATTAGAAATACTTCAATTTCGTTCCTTCCAGAGGTGCCAAACGAGCAAGGAAGGAGCACATTCCCAGATGCCACCCCATAGCTCAGAAGAGTTTCATCTTGGCCAACTTAGAAGGAAGTCTAATAGTCCTTCATTTCTTGTCCCAAGCCAACAGAGTTTTTCTTGAAGCCAGTCCGAACACACTGTCACGTAGGGGAAATTATAAAGCAAGTGCTCACAAGATTCCTCAACCTGTTTGCAGAGGATGCATCAGGTAGGGCCAGCCACCCCAATATCTTTTAGCCTGTCGCCCATCATAATCTTGTGGTGGAGGGCAGACCAAAGAAAAGCCCCCGCCTTTGGGAGAACATGCTTTCCCCAACAGAGATCCTTACACCAGTCCCCTCCAATTCTGACAGCATTTTGGATTTGGTAACCGATCGTAACAAAGTAGTTACTAGATTTGGCCCCACACCAGATGATATCATCTTCCTTTTCATTTAGAAAAAAATTGCGTTCCTCCATCAATCTAATGAAGATTTGTGTGTTGCCTTCATCTGTCTCCAAATCCTCCACCAACTTCAATCTCAGACGCCGAGAAACCACATCTGATTTGAAGTAGTCCTGAACTTTAGACCCTATACGGTTAGAAAGGAGCCTTTTTATGTCGTTGAGCTCCCTAATTTCGCTGAGCACAGGGAAGCCTACCCACAAATCAACCCAAAATTGTGCTATTGTCCCACTGTTAATGCTCCAAAAGACATGGTCAGTGATGATGTGACCAGTGATGATTTGACGACATTTGCGAATGTAGTTCCACACAGCCGAACCATTTGGGAGGTTAGCAACAATAATGATCCCTTTGGGATCCATCGAGTCGAGATATTTTCTTTGCATCAGCCTACATCAGGGTTTCAAAGAGAAGCACACCATCTTCCAAACAAGTTTGGCACCCACAGTGAGATTTTGTTGATGGAAATCACGGATACCGGCCCCTCCCAAAATTATGTCTTGGTAGATAGACTCCCATTTGATAAGAGGGATACAATGAGCCTCATTTGATCCCTCCCAAAGAATTTTTTTGAAGATGCTTTCCATCGAAATTTTTGCTTTGCTGGTGAGTTTGAAGCACATAATTCCATGTATCGGAAGGGCACTGAGAACTGCCTTAAGCATCATGAGGCGACCAACTAAGGATAGCCATTTCCCCTTACAGGCAGAGGCTTTTGACCTGCATTTATCTATGCACTCAGTCTAGAGGGACGTGCGAATGGCCCCTTGGAAGAATGGAGCACCAAGGTATTTAGAGGGGAGAACATCAATTTGGAAGCTGAGAATGTTTGCAACACTTCTCTGCATGGTATTCTTGGTGTTGAAGTAGATTTTCATTTTATCCTTATTGATTATTTGGCCTGAACATTTCCCATAAGCTTCTAATGTGTTCTTGATTACTTCAGCCTCACGAGCGCTCGCTTTCCCGAGAAGTAGATTGTCATTTGCAAACTGAATGTGGGTAAAGGCGTCCAAATTCCTACTAGCTCGTATTCCCTTCCAAGCCCCAGCTGAGACGTATTCCTTTATCAAGCTACCCAGTGGCTCAGCCATAAGAACAAAACAAATGGGGACATGGGGTTGCCTTGCCTCAGTTCCCTCGGCAATTGGAAGAAGCTGCACAGGGAATTCATAACAATTGAGAATCGTACTGATGAAATGCAAAAGAATATCCTTTCCACCCAAGCAGTGTAGAGCCCCAGCTTCATTAATAAAAGGCAAAGGAATCTCCAGCTGACCATATCGTACGCTTTCTTCATATCGAGCTTCACAATCATGCCTTTCATGTTTTCTTGTTTGATTGAGTGTATTATTTCATTTGCGAGGATGATGTTGTTTGTGATGTCTCTGCCAGGGATGAATCCATTTTTCTCTGGTGAAATAATCAAATTAATCACGGGCTTCAGTCTGTTTGCCATTGACTTGGAGATAATTTTGTATAATGTACTACATAAAGCTATTGGTCTGAAGTATGCGAAGGATTGAGCTTCATCTTTTTTTGGAATTAGAAAGACCATTGTATTGTTAATGTCCCTGAAAAAATTGTTTTTCAATCTGAATTCTTCAACGACCTCCCAAACATCCTGCCCCAAAAAGCTCTAGCACTATTGAAAGAACAATGCAGTGAATTTGTCGAGGCCTGGGGTCTTATCCGGGTGAAGATTGAAATCTACTTTCCTGACTTCTTCCAACGTGAATGGGGCCATAAGTCCGACGTTATCCTTGGAAGAATCCACCCTCTAGATGTTGTTGATGATTTCAGTGGGCATTTGAAATATCAGTTTCTTGGTTTTTCGAAGTTAGAAAGCTCCACCATGACAGGAAAGTGGTGAGAAAGGGAGACCCGGAGAATCAAAGATTCAATGCCCACTGAGAGTGCAAGACAATTAGAAGACAAGAGGAACCTATCCAAATATTCCACGATGTTGGTGAAACCTTGTCTACGATTCGTCCAGGTGAACTTTCCATTTTTCAGAGGCACATCCCATAGAGAATTTCTTTCCACAAAGTTTCTAAAATCCCTCATCGTCATATTTTCGCTATTCAGACCACCACTCTTTTCATCCAGTGAGAGAATGGCGTTGAAATCACCACCGAAAATTAGGTGCTCCCCCTTTAATTCACTCATAAATAGAGATAATCTCTCCCAAGTTTGGCACTTGTCATCAGTCCTTGTAGGGCCATACACATTTAGCAGGTTGAAAGAAAGGTCCGAGTTCAACACTCTAATTTTGCAATGATCCCAAGCTTTGGAACCACACTCGTACTCCAAATCAATCACCCTCGGTTTCCAAAAAATTCCGAGCCCATCAGTACTACCAAGGGCATCGACGAACCAGCTTTCTCAGCCTCTAGAATGTTTCACAAAATGGTCAGCTTCTACACAGTTCAACTTGGTTTCCTGTAGGATCCTTATATCTGCTCCTAGCCTACCCAACTGATGCTTGACTAAGCGCTGCTTGTTAGGGGCATTCAAGCCCCTAACGTTCCACGTTATGATCCTCATTGTTGTCCAAGGGAGGAAACGCCTCCCCTGGATGTCAACAAATATTCTTTAATCTTTGGCAGCCCTTGTTCCACTGCAATCTCCTCCCTCTTCTATTCAAGGGTTTTTCGACCTTTTCTTTTTTTCCCTTTAGCAGCAACCCCTACAGAATTAGTCGCAGTTTGACTAATGGTTCTGATTCTTAAAATCTATTCTAATTGATAGGACCACATATATAGCCTAAGTATGTTTAACAAATTCATGTACAAATGGACTATTCTCAATCATAATCATAATTTATAAAATTTGAATAAAATATATCAATTAACTTATAATACATTTTTATAATAGATCAAGAAAGATTAAATGTATAAATAATTAAAAAATAATCTTTACATAATATTGACTAATAACTAAATGTTAATTGGTAGAATATTAATTTATGACATCTATAAAAATTTAAATAAAATATAAAAAATGTAAATAAGAAAATTCTTTATTTAGATAGAAATATTTAAGATATCTATTTTTTCTAAATTATCAATTATCAGGTTGTCAAATTTACTCTGTTAGTAAATACTATATATTTATTAAAATTATAAATTTCCTAACCACTACTTTATATATGTATTCATATATTTTATATTTTAAAATCAAGTACCAATTACGATGGGACAAATATATTTTTGTAAATTATCAATCATAAAATTGTCAAATTTATTAGCCAATAGGCTACAGTGTGGAATTTGAACTTGAAGCAAGTCTCATGAACCATTGTTGATTCGTCAGAAAAAAAGTTTCACCTATTGGTTAATGGTAAAAGAGTTCAAAATATAAGGTAAAAGCCTCCAAAATCTCACTTATCACATTAAAGCTAGATAAATATTGATTAGACAACTAGATTGGAACATTCTATTTCCATTTATAGTGTTTTTTACCAATTTTTTGGTAACTTTGAATTTCATTATGCTTCTTGTCCCAAGTATCATAGTCATCTTCTAATGGCCAATTGAAGGCATGAAATCATCCAATCTTTCTTTTTATGGGTCATATATCTTTATTATCTAAGTTGCATCTTTATCAAAAATCTCTAGGAATGTGTTGCCGATGGATAATTTATTCAAGTTTTTTAATACATCTATCCTCACATCTCCTCCTTCACAAATTGAATGCCAGCCTCTGTAATGACAACAACATCCATCTATGCTCTCCATTGATCATATGCCTTGATAGCTCCATTATCATCGAGAATATCTAGCAAGAGGTCAAGGTCATTCTCATTAAATTTTTAGAGCAATGCTATAATCCTCTTCTCAAGTGGATCAACTAACCCTTGGAAATCAATAATCTTTCACTGTCTTGTATGTTGGGGCAATTTGTAGCAGGTTTTTTAATATATGTGGATCCTATAACCATAATTTATAATGCACCTAGTCTAAGAATCCATTTTTGCATCAGTTGAATGGCAACCAACCTATCCCACCTAAAAATCCTTAGTGAATTGAAAATCAAAGAATAATTTGAGTGAAAACTATTCACTCTCTTTATTGCCTTCCCTAAGCAATACTCTAGGATATTTAAATCAATAAGAATATTGTTATCGGGTAAAAGAACAAACTTGTGTCACCCTTTCGGCCAAATAAATACTTTAGAGTGAACTATTTTTGGTCGGAATAATTTTGATCGAATAGGTTTTGGCCGAAACCATGTGGCACATACGTGGTGCACAAGGTTTCAACTGAATAGGTTTCGACTGAAACCAAAAAAAAAATTCCCTTCAAAACTTTGAATTTGGCTTGTTTTATATGCGGGGTTTCTATTAGAGGGGATTTAGCCAAATCCTATTCAGTCGAATATATCCACATGGCAAGTGACATGGCAACAAAGTCACCATTTTCTCAAATTTCTAGAAATTTTCAACTTCTACTGAATATTTCTTCAATCAAAATTATTAAAAAAAAAAAAAACCCTTTTGTAGAGCTCATAGTGCTGAATCCAAATATATATATATATTTATATTTTGATTAGTTGGGGTATATAAATATTTTAAAATATTGCAAGTAGGTTGTTCAAAGTCAAAAAGAGGCTCAGTTGAAATAAAATAAAATTTAGTAAGTCATCATAAAAAAAATTAGAAAATATATGATACCCTAGAGGAGACAATCCTCTTCAAAAGGGTATATTTTGTTTTTTGAAAATGAAAAAAAAAACAATAGTTAACATGAGCTGAAAACTATCAAATTCGGGTTAGTTTGACTTTAAAATGTTATTACGAGAAAAATATACATCAAAATTTCAAATTAATTTTCCATGCCCTAGATATTGAAGTCAGCTATTTGCGGAAAAAAATCAAGAGAAAATGATTTTTTTTTCTATTTGTTTCTTAATGTGAACTCAATGTCACTTTTTCTTAAAATTTTCAGTACAATGAAATCTGCTTTTAAATTGATTAAAAAAATCAATTTTTATTTTTTTTAAATTGAAAAATTACAGGAATAAACTTCAACAAAAGTTCCACATTTTATTAGTTTACATCATTTCAAAATTCAAAATATAAATACCACTTTTATGTGGTTGAAGTTGAGAATTTTTTCTCATGTTGGCCAATTCCTTTATAAAGTGTGACATAGGTTTGTACTTTTACCCTATCCTCATATAATGCAAATAATTCTTTATATGCCTCTAGCTACTAAATCAAACATCTTCTACTTACTTTTCTTCTTAGAGGAGGTACAACTGATGTACTTGGGGTAAGATGTGTAGTCAGGATATCCTCCTCATTGTATAGCATTATTTCCATAGAAGATGGAAGTGGAGACTGGATAGGAGAAAGTGGTGATTGAACTAGAGGAGAAGGCGTTGGAGTACAAAACCATTGAGATGGGGGTGAATCAATAGTTCTCAAATTAAATCTAAGTAGATTAAATTTTACAACATTATGCATATGAATTTCAAGTATCATACATATTCAAAAGTTGAGAGAAGCATCCTGAAATAAAAACTAAAAAGCTTGAACAAGTAAGATTGAGTATGCACAAATAGATCACAAATTAGGAAGTGCCACAACACAATATTTATGAGTGGAAAACCCTGTACAGGGATAAAAAACCACTTAAAAAGTTTATTTTTGTAGGCCTAACTAACACAATAGTAATCTCATTGATTACAACTTCACTTGCGATATAAAATCTCATTGATTATAGCCTCGTTGGAAATATATTATGTCACTGACAAATATAATCCTTCTGAAAAAAATTGTGGGAACAAAAAATCTTGAAATCCTTTTTATCGTAGCATTTCATTTCTTGAATGCTTCAATTTATTTTCAAGCTCAAGAACCTTGCACATCATTTCTTTTAGGGTATGTGTAGGATCATGATGGGCCAAAAAGTGGCGATATGTAAGTGATATGATGGCCCATGTGGTTGACAACCTTTTTTTTAGCCAAAATTGATGAAATGAAAAGTGTTTTTAAAGGAGATTCTCAGCTTCCCACCAATATAAATTATGATTTACTTTGAATTTAATAAATAATTATTATTATTCATTTTCTATTTGAATTACAACTAAAGTCCAGATTGATAGGTTGATTGAAAAAAATCTATAGCTTTCAAACACTATCATATTTTTTGAATCTGAAACATGTGTCACATTCTATGCTTTGAATCATATAATATTTTAAAAAAAAATTGAATTTCATGAAGTTTTGATCAAGTTAAGGTGGTCAGACATATGATTTTTATATTTTTAAAAATTTGTAATAAAAAATTCATAATTAATTATTTACTTGGAAACAAATTACAAAAAAAAATGCATCACATCAGGACATCAGTCCTCTACTTATATCTAAAATATTATAAAAATATATTATCATTTAATTGTGGTTAGGGTGGTCAGAAAGACACCTACTTCATATTTTTTCCCTGAAATTTAAGTACTACTGCATTGAAATTTCAAATTTTCACCAAATAGATTTTTTTGTTTTTTCAATAAACCTAGTAGTTTAGAAACTAAATTCAATTTTATATAGACTCCATTCTTACATATTTTTGAAATAATATATATAACTTATTCAAATTTTTGTGTCAAGTTGCCTAACTTTGATTTTCTGAATTTGCATTGCCACTTAAGGGCCTGTTTTTTCCATGATGATCCTGCACATACCCTTTATATTTCCCTTTAATTTGAAACATAAGAAATTTAACTTTTTCATCATCAATATTATACATTTATGTTCATAGATATGATCGAAACAAGAAATTTCCAGAGAATTCAATTCATATTTTGTACACTTTAACACCATTCTCATATCACTTTTTCATAGTAATAAAAAACCTTAGATCGAAGTTCATCAAACTTATATTATTTTGATGGTGGTTGATCACACACCCTATATATGCAACTAATTGTAGATGTTGTCATAATTGGAAAACCATCAAACATTGTTTCATAACTAAATACAACCAATTTCAAATACCTGTCAACACAAACCATAGGGAAATAGTCTTGAAGCATTTCTAAGCCAATATTCCCTAGGTGCAGCTAACAACCAATGTACATTAAACCCTTTGAAACAAAAACTCAACAACAGTAATCCCTTTGAAATAAAAACCCTAGCTAATAAAAAAATTTAAAGAATAACTAATCAAAATATCAATTTTGCAACCTTTCAAGGTCAACAAGGAAAATAAAACTAGGGTTCAAGGTTTTAAGAGTGTTACCAATCAATACTTGATCCAAAATTTTCCATAGTAGTGGTCGACAACTTCTAAAAACTACCTTGAAGAAATACATTGTAGTCTACCATCATTACACTCTCGTATTCTCACATCATTATACCACGACCCATTAGAAAGGGTGGAGACATCTTCATGCCCTAATGCAACAATGAGCAACCACAAGATTCACAGTAAAACCGAGATTTTTTCCCTTACAAAATGATAAGAAAAATAGGTATTATGCTTCTTGCATTATTTTTGCAATGATGAGGAAAGTATTATTTATCTTGCAATAATAAGCAATTTAGGTGTTATTGACATTGATTCCAATAATGACAAATTCAACGAGCTTCCCCTTTGGAATTGATTTCAATACTTCAACTTTTCTCCTACAATATAATTTTTGCCTACAAATTCACTTGAAACTACACTTGGCATGAAATAAATGTTCGCCAATATCAAAGATAATATGCACTATCATTTTCCTACATTTAAATTATGCATAAGAACTATCATTTCCCAAGATAAATACCATAGTCTCTATCAATTTTATAAACCACATCTATTCACCACACCTACAACATGTGCCCTACAAACCACAATGAATTGTAAACCATATCTATTCACCACACCTACAACATGTACCCTACAAACCATAAAAAAAAGTGTAAAATATTGTCCAACTGCAAATATCATTGTCTAAGTAACCCAATCATGTGAAGTAAGAAAGACATGAGAAATAAATATAGTGTAACCATTATAAACCATTGTGTAAGCATTATAAACCATAAATAGTTGCATCACCAAACTCATTGCCAAAAATAATATAATCAAACTAACTACCAACTATCTAGGCAAACCAATTACCAAAATCAAGGTAGCTAGAATTTATAGTCTTCCCCCCTTTGAAAACAATTCCAAAGGAAATAATCCCCTAGACTAATCACCATGCAGGAAAAGCATCACAACCAACAATTATTGTCAAGTCAATACTCTACCAACACTATCATGACACCAAGCACTATTAGATCAAACAAACCATTTCAAAATAATTGAAAACCACAACTGAGAATATAACTGGTGTCTCAGAAAACAAATAGCTCTATTATTGAGCATCATTACTTGAACATTCCACTATGTATTCATGACGCAAGATATCACATGTAATTAAAAATTGGAACATTATTGTCATTAAGCAGTTTTTCATCATTGCTATATGCATGCATGAAAAAAACACTATGAAAGTGCTAATATTGTCATTAATAAACTCAAGTCACTGATCCAATTACTACTATGTATTGAAAATATTTGATCATAAAAAATATGAATGAAATGTCAACAAGATGAAAGGGCCACTACCAATAAAATAGTGTTGCACAATCTTCAAGATGTGTTGTGACAAGATCACTAGTATATGCATCTAGGAATCTGCAAAAGTGCAATATATGAAGAAATAGGGATTATTCAAGAACTACAATCATAACATCAGATCATAACAGTGACTCTTATTGTGACTAAGATAAGTATGAAAATAATGGACTAAACCGTTAAGATGGCATTGAGTACACCAATATGATAATGAGTAACATAAACCCAATGCAACAAATGTCTATCCAACAAGAATATTTGATGCATAGGAATGAGATAAAAGCCAGGGATAACAGACAATCTTTGAAGCTCCCCCTTAAAAATTGCATGAATGACTTGTGTTATTGAAGAGAGGAAAGGGAAATAACACCAAGTCTATCCCTTAAGCTTTCAAAAACTTCCTTGGCAAAAGGCTTTGTGAAGATATCGACCACCTAATCAAATGATGCTGCATAATCTAAAAAAACATCATTTTTCAAAATTTTCTCCCTCAAGAAATGATATCAAATATTTATATGTTTGGTTCTTGAGTGCATAAGAATATTTTTGGAGATATTGATTGCAGTAGTGTTATCACAAATAATGTGAACAAGTTTAGTCACATCTACCTTTATGTCTTTGAGAGTTTGAACCATCTACAAAACCTGGGAACAAATTCAAGGAACATCAATGTATTTTTCTGTAGTAGTGGATAAAGACATCAAGTCTTGTTTGTTGATATGCCAATATACTAATCTTCCACCCAAGAAGAAGGCTCCACCACTAGTAATTTTCCTGTCATTAGTCCACCCTACACAATCAACATCATTATAAGAAAGTAAAGTAAAATCACCATGCCTAGGGTACCACAAGCCATAATCAATAGTGTCATTCATATATCTAAAGATTCTTTTGACTACATTAAGATGAGATTTCTTTGGAGAGGATGGAAAACTCCCCACAAAGCATACATCATTCATGTTGTCTATCATTGAGGCTGTCAAATACAAAAGACTACCTATTATAGACCTAAACAAGGTCTGATCTACATCAGGTAAATCAACATCTTGGCCTATTTTGCAGCTAGTTACCATAGGAGCTCTAACTGGTCTTTTTTCATCCATTTGAAATATTTTGAGAATTTCTTTGCATATTTCATTTGAGAAATGAAAATACCATTCTCAAGTTGAGAGACCTGCAACCCAATAAAGAAGGAAAGCTCTCCAAGCATGGACATTTCAAAGTTAGATTTCATAATGTTAGGAAAAGCATAACACATGTTATCATCATTTCTCCCAAAACTAATTCCATCTCATAGACAACACCAACAAGAATATTCTCACCTATTGTCATGAAATACATATTGTTGTCAACATGTCCTTTTGTGAATTCTTTTCCTTGCAAATGCTTATCCAACCTAGAGTACCATGCTCTAAGGGGCTTGTTTCAAGCTATATAATGCCTTTTCAGTCTATAGGCATGATCCTATTTACTTGCACACTCAAATCCTTCATGTTTCTCCATATAAAATTCCTCCTCAAGATCACCATTTAGAAAAGTTGATTTAACATCCATTTCAAACACTTTGAATTTTTTATAAGTAGAAAAGGCTAAAAACATCCTTATAGCTTCAAGTCTAGCTACATGCACCAATGTCTCTCAAAATTCAACACCTTCAACGTGAGAGTGTCCTTTGCAAACAAGTCTTGCCTTATTTCCAACTACTTTTCCCTTATCATCAAGTTTGTTTCTAAAGACCCATTTTGCCCCAATTACATTCTTGTCTTTCGGCCTAGGAACAAGTTTCCATGTCTTGTTCTTTTCAATTTGACCTAACTCTTCTTCCATGGCTTTAACCCAAAACTAATCTTTACTAGCTTCTATGTAGGTTTTTGGTTCTATTTCTAAAATCTAACATAATTTTACCTAATCACTTGTATTGGAAATTTTCCTTCTGGCTTGAACACCAGTATTTATATCCCCAATAATTTTCTCTTAAAGATGATTCCTTTGTACTATCTTTGAAAAACAATTATTTGTTAACTCCATAGGCCTTTTAGAAGTATATTCTTCCACTCATACTTCCACCTCTTTTTCTAGTACATGGATTTCTTCTTCATCATCTCATTTTTGTTGGTCACATGGCTAAAGATTCTCATCAACTTTCATGATAGTGGTTTCAACCACTTTTGAGTCTTTTATTAAAACATTTATAAGCTTTACTTTGTTTAGAGTAGCCTAAGAAAATACCTTCATCACATAGAGACTCAAAACTACCCAAACTTTCATCATCTCTTTTAATAAAACATTTACTACCAAAAAATCTCAAATACCCATTGCTATACGGACTGCTTCTTTCTACTAGGTGTTAGGTAGATTTTCATCTTTGAGAATCATTCTTGCCATCTCTTTAACTATTCTATTTTTTCTCTCAACTACCCCACTTCATTGCGGTGTCTTAGAAGCTAAAGACTACCTTTTAATTTCATGTTTTTCATAGTAGTCCTCAAATTATTTTGAAGTGTACACTCCACCTTTATCTAATCTTAGGCACTTAATCCTTAAATCTAATTCTCAAGTTCAACCATCTTTCTAAAACCCTTGAATATGTCAAATTCTTCTAATTTATGCTTCAAAAAGGTCACCCAAGTCATTCTAGTATAATCATCAATAAGGAGCATAAAATAGCTTTCACCATTCAATGAATTTGTCCTTGCAGGACCACATAAATTAGAATGAATAATTTTTGAAGGTCTAGTAGAATAATACCCTCTGGATTTAAAACTCACTTTTGTTTGCTTACCTAGTTGGCATTCCTTGCAAGTATTTTTGATAGGCTTAGAAATGATTGGCATGCTCATTACATTTTGGTTTTAGCTAATCTTGAAAAGATTTTCAAAATTTATATGCCCAAGCCTCCTATGCCATAGTCTACTTTCTTCAACTTGACACATAAAACAAACATGCCCATCTTTAATTTTTTTTATTGTCTCATGAAGATTATAAATTCTCCCTTTTATCCTTAAGCCTATTGCAAATATCTTTCTTGATTTATTACTTATTTCACACCCTTGAGAATTAAATGTAATATTAAATCCATTGTCACAAATTTGACTTACACTCAAGAGATTGTGTGTTAAAACTTCTACATAGTATACATCATGTAAAGGAGTATCATCATCTAGAAGTACAATGCCTTTTCCTTTGACCAGAATATAGAAATCATTCCCAAACTTGAATGAACCACCAACATAATCTTCAAATTTTATAAAAAATCTCTTATCCCCACTAATGTGGTGAGAGCACCCATTGTCTACTACCCATAGTCCTTTCTTCTTGACATGTAGGGATGTTCAAAAAAGCATAGCTTCAGTCTTTTTGTCAATCCTATTTGTCCTCCAAACTAGTTTTGTTTTATCAACATTAGACTATGACTTGAAATGAATGATAGTTCTCTTTTGTTGCATTAAAAAGTTAGTTCTACAAAACCTAGCTATATGTTTGAGGTTTCCATAGTTGAAAAACTTCAACTTATTGAAAAACTCAAAAATATTTCCATTTAGAAAGCTTGGTCTTCGTTTAGACATAACCCCACATTCACTTTCATTATGCTCATATTGGTTACAATAGAAGTGATAGAAAATAAATATAGATTAGATCTAAATGGAATATTCTTTTTTTCAACTAATGGTTTCATGAGCTTTTCATTTGTGACATCAACATGTTGAGGTTCATTGGAATGTGAGCATTGGCCTTGTTCAAACCCTAGACCAATCTTATCTTTCTGGTCTTTTTGTTTACCCAAGAGGTCTGCTAACTTGTCACTATTATCACACATGTCAAGTTTTTTTCTCAAGGGTACAACACTCCTTTTCTTTGTTGTCTAAATATTTTTTAGTATCTTCTATAACTCTCTTATTTTCTTCAAGTTGAAGTTTCAGATATGTAGTTTTCTTTTCAAACTCATTAACTTTGTTGATCATATTTTTAGTGTCTTTTTGAGTTTTATTTTTTTGTACTACAACCTCCATTTCGAGTTTTTTAATTTCACCAAGGGCACATCTTAATACACCTTCAATATCAACCTCTTATTCATTATGATTAGATTGATCTCCATTTTTTTATTTCTGATTCTCATCTAGACTAATGGTAGTCATAAACAAGGCCTCCTCTCCTTCTTTAATAGATCCCTCTAAACAACTATCTATTGCATAGATCCCTCTAAACAAGGCTAGCCTTTTGTTGAATCTTGGTTGGTGGTTGTTGTCATTTTTTTCTTTTTTCTGTTTCGTAGCCTTCATTTCTTTGGGTTCTTTGATGGTTTATTTTTATCTTTCTTGTAAAATCTATTGTTTTAAGTCCTTGTAAAAACCATTTTTTCCTCTATCAAAAACTATCTAGTACATCAACATCCTTAATGAACAAAATTTTCTTCTTTTTGAAGTTATATAGTTTCTTCTTTCCCTATCTCCTACTATCTTCTTCATCACTTTCAGGATTTTTATTAGGAAATTGGAAACATAATGTCCAATATTACCACAACTGAAACATTTGAATTGTAGCTTCACCTTATACCTACCTAATCCTCTTTTCAATATGCTTATAAGGATGGATTCATTGTTACCCAATTTCTCTGAATCGAAATTTATATCATTGTTCTTCTTCACATATTTAAATGCAACCTCTTTACTAGTGGGATTATCATTACAAAATCTCATCTCATAGGAAGTAAATGTGACATGAATTTCATCTAAAGTGGGTTTTTATATACCCATCTCTTCTACAAAAAAAATGGAATCATCCTTAGGTATGAGTGATCTTAGCACTCTATTGACAAAAAAAATTCTTCTAAAGCCTCACCAAGACCACAAATTGAATTGATTGTTTCTTAAAATCTTAGAAGGTAATCATCAATCTTCTCTTCTTCATTCCTCTTTAGCCCTTCAATTTTTTCTCTAAAAGTTTGTAACATAGACTCTTTAACCTTTACATCACCCTCATAGATATTAGATAATTTATCCCAAATTTTTTTTGCAATTTTATAATCCATAATCTTAACTATTACATCATTAGTTAATCCACAAAAATAGCATATGTGCCCCTAGCATTATACAAATAGGAATTTTTCTCATTTGTAGTGGAAGGTTCCTTTGTAGGAATGTATTCAATCTCAACTACTTCACAAACATCATAACCTTGAGAGGATAAGTAATGATCCATTCTATATTTAAAAAAGGCAAAGCCTGCACCATCAAATAGTCGTGCTTTGGAGGTAGAAAAACCTTCCTTGTTTTCCATGATTGGAACTCCAATATCGGGAATCCCTAAGTTGGTTAAACTTGCAAAAGGGTATGAATCTGATACCACTTACTGAAGTACAAAACTATTGAAAGGAGGGGTGAATTAGTTGTTCACAAATCAAATCTAACTAGATTAATTTTCACAACCTTATGATATGAATTTCAAGTATCATAGGTATTCAAAATTTGAGAGAAGTATCATAAAATAAAATCTAAAAATATTGAACAAGTATGATTGAGTATGTACAAACATATCATAAATCAACAAGAACCACAACATAATATTTATGAGTGGAAAACCCTATATAGTGATAAAATACCACTCAAAAAGTTCATTTTATTAGGACTCACTAGCACAACATTAATCCCACTGATTACAACTTCATTGAAAATATAAAATATCACTGATTATCCTCACTGGAAATATGTTGTCTCACTGAAAAATTAAATCGTTTTGAAAGAAAATTGGGAACATAAAATAGAGAAACCCTTTGTATCATTGCATTTCATTTCTTGAATGCTACAATTTACTTTGAAGCTCAAGAACCTTGCACTTTATTTATTGTATATTTCATTTTAAGTTTGAAACACAAGAAATTTCATATTTTCTTCATTTAGATTATAGAGTTAAGCTCATAGATATGATCATAACAATAATTTTCTATCTAGAGGTCAATTCATCTTTTCAACACTTTAAAACATTGCGCTCAAATCCTTTTTTCATAGTAATAAAATAACACCAAATCAAAGTTCATCCAAACTTATATTATTTTCATGGTGGTTGATCATACACCCTATATATGCAACTTATTGCACATGATGTCATAAATGGAAAACCATCAAACACATTTTCATAACCATATAAAACCAATTTCAAATACCTATCACCACAAACCATAGGGAAATAGTCTTGAAGCATTGCTAGGTCGATATGCCCTAGGTGTAGTCGACATCCAATGTATATTAAACCCTTTGAATTAGAAACCCAATGACAATAATCCCTTCGAAATAAAAACCCTAGGTACTATGAAACTTAATAGAAAAAGTAACCAATCACCACAATATAAATTTTGCATACCTTTGAAGGCTAACAAGGAAAAGAAAACTATGGTTCAAGGTTTTCAACTCATGTTTCCAATCAATACTTGATCCAAAATTTGTCATATTGGTGGTTGAAAACTTCTAAAAAACTACCTCAAAGCAATGTCTAGTAGTTTTCCCTCATTATACTCTTGCATTCTCACATCATTATACCGCAATCCATTAGAAAGGGTGGAGACAACTTTGTGCCTTAATGTAATAATGAGAAACCACAAATTTCACAATAAAACAAAACTTTGTGCCCTAACTAAATGATAAGGAAACTAGGTATTGAAAGCAAGAATTTTTTTTGGGTTTTCTATGCTTGGGAGATAGAACAACAAAACTCAAATACTCTCATTCGAGGATAACCCTAGAGATCTCAATCCAAAGAAGAAAAAAGAAACAAATCTAACAATAGGGTTATCCTAAGGCATGATTATAAAATAGTGAAGGGCTCACCACCAAGCTAGGGCTTGGAAATATAAATGAAATGCAAATCAAAATGCTTAGACCTAATGCAATGTAATCTTTCACAAAATGACCTAAAAATGTATGTAAAACAAAACAAAAAGTTGCAAGAAGAAATGTGTGCAACTGGAAACCTGAAGGAGATTGAATGAAGCTATGAATTTATTAAAACACCAACTTTAATGTTGACTAGAACTCATATGACAGTCTAGGCAATTTAGTCCTAGATCTTGGTTTCTGTGTAGAAGCTAGAATTTGGTGAATGGGTGTGTAAAACTATAAAAATATGAAAAATGAACTAACCTGAGACTCATATGCTAGAACTAGCATATTAGACCAGTTAGATTTTTTTTAAATTTCAAAGCCTGAATCTATTCTTCAAGGTCTGCTTTGTGCTCCCCAAATGATTTCCATATCTGAAACCCTGATTTTCAGCCTATAGAAGTCTTCCAAGTATCTCCAATGGAAGGTGAAAACTTTGACAACTTTGAACACTATGAAAATTATCTCCAAAATTTCTCTTCAATGTTTCTTCAACCTAAACCTGTAAATCACACACTAAAGAGAGGGAAAAACATTATCTTGTTAGTGAAAAGGGGTTTACCTTGGTTGAACCCCATTTTGGTAATCAAACCTTACAATGAAATGAAATAGGAAAGGAGAATGATGAATGAAAAAATAATATGTTGCAACTCACCAAACTCTAACAATAAAGTGTTGCAAACATGTATAAATTGGCTCCAATGGATGTAGATCTTGACTCTTTCTTGAATAGGATAGATCTTGAATGAAATTCTAGCCTGAATCATGAAACCCTACATCACAATTGTTAGCTGAAAAACAAACATGATGCATGAAGACTTTGACATGATACTTGTGTCTTAAATTATGCTCTAAAATGATCGATAATCCACCTCTGAATGCTCTTGTAAACACTTGAATGATCTTGTGAACTCAAACTTGCTACTATGAATTCTCTTACGAAATTCTTGGGTAAAAATGAGTGAAAGAACTTGTATTTATACTTAATTATGAAAGAATTTCCGAAATTACAACAATACAAGTTGACATCAGATCTAGGATGATAAATTCCCACCAAGAATTTGAATTAATTTTAATATTGGGTCAAATGGGACTCATGCACCCAAGGTGGTGTATGAGTACCATTAGGCATAATTTATGGGAACAATTTCAAAAATACAGAAAAGGGTGTGAAATCGGGATTAGGACCTAAAACCCAAGGTGAGACCAATATGCCAAAGGTGGCATGAGTCCTAAACAACCAAATAAAGGCCACACAACCTGAAAACACTTTAATTATGATTGGATATTGATTTATGTCAGAATTATCCTCGAAAAGATGGATTAAATGAGGCTTGTGGATGCAAAATAAGGCCAGTTAAAGCATAAAGAAGCCCAATTATTAATGAAAACTTTGGAAAAGCTTGAAAGTGTGTTACAATAGGGTATGTGCCGGATCATGATGGGCCAAAAAGTGGCAATGAGAAAAAATCACGTTTTGAATCAGCTCAAAAATGCGAAAATGGCCTAGTTGACTTTTCTAGGTTCGGGTGACAGTACTTCTACCTGAACGAAAAACCAAAGGTAGTTCCCACAAATTGCATATCCGATTTCTAGAAACTGTATATAAAAAAACAACCGACTCTTTAATTTCATTTCTCACAGTTTGATGCAGGCATAAGAGGAGAAACCTGAATCCGATCTCCATTCTGATCTGATATCCGATTTGAAAGGTATGTATTTGGTTTTTTCGATCGTGTAATCAATTTTTGAATAGATTTTGTTAAGTTTAAGTAGGTTTTATTAAAAAAAATTTAAAAATACGGTTTTCTACTGATTGTTTTAAAAAACTAGAGTTTACATTGATTTTTTATTAAAACTTAATGTTTTGAAATGGATCTTAATTAAAAATTAGTGTTGTTGATATATTTTTATCAAAAATAAGAGTTTGTTATTGAGTTTTGTGAAAAAGTATTTTTTTTTTTGGATTTTTATTAAAAACTAGGGTTTTTTTACAATAATTTCATTTATAATGTGTAATTTCAATTAGTTTTTAACTTTAATTAGGTATTATGGCTGTGAATGTAAATCCACAAATGCCAAATGCTCCACCACCTCCACAACCACCAATTGAAGACTTAATTGGTGAAAAATTGGGGCAGTTGAGGGGCATTTATGAAATTTATTAGACAATGCCTCGATTGAGAGATATGACAAACACATTGAAAGAAATAATTAAAAATATAGAAACCCTCTCCACTGAACATAATTCCTTTTATTCATGGCGAGAAGACATGAGGGAGTATTATTGATTTGGATTGTCTTATGATGATATGAAAGATCTCCAAATAACCAAAGCCTAAATAGCCTCTTTATTCATTGACCCCCGCACCAGTTTGCCAGTGAATGTTAATAAAAACAAACTTTCCATAAAATGGTGGATGCATAGGGACATTGTAGCTAACTTTTGGGATTGTTGGTGTATGGTTTTTGATAAACCACCGAACAATAATTCTGACATACCATTTTACTTTATTAAAAAATTATATGTTGATTTTGTGGTAGGGCATCATGTCAGTTACTTTGAAATTAAACCCTTCCAGGGCATCGGTGGAGGTATGCCCTAGGATAGACTAGGGGCAGTTAGAGTAGTCCCGCACCCAAATGTTCCCTTCCTCCCCTTCCTCCGCCACCTCCAATATATCATCTAGAGATTATCGAGGATGCATCCACACAGACTATTCAGGCTATTCACTCTTTGAGTGGTCATTTGATTTCACATGCTTCTACAATAGCTTAGCCACATTCTGGTTATGTTTGCGAAAGCTCGAGTGTTGTTGCATCATCCTCCTCAGGTCCACATATTTGTGTGCCACATGCTTGCACTATGTACCGCCAAATATGCTTGGGTCCTCTTGTATAGCCCGTTGAGCATCCCTTGGACACTTCTAATTATGACCTCCATGATGTTGAAATTATATATTAGTCGTAGGGGAGTGGAGTGCACCCTATAGAGTCCTCTCCTGCTAGAGAGGGAGATGTTGGAATAGTGACACAGGTAAGATTTAAGTTGTAATTTCATAACTTGCATTTGTTTTTAAATGAATATTAATAAGAGATAGTATCAAGTACTAATATTTATTTACATGGTCTATTTAACAGTTGGTGTCTGAGGAGGAGCTCACACGGGTGACTGATAGCACCCTTAGGGCCATTTCATTTGGCTTGGACACACATGCAGTATATATTTTCACACTTACTCGTTTACATTTTATATTATATACTTGCTTGTCATTTGAATTGTCATTAATGAAATTATATAATAGCTTATATGTTTATCTTGTTTTCCTCCTATAGGAAATACCCAGTGTGAGTGAGGTGCAACCTCGTCCAGACTATGGAGGCACAAATCTAGATAAGGGGAAGGTAATTGAACTCAAATTGGATTGAATTAAGATTTTTAATATCTTATATTGATTATACATACGTCGACATAGATTGGTAGTTTCATATGTACTTGTCAATTTTATTTACAGGCAATTATGAGCTTTATAGATATATTGACAAGGGACACACCGCCTAAAGGAGTAGTTATTGGAACACCTCAAAGAGTAGGTGTTGAATCACCTCAAAGAGGAGGTGTCGAAACACTTGAAGGAGATAAAGAAAAAGATCAACCTAAAGAGGTACATGTGCTTATTTTATTTTGTGTTTGGTAAATAAGTTCTTATTACCAATAATCATATGCTAACTTGTATTAATTTTATGTTTTTGTTCACATATATAGATTGGCATTTCAAAATTTGATTTGGTATATTCTAGGACTCCTGACCCTTTGAAGAGACGTATATTTTAGGTAATCAAGATTTAAATTTTAGAGTTCAATTAAAATTTAATGTATATTGATTTTGATGTTAATTATTCGATTTTAAATTATATAGTATAACTAATCTCAATTGTGGTTTGAATTTTTCTTGTGTAGCTACCTTTAGAGCCAACGAGTGCATCAAAGAGGTTCCATTATGATGATCCACCAGTAGTTTAGGATGAGATAGACATTTTGGCATGTAAATTTTGAATACATATTGAGATGGCATATGCCACATTTTGTAAAACTTTGTTTGAGTTGGCGTCGATGCCATTTTTGTATATGGACATACACTTGATTATTGGATAATTTGATATATAGAAGCTGACAATCGAGATTTAATTTTTTCCTCATGTGCATGATTAAAATCTTTGAAAATTTTATCTTGAGCAATGGTTAAATATGAATGTACAATAGCTTAAAACTGAATGGTTATATTATGTAGTTTATATTTATATCGCTGATTAAATTCCATTACACATATTTCAAACTCAAATCATTAATTCACATTTCATAACTAACAACTAGATGTTCATAGATGAAAAATTTTCAATTACAATATAGTTCTTACAAAGTCAACCTAAGCAGTTATGCAATTACTTCACATTGCATAACTAAAAACTATGAGCAGTTGTCAATTGCATTTGTTTGTCATTGAATTCTATGAGACCACATTTTTTTGAAGTTTTTTTTCAAATAGTCCACGGCCTTGTCTATGCTACCACATTTTTCATACATGATAGTGATCACATTAAGTTGTAATAGATTAAATGATAGCCTATGGCTATTTAATTTATACTTATTTTATTTAAATGGATGAGGCCGACTAGTGCAGGAGCACCCCAAAGTTCATCTAGGAAAGTTGACTAGAAGGTTATGAATTGGCAATTTGTTTAGGCCAAATGTAGCAATCTCTTCCTATTTCTTTGAGTTTGTGCCTTAGAGGCATTTGAGAACATGTATAGTGTTGGTAAAGGTCATGTTGACCACTTGTTAGGTTTAGGTTTGACTACAAGGATGATTTAAGACCTTTGTAGACCTTCCTAGGTGTTAGATTCTCTAAAATTTTGCAAATAAGGCCTATTGGAAGCCACAAGTGGCCATGGAGCAGTTAGGACCGAGATTAAGTGAATTGGAGAACCTATATATGGTGTGCCTTGACTTGTAAGTAAGGTTGGGAAGCTTTTGCATTATTAAAAATTCACGAATACAAGTGAAGACAGTGATAAGGTTGTGTAATTTTTTGAGTTTTTGTTTTGAATTGGTGTGTTCAAGAGTGATCATGGCACTACGAGTTGATGTAGAATTTATTGTAGTGGTATTTGAAGCTTTTTGTGGCATTATTTAGTTAGTGTGTTCAATTTCCAAGCATTGCTTTGTAGTTAGTTTGTTTCTTGCAGTTGCTGATCTAATTGACAGTCTGTGAATAATGCAGGTTTAGTTCACATTCCCACTATACTTAGTGTACGGGCCTTTGGGAATTGTGACTAGGCTTCATTTCTATAAATAGGATAGGATTAGGAGTGGTTAGGAGTCAAGGTATCACTGTGGAAGTCTTCTCCTAGGTGAGCCTGATAGTGCCCAACTAGGAAAGACAAGAAGTGCATAGCACTTGACTTGCAAGGGTGTCTATCTCCTGGAAAATCATGGTGTGGAGAGGGAAGATGTATGCCTTGCCAAGGCTTAGTAAGAAGGAAGAAGCTCCATCAACCTGTTTGGTGAGAGGAATTCTTATCAGTTTGCAAAGAAGACAGAAAAGATCTAAAATAACCTAAGTTCTTGCTCATTTCTAGTTTGAGGAACTATATGGACAGAGGAGAATTAAGATTCCATAAATATTTGAGAGGTGGCATAGGCACTTAGAACCTCAAAGAAATATTGGTGGTGCTTTGGAGAACTTATAAGAATAGGCCTAATCTCTCAGAGATGGAGACCTAATTGGGCTCATGGGCTAGTAGCCTTTTTAACCCTAAATGGGGGTTTGGTGGAAGCGACTTGTAAATGGAGTTTGGTGGACTTTCAAGAACCCTAGGAGGATGGTTTGAAGCTATTGGAAACATATCTACACCCCTACAAAGCTGATTTTTAGTTCTTGTAGTATGTTAGCCTTTAGGGCACATTAAGGGCTAAGGAAGAGTTGAAGCATTGCACCAATGTTGGCTTGGTTGGTAGGATTTGTCTTGATAGCTAGGTTGGCAAGGTGAAACAGGGGAACCTAAACAAGCAATAGGTCCTATAGGTTAAGGTGGTGGAGTGTGACACCATAGGGGTCTTCCCAAGCAAGATCTAGAGCATGGAACAGTGATTGTTCCATCCAACCTTGCCCTATCACCAACCTTCCTTGATATTATTTTGTAATTTATTATTTTCAAGAGAGGCCAACCTCCTTGAAGAGTCACCTTATTTTGTATAAATACAAGGTGATGTTTTTTCATTTCCTCAATCAAGTCCATTCAGCATAATTTGCAATTCAAGCAAACGTTTACACTTGAGCAGTAGCGCTTCATCTTGCAGCAGCAGACCAATTTCAAGGAGAAGCATATTCGATTGTATCTTTGCATCTACAAGAGGTGCTATTATTCATTACATGAAATTCAGCCATGACTTGGGCCTGAGTTGTAAGAAAATTTCTTGTTGTGTTTATTGTCTTATGTGTTTCATTTTTTGAGTGCTTTCAGTTGTATTATCTGATCTTTAAGTTGAAATGGTCATATTGTTGATGACAAAGATTTGACCATGTTGGCTCTTAATGGTCTTCCTTCATCTTGGGAGTCTTACATTCAAGGAATCGACGTGAGATCGAAACTTCCCAAGTTTGATCGGTTGAGGGCTTACTGTATTCAAGGGGAGTCAAGGTTGGTTGCAAGAGGTATTAGACAAAGCCCTACAAATGAAGACATTCATGTTCTTTTCGCTCAATCCTCGAAGAAGGAAGGAAAAGGAGGAAAGAAAAGATGCTTCAAGAGGAATGGAGATAAAGGGTCAGATGGTTCTCCTGCATTCAAAAAAAAAGTGGGACCTCTATCGTGTTTACTGGGATACGATTTGCTCAAAGTCAATCAACTTGGATTTAACATTGGTAGCTCTGCAAACCTATTCAGAATAGAGTGATCTAAAGAGGACATCCCTAAATCTTGAACTCATTCGACCCAACAGACTGTTCCAACACATTCAGATGGGTACATTTACTCTAGGTATGGTTCTCTCTTGCACCCAAATATGTCAAATTGCTCTGAGCTGCATTGGAGTGACATTTTCCTTAAGAGTCCAAAGTGCTAAAAGGCAACAAACTTTGATGGACTATTTCTCAGAAACCATGATGCTTACAAACTCTTCATTTGAGGATATAGGATCGTGTTGAGGCCATCTACAATAACCTCTCTCGGTTTTTCTATCTCGAAGGCATTTTCCCGTGGTGCTGAGTTTTCAGTTGAGGGAAAAGTTGGCAAATGCAAGTAGTGTAAAGTTGTAAAGTGGTACAACTTTCATTCTCGAACTCATACGACCCAATGGACTATTCAAAAACATTCAGATGGGTACATTTACACTAGGTATTGTTCTCTTTTGCATCCAAATACGTCGAATCACTTCGAGCTGCATCAAAGTGACATGTTCCCTTAAGAGTCCAAAGTACTAAAAGGCAGCAAACTTTGATGAACTATTTCTCAAAAACCGTGATGGTTACAGACTTTTCATCTGAGGATATGGGATCATGTTGAGACCATCTACAATAACCTCTCTCAGTTTTTTCTATCTCGAAGGAGTTTTCCCGTGGTGATGAGTTTTCAGTTGAGGGAAAAGTTGCCAAATGCAAGCAGTGTAAAGTTGCAAAGTGGTGCAACTTTCATTCTCGAACTCGTACGACCCAACAGACTAGTCCAACATGTCTGGATGGGTACGTTTATGCTAGGTATGGTTCTCTTTTGTACCCAAATACGTTGAATCGCTCCTAGCTGCATCGGAGCGACATTTTCCCTTAAGAGTCCAAAGTGCTAAAAGGCAAAAGTCTTTGACGGACTATTTCTCGGAAATTGTGATTCTTACAAACTCTTCGTCTAAGGATATGGGATCATGTTGAGACCATCTACAATAACCTCTCTCGGTTTTTTCTATCTCGAAGGCATTTTCCCGTGGTGATGAGTTTTCAATTGAGGGAAAAGTTGTCAAATGCAAGTAGTGTAAAGTTGCAAAGTGGTGCAACTTTCATTCTAAAACTTGTATGACCCAACGGACTGTTCCAACATGTCCAGGTGGGTATGTTTATGCTAGGTATGGTTCTCTTTTGCACCCAAATACATTGAATCACTCCTAGCTGCATCGGAGTAGCGTTTTCCCTTAAGAGTCCAAAGTGCTAAAAGGCAGCAAACTTTGATGGACTATTTCTCAGAAACCGTGATGCTTACAGACTCTTCGTCTAAAGATATGGGATCATTTTGAGACCATCTACAATAACCTCTCTCGGTTTTGCTATCTCGAAGGTGTTTTCCCATGGTGATGAGTTTTCAACTGAGGGAAAAGTTGCCAAATGCAAGCAGTGTAAAGTTGCAAAGTGGTGCAACTTTCATTCTTGAACTCGTATGACCCAACGAATTGTTCCAACACATCCGAATGGGTACTTTTATGCTAGGTATGTTTCTCTCTTGCACCCAAATACATTGAATCGCTCTAAGCTGCATTGGAGCGGTGTTTCCCCTTAAGAGTCCAAAGTGCTAAAAGGCAACAAACTTTGATGGACTATTTCTCGAAAACCATGATGCTTACTATTTCCCTTAATGTCAATGAAATGTGGGGGCAGAAATATTTAAGGTTGGATCAATATTCTGCAAGTCCTAGCTCTTTCCCAATCAACTTGAATCAATTACATGGAAAATGAAATTCACAATGAACTTTTTACTTTTTTGTTTTTCAAAAAAGTGGCAAGCCACTGTAATTTGTTTTATATAAATAGGAGATATTACAAAACCTGGTTCAAAAGAGCATACTGACAAGAAAGAATCAGGAAGAAAACCTTCGGTTATAGCTCGATTAAGTATAATGGAAGATATTTGAACCGTATTTCAAAAAACATCACTGGATATAGATTATGCCTATACACAGTTATGACCTTTTTACATTGTTTCACATTTCAAAATTCAATTTTTACAAAATTTTCCTATTTGAGGCATTCAAGGCACAATCTTCCACAAGAGTAGTATGTTGTCATTTTTGAGTGACAAGCACATGTACAAACCATCAAGGTAGCAGTTAAACTACATACAATAGAAAATATGCTTAGAATAACCAATCGATATTATTGTAATTTTCCACATACCTCTCTGAAAGGATCAGAGTTGCCTATTGTTGTAATAGGTCCATGAGCAATCATGCCAGGAATATGCAAAATTTGTCAAATGATAAAATCTATATTGTAACAAAAAAAAATATGCTTAGACTAACAAATCCATATTAATGTAAACATACTTAATGATGATGAATTGGTAATGCAAACTATAAAAGATGCTTAGAATAACCAATCTATATTAAAGTAATATGTCGCATACCTCTTTGAAAGGATCAGAGTTAGCTATTGTTGCAGTAGGTCCATGATCAATTGTGCTAAGAATATCGCAAAAATTTGTCAAATGATATATCTATATTGTCACAACAAAAAAAAGGCTTAAGCATTGTACTTTCCATTCTTGAATATGCTATTCAAGTGTGCCTGAAGGGTCATCTTTTTGCTTAAGAGTATCCAATATTGCTTCATGATTAGCATTACTGTGTCCATAGTTGTTTTTTCTTTGGTTTGGCATGATGCTTCAACGACTTAACATTTGTTGCTATAACATGGTGTGAATACATGAGAATGGTTTTGTGTTTCTCATAGTCTTCAAATGCAGGTATTCCATTCTTCCTAATCATGTATGTTCGCAACCAAGTTCCTGCAACCACAACTGAACCTATAGGATACATGAACCCATCATCATCTTCCATCGATTGTGTTAGCTTGTGCTTTACCCACACACATCGAGCCAACCAATATTTTGATCTCTCTTCATTCCCCTACGGTGCAACAACTGCAAGAACATGTCCTAGATGTAGTAGATCTGAAAGCCGGTCGTAATCAAGTGAACTTTCCATTATGTAATTTTTCATGGATATAGTTTGAGATAAAGGAGTTAGATATTGTGGAACCCATGTATCCACCCACTCACTTGACTCACATTGAATACAACTTTGACAAAAACAAGCCAACTATCGTGTCCAAATGGTCCATGTGCTTGCATCTGAGCTTCGAAATGAATACATCTTTGAAGACTCTTTGATTGTATGACAATCCAATCTGTCTCCCATTGTACCCTCCTCAACCAACCTAAAGAATTTGTGCACTGTTGAATCAAGTGTCCCTCCTTGTGACAATGGTGAACTACACCAATCAACAATAGAACATGCATCACTGAATTTTTCTCTTGAAATCTTCTATTGCTCCTTAACTAGAGCTCTTTTTACACATGCACCTACTCCATCATGCTCCCCTTTCCCATGCCTAGCTTCAAAAAGACTCCAAATATTAGGTACACCCCTCTCTACATGCATTCTACTCAACCAATAAAACATACGAGCATTCTTGAATTGACCTGTATAGTTATCTGACCAAATGAGATGTCGAAGTGCTATATCATGCTCCTGCAAGAACTCAAAATTTTTTTCAAAACAATGTTGGACATACTCGGACGAGTGAGATCTATCATCACTCATATAAAAATGATACTCTCCGATTATCTTTAGATCCTCCTCTGTACTATCAAGTGCATGTCTAAACATTATGTGGACAAAAATAGCAATCTGAATGGAATTGTAATACTGACATTATACCTCATTTTGTGGTTGCAATGTGTAGTTTTCAGCAAAATCAACCACTGATATAATAGTGCCAATCGGAAAAGAGTCCTTACATATCCTGAATTGTTGATCCAACCACTGAGACCTATGTCTATGCCTTGCATATTTGTAGAAAATATTGTCCTTAAAATTTGAAATAAAATCAACAACACTACATTCTTTTGAAACCAACTTGCATCTAGAACTTTCACCTCCACTCTGCAAAGTATATCTGACTATCTCATATCTCTTTTTCTCAACAAGATTCTTTCCAAATTCATGTTCCAAACCCTCATGAAAACATTGAACAAACTTTGACAAGCCACCACATTGTGAGCACTTCGCATTTAAACAACCATTTCTATAGAAAAAAGGAACCATCATCCCTAGAACATAAAAATAGATCTAGCAAGTCCCTTGATGATTTTGGAAGATGCATTGCACCACACTCCTGCAACATTTCATTAGTATGCAAAGTAGAATGGATATAGCATAATAGTTCATGGTACATTGAAAACTCCACATGGTATTTGCAACAATAAGTATTACGAATCTTAAGAGGCACACAATAGAATGGCTTCAAACCTTCAAAAGTTCTTTGCGATATTTCCATATTTGGATGTGTTTGATTAAATTTGTTGAACAACATTGTTTGGATTGATTCCAAGAAATATTTAGGATTCGGTGTACGGTCTCGACTGCCAATTCTTAACTTTAAAACATCCTTTGCATTGGGTGATACTCTAGAGTTATCATGTCAAAATTGTTGAATTGCCTGCTTTACATTATCGGTTAGCTTCTTATCAACACCGTGTAAGTCTTCCAGAAAAAGCCCATGTATCATTTTGAAGAGGATCATCTATTCTTTCTCTTCTTGCAAGTGCTCTATCCAAAGTTTTACGATTTAAGTCAAAATCAGTACAAGTTTGTTTCATAAAGTGAGCCTTTTTCAATTGATGGCTTACTAGGGCAATGGTAATGACTCTATGAGTAGCTCTCTTATCTTTTTCCTTATTATTTTTTCCAATAGATTTGAGAGCATTAAAAATATTTTTGACAATAACAGATTTTTTTTAGTCCTCTTGTTTAGACGAATCTTCAATTTGGCTAGCAAATGTCTCATCTTTTGCATCTTTAGCAATTGTACAAAAAGTTGGCATTGCTCGGTCAATGTCTTATCGCTAAAATATTGGTTGAAAAGTATTCTAGCCCACAACCGAATAGTTCATGTTGACCTCTTGCCCTCAAAATTGTTTACAATGTTATCATCAATTTCAACTAACCATTTAGGGGTCCTTGAAGGTCTTGAATTTGGAATACCTCTTTCTTCCACACTAGGTTCTTCATTTCTCGTGTAATCTAGTGAAACATAATTTACACTTGCTTCAATATTATGTTCAACATCTTCATTTCCAACATTTTCACCTTGAACATTTTCAATATCAATTTGAACAATTTCATTCCCAATTTCAATATCATGTTCAAAATCTTCAATTCCAACATTTTTATTATCAATTTCAATATTTTCATTCCCAATTTCAATATCATGTTCAACATCTTCAATTCCAACATTTTCATTATCAATTTCAAAATTTTCATTCCCACTTTCAATATCATGTTCAACATCTTCAATTCCAACATTTTCACCTTGAAAATTTTCAATATCAATTTGGACATTTTCATTCCCAATTTCAATATCATGTTCTACATTTTCACCTTGAAAATATTCAATTTCCTCTTCACTTGAAAGACCATAGGGCTCAGGTTCACCAATATTTCACATACCTTATCTTTTATTTCTATGACCTTCTCTATCTCTTTGTCTATATCCTTCAATTTGTTCTTTTGTTAGCTTTCTCTTATGTTTTTGCTTCCGACAACTGATGCTCCCCATTATACCAAATAAAAGATGCTAAAAAATAATTATGTATGACAAATTTGAGTACAAGAATCTCCTAAAAGTTTATCTTTGTCTCTTCCTTTCTGAAACCCCGCGTTTGTCACCTGCAAAGTGCTGTAAACAAAATGTAGGGTCCATTGGAATGCACAAAAATGGTCCACATGGGGTTTTTCTATGGCCCACAAATCAGATATCTGATTTATAAAACATTTTCTCCAATGGTAAGATTTAACCTCTACACAATGGAGTTTCACAAATCAGATATCCGATTTGTACACACATATACCAAAGGGAGAGGGAGAGGGAGAGGGAGAGGGAAAGAGGGAGAGGGAGAGAGGAAGAGAGGGAGAGATAGAAGGAGAGGGAGGGAGAAGGAGAGGGGAGAGTGATAAAGAGCGAGAGAGAGAGAGAGAGAGAGAGAGAGAGAGAGAGAGAGAGGAGTGATTGAGTGAGAGACTTGAGAGAGATAGAGGTGGAGAGAGAGAGAGGGAAAGAGATAATATTTAAATATTTTATAAATTAATAATTTATATTTAATTATTTATGGATTAACTAAAATATTGAAATAATATTAAAATATTTATAGATTAACTAAAATATTGAAATGATATTTAAATATTATACATTTAATAATATATTATATATTAAATGCATAATTTGGTAAGAGATTACCATAAATTGTATATTAAATATATTACATTATAAACTTTATTGGATATTATATATATTAAATTATAAACTTAATTGCAGTTTTAAATAATATATTAAAGATTGTATAAATTATTTTAAAACTGATCTAAAAGATATCATATATCAAATTCAAATCCGATATCGGATTCAAATCGGATATCCGATTTGAATCACATATCTGATTTGAATCGGATATCTGATATTCTAACACACAATTTAATGCCTTGGTATTAGGCTCGGGATTTGGTTCGGCCCCGCCAATCCTAAAAGTCAACATGTAAAACATGTTTAACAACTTCCTTGTTTTTCTAGACTTCGCCCATATGGCTGACGACTTTTATTTTACCTAAAATTGATAAAATGAAAAGGGTTTGTAAAGGATCTTCTCAGCTTTCTACCAGTATAAATTACATTTTCTTTAGAATCTAATAAATAATAATTATTTATTTTTTATTAGAATTACGACTAAAGTCTTGATTGATAGTCTGATAGAAAAACATCTATAGCTTTCAAACGATATCACATTTTTTGAATCCAAAATATGTGTCACATTCTATGCTTCACATACTATAGGATTAAAAAAAAGGAAAAATGAATTCCATTAAGTTTTGACCAATTTAAGGTGGTCAGAAATACGAGTTTTAATATTTTTAAAAAGTTGTAATAAAAAATTCATAAATAATTATTTATTTGAAAAAAAATTACAAAAAAATATGCATCACATCCGGACATGAGTCCTCTACTTATATCTAAAATTTTATTAAAAAATATTATGATTTTATTATGGTTAGGGTGGTCAGACAGAAACCTACTTTTTATTTTTTCCTTGAAATTTTAGTACTACTGCATTGAAATTTAAAATTTTCACCAAATAGATTTTTTTTTTACAAAAATTAACCTAGTAGTTTAGAAACTACATTCAATTTTCCATAGATTCTGTTCTTACATATTTTTGAAATAATATAGATAACTTATTCTTATTTTTATTTCAAGTTGCCCAATTTTGATTTTCTGAATTTTTATTGCCACTTAAAGACCTGTTTTTTCCATGATGATCCTGCACATACCCAACACTTTACAACAACTCAAATTAGGTAGGATTAGGTTTATTTACTTCAAATAGGCCCAAGACTTAATATGAATATTTTAGGTCAACATCAAGGTAAATATTATAAGGAGGGACCAAGCAAGTGTGAAAATGTCACCTATGACATTTTTTGACACTACTTTTAGCCCCCACTTTAGTGGGAGGGTGAACTTACTTCAGAATCAAACTAGAGTAGACCAACACATATCAAGAGGGGTTTAAATGCACAAATATTAGTGAGATAGGATGAAAACAATCAAGAGGGGTGATCAAGACCCCAAGATTGAGATCCCATGGCCAACCAACATAGGCACAAAAGAATACACATGAAAATGATATAAAGAGAAAAAAAAAAGGCACAAGCATAGACTGTCAAAGTCATTGAGAAGAAATAAAAACAAAATAGAAAGGGGTGGATCAAGATTTGATCATTTCTCCATCGTGATATGGATTAAATGTAGGTTGTTTGTACAAAAAGTGCATGCTCACTCTAAGGCATCGAAACTTCAGGTTGTTTGTTGGGAACATGTAATCCAAGAAGGTGAGACACATACACACATGATTGGTATTTTCTCTCAGACACACACACAAGTGGCTAAAGAAAATTCATGTCTCAAATCATCTTCTCATCAAACCATACCAAATTCATACCTCCTAATAACTTTGATAGGACACCATGCAAAAGTGACCTTCAAGCTTTATGTGTTGGATTTTTATTTGCATGATCCATACACTATGTCACCTTCTCTAAGAGTTGATGAATTTCATTTTCATGTGTTGTATCACATCCTTGTTTACTCAAGATTGTGAATCATTTTCCATATGCCTCTTCTAGGTTAAGGGGAGTGTTGGTCACTTTTTTAACATAGAATGGTCAAGTTTTTTCTTTCTTAGAGGAAGTAGGTTCACTTATTGTACCTGCAAATTAGGTTCAATTCTTGACTCATTTTGACGGTGTAAGGAACCAAACATCTCAAGTGGTGGTATTATAGAGGGGTTGTTGGTTGTTTGATTGATGGATAAAAGGATACACTAGCTTCAAGGTTGTTCAGGAAATCATTTAGAACTTATTCATGCTATCATCATATTCTCTAATGATGTCAACATCATGAGGAGGACATGCATTAGAAGTTGAATAATCATGAGCATGTTCAAGCTCATTAGGGTCATTTCCAAAAACACAACTTGACACATCCAGTAAGGACTTCAAGCACATCCACAGTTTTCCAAAGCACATATCCATGATGCAAATTTCAAATTCTAAACTATGAAATTAAACAATGCACAAGATGGACTAATTTGAACTAGATGTAATGAATTGATTGAAACATTAAGTTTATAAGATGAAACAAAAAGCTACCAACAACAAACAGAAGCTCAAAAATAATTTTTAATACTCTATAAAATCCATTGTTGAATCTAGCAATTGGTGTCTAAAACTGTAAAAACATGAAAAATGACCTAAACTGGGACTCATACGCCATAACTGGCATATTAGTCCAATTAGGGTTTTCTAAAACTTCAAAGCCTGAAACTAGTCTTCAAGGTTTAATCTATTCTTCCTAACTAATTTTTGGATCCAAAACCCTAATTTTAGCCTATAGAAGTCTTCCAAGTATCTCCAATGCAAGGTGATAACTTTGAAAACTTTGAACAATTTAAAAACTCTCTCCAAACTTGCTCTTCAATGTGTCTTCAACCTAAACTTGTAAATCACATACTCAAGAGAGGGAAAAAAATTGCCTTGGTCAAACCTCATTTTGGTAATCAAACCTTACAATGAAATGAAATAGGAATGGAGAATGACGAATGAACAAAATAAGATGTTTCAACTCACCAAAATCTAACAATAAAGTGTTGCAAAAATGTATGAAATGGCTCCAATGGATGTAGATCTTGAATCTTTCTTGAATAGGATAGATATTGAATCATATGATAGATTGAATCATGAAACCCTAAATCACAATTGTTAGCTAAGAAATAAACATGATGCATGAAGACTTTGACATGATGCTTGATGCTTGAATTATGCTCTAAAATGCTTGATATTATTTCGTTGAATGCTCTTGTAAACACTCAAATGCTCTTATGAGTTTAAAATTGATACTATGAATGCTCTTATAAAATTATTGGGTGAAAATGAGTGAAAGAACCTTGTATTTATACTTAATTACGCAAGAATTCTTGACATTACAACACTACAAGTCCATAACAAATCTAGGAGGATAAAATCCCGCCAAGAATTTGAATGAATTTTAATTTTGGGTCACATAGAACTCATACACCAAAGGTGGCATATGATTTCCATTACGCATAATTTATGGGACCAATTTCAAAAATTCATAAAAAGGTGTGAAATCAATATTGGGACGCAAAACCCCATGTTGGACCCATATGCCCAAGGTGGTTTATGAGTCCCACACCACCAAATTTGGGCCCATACAACCTGCAAACACCTGAATTATGATTAGATATTGATTTATAACGTGATCATTCTCAAAAAGATGCATTAAATGAGTCTTGTGGATGCAAAATAGGGTCACTTAATGAATTAAAAAGCCCAATTTTCAATGACAAACGTAGAAAAGTGTAAAAGTGTGTTACAACACTTCACAACACCTAAATAAGGTAGGATTAGTATTATTTAGTTCATAAGGTTCCAAGACCTAATGTGAATGTTTAAAAACATTACAACAGTAAATCAAGGCAACATTAAGCTCACTTTTATAAGGAGGGCCCAAACAAGTGTCAAAATGTCACTAACAACACTTTTTGACACTACAAGTATTATGAATCTTGTATTATTTTTTCAATCATGAGAAAAGTATTTTTTTTTTAAATAATAAGTAATTTAGGTATGATTGACATCGATGCCAATAATTCTAAAGTCAACAGAAGGAGGAGAAGAATAAACAATTGGAGCACTTGGTTGCATATGTTGCATTTGTAGTTGTTCTTTCATCATTTCAATATACAAAGTCTCTAAATTTTCCAATCTTTTCTTGTATTTATTGTAAGAACTTAATAAATCATTGTATTTCTTTGTTTCTTCCTCACACTGCTCTTGTAATGACTCTACTATTTCTTTAGTGAAGTGTGCAACATTAACATATAAAGTTGTTGCCTCCACTATTGATGTATTTAATACACTTTTTATTACAATTGATCCCCTTTTAAGTTAGTAGCAGGCTTTGCAGTTCCATGCTTCTTTGTGCTTGGGGCCAAATCCCAAATAGCCAATGTATCCCATTATATACTAAAAGTTCACCCATTTAATGTAGTTAAGGCCTCCTCATTAGATGCATATACTTATGAAGTCTTCCTTCTAATAGTCTCAAATGCAATAGAAGATGCTAGGTCACATTAAGAAAAAAAAGAGTATGGAACTCTCTCTCATAATTTTCCTACCTTCCTTGGATGTCACCTCCTTATTAGCCTTCATTTCTTTTATCACCCTATCAGATATCATTGATCTAGGCAATTTAGGGGATTTTGTTGTTTCATCTCTCATCATGTTCCCTTATTCATTCTTTTTAGTTCTCCATATACATACTCATTGAGTGCATCTATTTTAACAAATGCATCATCATCCATGAGTTTAGTGCAAGCCTTTTCTTAGACATCATGTGTATTGTTCAATCTAGTTAACAATGATTTTGTGAACTTGCCCCATGGAACTAATAATTCTACCTCCCTTGTAGGTGAAGGAATTTTTTGTATTATATCATTTGAGGTCACAATAACCTCATCATCTGAGTCTAGTGGGTAATCCAAAAGTCCTAGTGCTTGTTCATTTTTTATCCTCTTAGGATTGGATTCTTTGGGTGGTGAATCCAAATCAATAACCTATTGAGTGGGAGATAGGGCTAGTGGAGATGGTTGAAAATGTGGCACTTGGGAGGATGGCTTTGACTCAGATTAAGTAGGAGTGTCCTATATCTGGTCTTCTTTCACAACATCCTTTTGTATTCTTCTTGAGAAGACATACTATGTTTTTAGAAGTTGGTACATTGGCCTTTCCTCAAGCATGGGGGCTTTCCCCTTATCTTTCTCCTTAGTCATGGGGGCTTTCTCTTTGTCTTGAATTTCAACTTTCTCCCATAGCTACCCAACAAATCTATAAAAAAAATTCAATATAGTTTCCATTATCAATATTCGATCATCAATATCTATAAAAGTACCCTTGAAATTGGGGTTTGAGTGATCCCACAATAGTGGTTTACATTTTTTGGCCAAACTGGACACTAAAATATTTTTTTCTAACTAAATCTTTACTTTCAGGCACCTATAGTGGCTAAACCGTGAGGAATTTGAAGATGATGCAAACTAATGATTTGTCACATTTTTTCTATAGATTCTAAATATATATTTTAAAAAAAAATTGGAATTAGATTGCAGTTTTTTTTCCATCTCCTTCGAAAACTATTTTTTTTCAACAAACAACATTTTTAAAGAGTGACGCTCACTGTATACAACATAATCTTTTTTCAATGAACGATTAAATTATAATTCTTTCAAATTTAGATTTGTAACTCCAATATCTAGTGCTTCCAATTGGTCTCATAGTTTTTTATTGAATATTTTTTCTTTAATCAAGATTTGAATTCAAACCAACTACAATTCAGACATAGGCGAACTGTATAAGACGTAATATTTTTTGTATGTATCGAAATTAATTTTTTTTTGTTGGATCAAGAACTTCAATATCTGGTGCACTCATATTTTTAATTTTTTTTTTGATAATCTCCTAGTTTTCCACATGTGGAGAATATAGATCTTGATTTTCGATGAAAAACCTATGTTTAATAAAACTAAAAGAAAAATCTAATAAAACCAAAACCTATTAAAATTATATTCATTAGATAGCTCATTCTGAGGACTACCATTATCGAGTTGGGTTTGTTAATTCTCCTCCATTTTCATCCCCAACTCGAGCTTCCAAGCACAAAATTTAGGAATTTTTTACCACCTCAGGGGGAGAAGGAGTGAAATGAGGGGTTCAAGCAAACCCCCTTTCAAAAAGGGTTTTCTTTGGGTTTTTTTGGTAGGAATGGTGGGAATTTCATTGAATGGGTTCACTCGAACCCTATTTCATTCGAACCATCTTTTGGTTCATTTAAACTTGTTAGTTCATTTGAACTGCAAAAATGATTTTTTTTGGCATGGCATCATTTTTTTTATCTTTTTGTTCCTCTCTCTAATTATAAACTAGTTTTGTGGGTTCACCCATCCTTTTCTTGTTTTTCTTTCTCCAACTTGGTGAAATTTAACCATTTTACTTTCTTTTCCTCTGCATTCTATAGATTAGATTCATTTTTAAGAAGATCATCAAAATAGTCAAATATATGTCAAAACCTACTTGACTCGATCCTTGCTTTTATGGCTACACTAAAAACCTTGGGGTTGTGATTTATCAACCTACATTTTTTAATTTTCAAGGGTGTGATCATTTTTAGGATGTTCCTCCACACTTCCTTAACCATCACAAAATTAGAAATAATTAGTGTATGTGGGGAAAAGAGTCCCCTTCAAATTTTCATGTTAGGAAATAATCTTCAACATGTCCCAATGGCCACATAACCTCAAGAAAACCTATTGTGAGTGGCACAACTCTTGGTAACACATTTGATGCACAATGTTTTCTATAAACCCTAAAATATTAGAATTTGCATGGGGAATAACATCCCCCAAATTGTGATAAATTTTCAAGCTAGGTCATTTTTCCTTGGGTCTCAAAAAATGATGTAATTCTATATGGATTCTTGGGAGATACCTCACCAAATACCTCCTCAACTTAGAAAAAAAATATTTGAGAAAAGAAAAAAACTAGAATTGTGATCATGTTTTTCAAGATGATGAGTCCAACATTAGACTGAAAGAGATTTATTTATCTCGTCTTTCAAATTCAATGGGATATATTTCCATAAATCCTTCCCTTTTTATCATGAATTTTGGAAAAATTATCACTCTCAAATTATTCTTGTTGGTTTCATACTCCTTTCTCAAAGCTTCAATGTTAATTTGTTCCTCTATATTAGGGTTGAGACTGAAAACCTCAATAAATCCTTCAAGGATCAACTTCACCAACTCAAAATCTGTAATTGACCTTACAACCCTAAGATTGGGGTCATAGTTGGGTGTAATGGCTTTTACTAGGTCAACATCAAGATAAACATTAGGGACGACAAGTTTTCCCACATCCAATCTCTAACTGTTGCAAGTAGGAATACTAGAATTTCTCCTTCCAAACCAATATTTAAACAATTCCTATCTAGAGGTTAGTTTTAAATCCACATCCCTTATGGAATACTAACTATCTATGATGCCCTTATTTGTCCTCAAGCCTTGGAAAATCAGTTTCCCTTCTATTCTTTCCATGGTTGAGCCCGAGCTCTTCAATTGTTCAAGAAAATCCTCATGAAGGCATCTCTCTCTAAGGGATAAAACTAGAAGCTTGATTCTTTGGGGGTGTCATTTTAAACAATTTCACAACCTAGGGCTTGCGACAATGTTGTTTAGGGTTCTTATGAAGTGGTTTGAAATGCACTTAAACAAATTCATTTAAACTAGGGTGAACTAAAAGAAATTTGATAATAATTCGGTAAATTTCAAACCTTAAAAGAATCCTAGCATGTAATTTAGAACATAAAGAAAGCTAATGCACACAATTTTGTAGAAAATTCAACACAAAAAGAGTAAATTTCACTTATTGGTGCTCGAATTATAGAAAACCCTAGCTCTTAGTTACTGAAAGCTTGTATTTCTTAAGAACAATCTTCAAATCTTCTCAAAATGCTTTGGTAACTTGAAGTATCTTGTAAATCCTACTTTAATGGTGAAAAATATCTTTAATTCGATGAGAAAAAATCATGTCCACCATTACTTCTCACTTATGTGAACCAAAATGGATTTGTCAATGCATTTAGTAACTTTGAATATTGTTTGTTGATCTAGTGATGATTCAAATTGTTGAATGGCTTAGATGGTGTCAATCAAGGTTCAAAAATTGACTTAAAATGACTACAAAATCAAGCCAATGAGAAAGTTCCATGTGGATAAGATCCTCCATAGTCACCATGGGCTCCAGCTGCCAAGGATGTTGAAATGTCGCCTTCCCAAAAAAAATCATGAGTCTATTGGGAAATAGATCAAGGGTGTGAAATTTTGGAGAGAACCACCAAATGGCTCCATGTGCCCCAAAATTTGTGTCGTTTAAGCTCTTCAATGATCACCCATACTTAGGTGAATTTACCATGTGCTTTAAACCTTGGGAATCTGAATAATCATAATCAAACACCCTCTACATTGATCTATCATTAATGGGCACATGTATATAACTTTACATACTTTAACCTTCCATAGTGTGGTTTAATATTTCAAAGAAATATATATGTTGTTTTCATAGTCCTTGGACAACTAAGATTAATCTAGGTGACAACCTCCAGAAATTTTGAAATCTTCATAGATCATCTACAATAGTGTAAGGCCCCACCTTGCATGTGATTAGTAAAGATCTAATATGTTTTATGTGTTCCTAAATATATGGAAAGATGTATTGTGGATAAAAAATAGTATGATTATTTGATAATATTCTTATTTTTTACTCCAACATTTTATTTATACTACCGTGAAGGAGTTAGGAAGCATAAATTATGAATATGAGTTGAAATTTTAAATGAAATGGTTGAAAAATTAAAGATTATTTCAGCGATCAGATTAATGTGATATACGAACTTTGCTTATGGTTTCATTGGTAATGTGCAAGAAAGGAAGATTTGGTACGAGAAGGAAGACCATTGAGTAGACCAAAAGAGATCTTCTTGTGGTGATGAATTTGACCCCCTTTCAAGGCTTAGAAGGAAATAAAGGTAACAATTTGATAAAGTAAGGTGGTAAGGGTTGATATAAATGGATGATTTATATTTTGGGTTGAGAGGGTATTTATTTGTGTGGCAAATGAGTTGTAAGTTGGGGGATAAAGTTTAGAAACCATTATCTAAGTTGAAATTCGGATAGGTCTTTAAATGGGTCTTTGAAAAGGGTTGTTGGTCAATTTCCATGGCTAGGATGAAAAGTAAACCCTCTAGGGTCTATACCATAGTGGTAGGGGTCAAATATGCATACAATAGTGTGCCTAGGACATGATTTGACCCCTAAAAAGTCCTCATTATGAAGAGTGACGAGTTTTGAAGAGAGGATGGAATGGAAAGATGGAGGGGTTGTCTAAGTGCATGTTTCTTTTTCAATAAAGAAAAGACTCTCATTGATGGAGGTAGGTATACTCCACACCTCCCCATCCAAAGCTTGCAAGTTGAAACTCCTATATATTTTGGAGAGGAAGAATGAGTGGGTTATCAGCCACTTCTCCTCATGGAGCACTTTAGTTGAGATGGTCTAGAAAGAATGAGAAAATGAGAGGATTCTACCTCTTTGGGAAGATAGTGATAAATATGTCTTGGCTTGAAGAGGAAAGATGGGATGAAAGAATTCAATCCCTTCACCTAAAAGAAAAGAGATAATTTATTTTGACTATTTTCATTTACCCTTGTTTATTAGTTGTAAGAAGGTGACATAGTGTATGGATCATGGTTAAAAATAGAAGGAAGAGAGTCCAGAAGCATGTAATTTGTGTTATGTTAGTTTTATGCCTTTTGTAAAAAATAAAAATGAGAAAAGACTCCATTTATCATCATGGAGCTAAAATAATTCCTTGCTTGGGGGTATGGCTAGAGTCCACGAGGCTCCATGATGCCATTACAGTAGGGTGTAGAGGTTCAATTCTTAATCAGTTGTGCATCCTTCATTGTATCTTCTTAAATTAGTTTGTAATATGGAAAGATAATGTTCTGTTTTACAACATAAAATAAAATGGAAAAAGATAAGTTCTTCCTTGGTGGATTCAGATTGAGAAAATGTTTTCTTTAGAATCTCTCATGTAGAAGGTTACTATTGTAGGAAAACATGGTAGTTCTTCCTTTCTTTCAAAATACAAGACGAAAGATGCATATCTTTATTTAATTTCACATAATAGTTGTATTCATTTATATTGTTATAAAAGGTTTTATGTGGGTGAGATCTCTAGTCCAATTTAATAAAAACCTTGCATGGAATATGAATATTGTGTTGGTTTAAATTTCCATGTGAGAACCATCATTAAACTTTAATTGGTGTGATTTTAAAAAAAAATTGAATACATAGGAAGGGACTTAAATAATAATAAAATGACTTATAAATATGCTAATCTTCTCACACTCCTACAAATAGGCAAGATTTCAAATAAAATAAAGTAAAAGACTAAAAAAATTACAAACATTACGTTATGAATGTAAGGAAACACAGAAAAAAGAAAACAAAAGAAAATGAAACAAATAATGTTTTTTATTCTTGTAAGAAACTATATAGATCAATTAAATGCTTATATTTCCCTTTCTATTGTAATTTTATATTATATGTATTATGAAAATTAAGATTTTGTTTAAAATAAAAATTAACAATAGTAACTAAATAAAATGGATTAAATTTGTTGATATAATCATTTCCCTCTCATTGTATCTCCTTAAATTCGTTTGTAATATAGAAAGCTAGTATTTTGATGTACAACATAAAAGAAAATGGAAAAAGATAAGTTCTTCCTTTATTCACATTATTCTTTGATATAGTCCCCATTGATTCCTTGATAGATTGAGATTGAGAATTTTTTTCTTTAGACCCTCTCATGTAGAAGGTTATTGTTGAAGAAAAACATGATAGTTCTTCCTTTCAAAATACAAGAAGAAAGATGCATATCTTTATTATTTTTCACATAATAGTTGTATCCATTTATATTGTTATAAAAGGTTTTATTTGGGTGAGATCTATAGTTCAGTTTAATAACAACCTTGCATGGAATATGAATGGCATGTTGGTTTAAATCTGCATTTGAGAGCCATCTTTAACCTTTCATTGGTGTGAACTTTTTTTTGTTATTGTATACATACGAAAGGACTTAAATAATAACAATATGCTAATTTTCTCACACTCCTACACACAAGTGGGATTTCAAATAAAATAAAATATAAGACTAAAAAAATTACAAATGTTACGTAATGAATGTTAAGTATAAGGAAACACAAAAAAGAAGCAAGAAAAGGAAACAAATAATATTTTCTATTCTTGTAAGAAACTATATAAATCAATTAAATGCTTATATTTCCTTTTCTACTATAATTTTATATTATATGTATTACAAAAATTAAGATTTTGTTTAAAATGAAAATTAACAATAGTAAACAAATAAAATGAATTAAATGTACTCCATAAATAAAGATTAAAATAATAATAATAATAATAATAATAAAAGTGGGGATTATGAGTTGGCCAAGCCTCCACACTAATAAGAATTATAGATATATTTTTAAAATATAACACTTGCTCTGTCTTATAAACCTGAAAATAAAAATAAATTCATAATCAATTTGGTATGAATACAGTGAAAACTAAACAAATAAAAATAATAATAAAAATAACATAAGATCAAATTGGTTGTTTATTTAAGAAATGATTTTGTTGATATATTATTACTAATATTTTTATTACTATTTTTATAATATTATATTATTACTATTAATTTAGTTTTTATTATATATTTTTTATTAATTTTATACATTTATTATTATTTTATTATTACTTTATGGAAGGTTAATTACGAGGAAAATGATTTATTTATTTTCATACATTTGTGCAATATATAAGATCAAATTGGTTGGCCATTTAAGAAATGATTTTATTGATATATTATTATTAATATTTTTATAATATTATATTATTACTATTAATTTAGTTTTTATTATATATTTGTTTATTATTTTAATATATTTACTATTATATTATATTAAATTTATTAATATATCAAGTTTGCATTGTGTTACATTATTATTATTATATTAATGATTGAATTAGGTATTATATATTGTTAGTATTATATTATTATTGTTATATATTTCTATAATATAATAATATTATTATATTATTATTTTTTTGTTATATATTTAGTATTATAGTGTTATATTATATTAATTTTATTATATATTTATTATTATTATATTATTTATATTATATTATATTATACTATATTTATATTTTTATTGTATTATACTATATTTATATTAATATTTATTATATGATAAAGTTAGACTCGTCATAGATTTCACATCTCGGGCAGTCAGTTTTTGCAATTGAAAATATCACAGAAGGTGAAAGAGACGGTTTGGAAAATTTAAGGCATTGAAATGTGTCTAAAGGATTTCTCTTTAATTTCAAAGATTGTTAGGCTTTCTCTTTTGACTCTTCCTCAAATTTTTTCTTCTAGAAAGGTCTTTAACTGAAACCAATTTCATTAATCCTTCCTTTGTATTAGCGTATATTATACTTGTGAAGGCTTATGTAGCTTCATCCTATGAAGCTTATAGATTTCTAATAAAGATTTTGTGGAGCATTAGAGAACTCTATATTGAAAGATACTGTTATTGTAGACAAGAAACAGTCCTTAAATAGCCAGAAGCAATCTTCCCGCTATTATAAGGACCCTCAGGACAACAACATCTGACGGACCTCCCTTCTGGCTTCCCTTGTTACCGCCTTCACCTAAAACATGGTAGCCCCTGCGCAATCCCAAGGGCATTTCGGTTTGATTCTTTTTACTAACCCATCCCTTCGTCTCACTACTACACCTTCCATCAAGACATAAACCTCTAGTCACCCCCTGTTGAGCCAAACCCAATGGGTTTGAGCCACACAAAACCCTAGCAGTTCCCTCGTTCTACAGACGACTATTGCCCTCATTCTACAGATGACCATTGCCTTCTATCTCCTTTCCCTAAATGAAATCTAGAACATTATTGCGGACTACTATATACTATTATAAATATAGTTTTATTATGATATTACATTTGGCTGTTTTGTGTAGGATATCTCTAAGTGCATCTTATGGGATTAAATGAAGTATGTCACAATTTGATAGGTTAAGGGGTTATTTTGTCTGATTTTGAGGTGTTGTAATGATGAACTTCTTCATAGTTGGATGTGTCCAAGTTTAACTTGAATGTTAGTATCCATATGATAATGTTAGTATGTCAAGGGCTACATTTGATACCTTATTACTACCTTTAATATGTTTTCTTTGTAGGAATAAAAAACCATTATAAATCCTTTGCAATAATATTTTCAAGATAGTATATGGAGCTTCTCTAAGTAGTAATGGATCTTTGAAGTATGTGTAATTATGTGATGTTTCATATATCTTTTATTTGTATATGTGTGTAAGTTTGGTTCTTTATTGTAGGTTCATATGAATTTCCTCTCTTCTAAATTGTTTGGATCTATTTCTCAACTAATAGGAACTAGTCTAGAATAGTTCCGTCATAATAAAATTATGATTTATATCATCCTTATTTCTCCTTGATAGTTCAAAATTAGATTAGGTTCAACTAATATGTGTAGTTTAATAATGTAAATTATGTCATATCTTTGTGATTCATTATTGATATATTAGTAGAGAACTATGCATGTTGGAGTTTTCCATCTTAAATAACTAAGAAAAATAATTGGTGATAAATCTCTTGAGAGCTTGTGATTATTTTAACTATAGAGGGTTATGTAATTACGATTCATAATGCACATGAAGTAAGTAATGTTAAGGTGATTCATCTTAAATAATTAAGCATGTTTAATATATTGTCACATATGCATTTTTCTATTTATCCACTTAAAATAGGTCTATAGGTCTTCAAATGTAAAGTTATATATTTTAATTCTTAGTAAAAAATAATTAGGATATTAGTTTACATAGGGTATCTTTTTAATTATCTTCATGAGACTTCTTGAATCACCCTCCTAAGTCATGTAGCATATAAAGTGATGAAGAGACACCCTCTCTTATTAATTGACCTCTTACTTTGCATAGTTTGATCATGAATCTTGCTTCTTTATCTAGATCAACATGGATTCCTAGGCCTAAATATTAAGTGTCTATTCTAGGATCATGTAATAATATTTTTTTTGTCCAATAGGTTGATTCTATAGATCTATATTATAACTAATAACAACTAATAAATACGATCTAGGGAAATTACACACTTTTGCACAATAATTCATCAATCTTTCTACATTATGCTAATCATTTAGAATTGATGGTTATTAAAAATACCTTAGGGAGATCACCAAATTCTAAGGGTCATGTTCTCCTAGATCGATCCCCTATATTAGATTAGATTTATACTCACAGAAACGATTGAAGATATTGATATTTAATCATGCAAGCATCCCAAAATGATTGGATGTAGAATTATATTTTTTTAACTAGTGCTCCAAAGTGAAATTTTCCTAGAATGATGACCCTTATAATGTATAAGATTGTCATATGTGGAAAAATGAATACACATTGAATGCCTTTAAATACTAAAATGTAACATTTAATCACACACACATATATCAAGTCACCTCATGTGAAGAATAACATTGGTAGGAATTAAAACAAAAAAAAATCACTCTTTGAAGTTTAAATGTTATTTTCACATGGTGTGAGATCAATCCCACACATTGCAAAAATTAACATGAGATTGAAAAGTGTTAATATTAATATGGAGAAAGAATTTATAAAAAAGGATGTAATGATAGACATAATACATGACAAAAGTAAATGATATGCATGAATATTGATAAGATAGGGTTGAGAATAAATGTAAATAATGAGATGATAGTTTGAAAACTGAACCAAACTTTACATACAATTATAACAATTATCAATCTATAATTATATTAAACAATTCGTTGAGATGTTGACGTGTGTTGTTTTTTTTTTCGATAACCTAGAGGTATCCCCAACCCTCACATCTAGAGCTCAAATTTGTGACTCCGCCCAGCAAGCTCCACCACCCTTGCCCTGGTCTTACTTTTTGCTAGGTTTGGACAGAGGAGGTGAGACTAGTCCTCTAGAGGCACGGACCACACCTGACACGACTCATACCATTATCATTCGGAAGCATGAGTCGATCCCGAGACCTATATGGGATGAACCCAAAGCCCTTAACCAACCATACTACTTGTTCAAATTAGATGGTGACATGTGTTATCATTGAAGCAATCGTGCACCTCGATAATATAAGTAGACACTTTGAAAGATTTCTCTAAAAGCTACAATAATATTTTTTGACAATAATTTTTTTTAAGTGAAGAGAAGTACTAAAAATAACATTTTACAAATTAAAAGAGGGCACGTAATTCAGATTATGTAGAACTCGTAGTCTTATGTGTTTTTCGGTAGCGACACGCTTTTCAACTAAATTCGGTGGAACTCAATATTCTTTTGTTCGGTTTTCCCTCAAAATTGTAAAATTCCTTGAAAAGAGTGATTACAACCGTGACAGAGGGGTAAAAGCACAAAGTTGTGTCACACTTTATAAAGGAAACGACCAATGTTGATCCAACTTTTAAACTTGAATCACTAAAAAGTAGCATATATGTTTTGAATTTTTAAATGATGTAAACTAGTAAATATGTATTTTTTAGTATATTTTATGTTTGTATTTTTTATAAGAAATTAAAAATTTATTTTAAACTAGTTTTTCATAAATTATCACTATAATTTAGTGCTGATAAAATGCTGAAAAATGAAGTTGCATGGGACGCCAAACTTTTTATACTAATTTTTTTTTTTTTTCTTTCAAATTTTTTGTGTGTATTTATAACTTGAAACTTTAGTGCATGGATATATTTTTTTCCAATTTTGATAAATATATATTTGTATATAAATATTAAAATATGCGTGAATAAAAAATAACTGTTTCCATCGAACATCAACATTCATATTAAATATTTATCTAAAATGGAAAAAAAATTATACCATCTTGAAATAGATTCTTTTATCTAGTGCATCATATTTTTTTAAATTTTTTTTAATAAGTTTTAGTATTTTCCTTGGCATGGTAATCAACCTAATATTTTTTGCTGATAACCTACTTTTAGTATAAATAAAAATATGAATATAAATAATAATTAAACTATTAAAATAAATATATTTTTGAAAACTAAACTTATGGATCTACAAAAGGGTATTTTTAAATTTAAAAAAAAATGTTATTTACATGAAGAGGAGTTATTAAAACTTCAAGTTTCTAAATTTTTTTTTTTTGGTAAATTGGACTCAAAGTAGTGCTCTATATATTTTTAGCCAACAATTTTAGTTGAATAAATTTTGGAAGTATCTAACTTAGCTAGAATGAATCTTACTAGGTCATATGTTTGACCAAAATTGATTTTTAGTTAGAAATACTGAAATTTAGTTGTTTTGATCTGTTGGCTAAAAGTGTGGCATAGCTTTGTGCTTTTACCTAGAGATTTACTTGTATCGCATAAAAATAAAGAGAAAGAGTTTGTGCGGTTGCTATCCAACTAGACAATATTCGCTATGGGAATTGCACAGACAGTGTTTAAAGCCCTCTTTTCTTATTAGAATATATGACAAATTTAGGGATTTACACAGAGCAAGAATAAGCCCAAGCCCTCTTATTTTATTAGAATTCACCCCACACAACTTGTTGAAGTGGCAAAGCTCTGAACCAAAACTTGGTCTGCTGCAACTGATTCGCCATCTGAAATCCTATGCCATCTCCAATATGCATGCGTTGCATTCATTATTGTGAACTCACCGTGCCCAAATTTTGTTTCTCTAAACAAAGATATCCTAGACTGGTTTTGCTCAAACCTGTGTCCACCAAAAAATCAACTTAACTGTCAATCATACAAGTGTAAATTATAATGAGAAGCCCATTATAATGGAGGAGAAGTGGATCGTGGACCTAATCTGAAGCAAGCCCTTCTCGGTTTCCTCCAACACCTATTGTAATGTGAAGAGCTCCACATGGATCAGATTTATTGTTATACACTCGACTGTGAACATAAATTAGAGCAGAGTAGAACAAGATGAGTACCCACAAGTCCTAACACATTAACATTTTGGTTTGATTGAAATAATTACAAATCGTTCATATGCATGAACATGCCCTGCAAATACCATATCAACTCTTGCAGAATAGAGCATTTTCTCCATGGCCTTTCCCATATCTTCCCCATATCTTCCCCATCTCCCCGATGAGTGGTGTTGGTGTTATAGCAGGGTGCATGCACCGGAGCTATAAGCCATGGTGTTCTTTTTCTATCCACCCTTCGAAGGTCTACCTTATAACATAACCATAGTAAGTCCTGTTATTTCAATGAATTACATTACAATCTATATTTACAGCCCTTTAAGTATGTACTAAAGAAGCATGAGTAGGAGAATGGGGTTAGCAGACCTACAACCATTTGTATTGAACAGAACCTAGGGCCAAGTTTGAATAGGAGCCCAACATTATTACATGCACACCTGCAACTTCAAATGAGTAGAAGAGATTCGAACTCGAGCCGCTTTGTTCGAATGGCATTCTCCATCTAACATTGTATGCTCTGAATGCATCACTTATTACTAGGGGAATGGTTTCCATCTTGTGATTTCCTTGGATAACCATCCATGGCCTGCTACTTGCCAAAGGCTCTACCAGCTCACCGAATGAGTCCCACAAAGGCTGGTATGTATCTGTATAAGAAAGGTCTCCTGGCGAAAGGAAGACATCATATCCCATCTCTTGAATGTGTGCTAATGTGGATTTTGTCTCATCTATTTGTCCCAGATCACCTGCAAATCCAATCAATGCCCAATTGTAAGAAAGCAAAAACCCCCTGCAAAAAGAAACTGAAATATGAGGCTGATTAACAAAAATGCCTACCTACAATTGCAAAAGTGATGGGGAATTTTGAGGGTGGGGTTTTGAGATTATACTCAGCCCCGAATCCCCCACAACGGTAATAATAAATTGTATTGGCAGCGAGTGGTCTGATCACCACATTGTGAATGCTACCGGATTTGTACATTACAAAGGAATATGTTAGTCCAGTGTCGTATGGATTTAAAGCTATCCACTCTACTGGCTCTTGTTTTGATCGCATGTTATGCCACTCGTAGTAGTCCGTTTACACTTCTTCACTCTGACAATTTTTTCTTTCCTTCAATTGCATATGCTTCCTCTCACCGATGTAATATAACTGTGAAACGGTTTAGCAAAATGATTTAGAATAACTACCTATATTAAGCTTTCTTTTTGACCTTCCTAGTCTTTTTTGTCCATTTGCTACTATTTTTTGTTGGGCAGCTGTTTCTTTTTTTTGGTGGACCATTGGTGGTCCTTTCTCTATCTTGTAAACTTTGTGGTTTTGGGTCTCTGTAAAACCCATTTTACCCTTTTATCAAAAACTACTTATATTAAGCTGACGGATTTTGTGTATTCTCTCGCTCAACACACACCTGATGCTTTTGTGAGAATGGCAACGATTTCTATTTAAAGCGAGAATATTCCGAGATCTAAATAATTGACGGTGGTGATTATATTTTGTTGGAACGATGGTGATTATATTTTGTTTATTTTAATGTGTGTAATTTTTTATGCTTTTCACAGTTAATTATCATCGACGGCTATGCACAGTTCAATCGTATTCCCTCCCCTCTTGAACAGTGCACATCATTGATTGACAAACTCAACCCACTATTCTCAAATAGGACACGCCTTTGGCGTAATTACTATTAATTTAGTTTTTATTATATATATATATACATTTATTATTATATTATTATTATTTTATTAATATATCAAGTTTGCTTACATTATTATTATATTAATAAATGATTGGATTAAGTATTATATATTGCTAGTATTATATTATTATTGTTAAATATTTTTATAATATAATAATATTATTATATTATGATTTTTTTGTTATATATTTATTATTATAGTGCTATATTTGTATTAATACATTATTATTAATATTAATAATACATTATTAATATTTAAATTATTATATTATTCATAATATTGTATTATTACTTTGATATTACTATTATATTATTCTACTATTATAATATTCTATTATTCTTATTCTTATTATATTATTATTCTTATTATATGATTTTTGAAATATTATACTTAGTAAATTATATTTATCCTTAATATTATTAATAAAATATGAATTATTTTAGTATTAAACTATTAAATTATTAAATTATTATACTAATGTTATTATGTTATATTATATTATATTATTATTATATTATACTATATTATTATTATATTATATTATATTATATTTTAATTATATTATACTATATTATAGGTGCATTTTGACAGTTAAACTAAATGCATTCTTATTTTCATGTCAAAAGATCCTACAATTTTATAAATTATAATATTTTAATTTTGTTAATTTTTTTAACATTCATTCTGTTATAATCAAATTTTTATGTTTTTTACAGTTAATCATCATCCACGGCTATGCACGGTTCAACCGTATTCCCTTCCCTCTCGAGCACACATCGTCGATTGACAAACTTAGCCCCTTGTTCTCAAATAGGACATGCCTTTGACGTAAAAATAAAAACAAAAAAAACATATACACCTTTGGATTTTATTTTACAAGTTTAACAAAAAAATATTCTGACTTTAAAGGCATTCACTTATTGTACGCATTATTCTCACAGAAGTAACTCCAAAGTAGTTGCTACCAACTGAAGTAAATGAGAGTATTGAAATCTTGTGAGTGTGGGTATCATTTTGGTCTATTTCTTTTTTTAACATTATCTTTAAAAGTTAATACTAACATTAATAATTGATGATATTATTTTCAATATTGAAATTATGTTGATGTAAGGATGAGATTTATAATGAATAATATTTTTTTTAATAATAATATAATAAACCCAAGAAATCTCCCTTTTCTTGTAATAACATTAACACTTTCAAATGACATTGGTTGTGAGAGGCAACAACTAGTATAATACTATTATTAAATATTAGAAACTAATATTTATGTTAGTATTAATATTATTAGTGTTGATGAGTAAAATATAATATTAATACTATGAGGAATATTAATATTAATGTTATAATTAGCATACATTATATTATTAAATCTATCATTCACAATTGTAAAAAAAAATAAAAATTATAAATAATTGTTGAGTGGATGGTAAAGTTGACATTGACATTAAAAATAATGTTAAATATTATTTCTAACTACAAAGACACTAAGAATAAACTTAGTGCTAGAGTTAGAATTTATGAGAAACATCAATATTAATATAGTCATGTGGGTTGAAACAAAAATTAATCTAAGAATGATTTACACAAAATCTTCTTGAAGTTGGAATCAGTAGAGAAGTTAAAATTCATCTTAGATTTTAAATACAATACTGGTATTAATATATTGGATAATAATAATAGTTTAATGTTAAATTGAGATAATATTATTATGAGGATTAAATAAGAGAAATGATATTAATGTATCAATTGGTGAGTTCACCTTAATGCTATTATTAGGTTTAAGCAAGATCTAATGAATGACACTATTATTTAATTAAAAATCCAATTGTCCCAAAAAGCTATAGATGCTTAAATTTTCAAGTAAGCGTGATCACATCAAGGTTGTGGAATTTGTGTTTAGATTCAATGCTAATTGTGGGCATGGCACTTAGCCAGTGTAATAATTACCTTAACTAATGGTTTCGTACAAAAGAATATGTATTATGTTTTTTTTCTAGCATAAAATTATGGGCATGATAGTGTAGACATGTAAAATAGACATGCATCTTTGGATTGACTAATTTTATTTCACTAACCAACCATTTTAAACATCTTCATCTGATTAATTCATTCATCATTTCTCCGCTTTAATTATATAAAATCATCTTTAATTTGATTAAATACTAAGTCATCTTCCTTAAATTAAATAAATCAATTTTATTTAATTATCTTCAAATGTTCTTCATTAAATTAGCCGATAGACTATTATATGTGGGGGAACCCCACCAGCATAGCCTTGCTAATTCCTGCTAAATGAGATTTATTTTAAAATAAAGATTATGTTTTAATTTTATTTTAAAATAAATATATTATGTTTATTTATTTATTTATGTTATGTTAAATTTTTAATATTTAATTATAATTTTAAAATTTTAAAATTATAAAAATATTTAAAATAGTAATGAAACTTAATAAAAAATTAAAATTTAATTTTAATGTAAAATGTATAAAAATATTTAAATTTTCAAAAAAAAATTATTAAATTAATTTAAGTATTAAGATTTTAATATATTTAATGTAAATTAATATTGAGAATATTGATAAAAATGATTCTTTATTTATAATTTTAGAATCTACTACAACTATGATGTTCAAATTTTTGGAACAAAATTTTAATGTTTTTAGAAAAATCTTTAAATTTTAAAAAAATTACTATAAATTGAACATAGATCAGTACGTAATCAAGATTTTTGGATAAAATTATGTGCAATTTTATTTCATCAACATTAAAACATTTAAATATAAAAAGATTCAAATTTAATTTAATGTAAATTAATATTGGAAATTTTGATAGAAATGAGTTTGTGTTTATAATTTCAAATTTTTTTATGATTATGATGTTCAAATTTTTGGAACAAAATCTTAAATATTTAATGTATAATTGTTTTTTAAAAATCTTTAAATTTTTATTTATTTTAATATAAACAGTAAACAAATCATTTTATTTAAAAAATTTATAATATAAAATATATATCAAATAAAAATCATCTAAAAAAATCAAAATTAAAATATTTAAAATATTAAAAAACTACATAATGTAGTTATCTTAAATACATCCATGGAAAGATATAACAATATTAAATTATTATATTTATTCGACTGTATACATTATTAGTACTATTGGAATGAGTTAATTAGTTATGACATTCTTAAATACACTCTTTCTTGATTTATTATCTTTCAAATTAAAAAAATAATTTTTTTTTTTTTCAAAACTTATAATATCAAATTAAGAAAAACACTCTATTCAAAGAATTTATATTAAAAACAAATATGAGAAAACACATTAAAATCTTTATTAGAACATTAAGAATTTATAGTAAAATATTGTTTTTTTTTAATTTCATTTTTTGAAGTTAAGAATCAAAACATTTACCTGAAATCTTATAAATTAAAGATTTCAAATTTCATTAAAAAAATTAAACAAACATTATATTCAAAGAATATATATTCATTTTATATTAAAAAGGTTTAAACTTTAGAGATTTATTCAAAATTTAGAATATTTTAAGCTGTATAATAATTTATATAATAATTTAAGTAATAATTTATGTAATAAATAAAAAAATAATAATCTATATAATAAATAAAATTAAAAAGATCCATAAAATAAAATAAATAATATAATATAATAAATATTTAATAGAAATAAATTTTGTTTTGTGTTATAAAATCCAAACAATAAAAATATATATATATATATAATAAATAAAATAAAATAAAATAAAATAAATAATATAATTTAATAATTTTGGAATAAACATAAATTTTTTTCTTTGTTATAAATTCCAAACAATAAATAAATATAAAAATGAAAAACTAAAATTGTATAAGAAGTGTTGTTTTTGGAATGAATTGGAGAGGAGGGTAAAGAAGTAGAGAGGGAAGGATAAAAAAGAGAGAGAGGAGGGAAAAGAAGTAGAGAGAGAGAGGGACAAAGGGAGGTAGAGAGGGATAAGTGAGATAGAGATAGGGAGAGAGAGAGAGGTGGGATAGAAAGAAGTAGAGAAGGAAAGACAAAGCCAAAGAGAGTGAGAGAGAGAGGGAGGGAGGGAGAGGGGGAGAGGTAGAGGTAGAGAGGGATAGGGGAGTTATAAAGAATTAGAGGGGGGAGGAGAGAGAGGTAGAGAGGAATAAGTGAGAGAGGGAGAGAAGTAGAGAGGGAAGGAGAGAGTGAGAGAGAAATAGGTGGGATGGAGGGAGGGATAGGTAGATAGGGATATGTGATATAGAGAGAAATAGGGAGGGAAGGAGAGAGCAAGAGGGAGAGAGAATGAGGGAGGGAAGGATAAAGAGGTAGAAAGGAATAGGTGAGATCGATCACTACTTTCTTCACCCCATCCACTGTTTTTCACAATTTTAAATAATGTGGGCTCAGCCTATCGGCATAAGTATTGCACCTTATTGGGGTGCAAGTGCTAGTTTAATAAATTTGCATCAATTTCCTTCCATTTTATGTAAAATCTCAATCAAATGTCATGTCAACTAATCTCTATCGTTAATTAAGTCATAATTAACTTCTAACACTAATCCTATTTTCTCTAGCTTTTGCAACTTGCACAATAAATCAATTTATTTGATTTATTATTTCATCTAATTTCATTCAAAAAGGGCATCAAGATGCAATATTCTTCAAATTTGATTTTTCCCTCCCACATGTCTTGTCCTCCAACATGGCATTAATTCCTCTTACATTATCTCTTACATGTCTCCCACTTGGCATTTAAGACTCTTGCGTCTCCCTCCAACAAGCCATTTTTATCTCCCCCTCTTTGGCACATTAATCAACATATGCACAACTTTCATCCTCTTACATCTTGACAAGTGGCATCTTGTCATTGGCTCATGTTTTGTCCCACATCCTCCATGTTTTGAATTCTTCCATCCTTCTTGGTTATAAATTGAGGCCTCCTCTATTGTATTAACCCTCAACTTGATCACTTGTCATCTTGCATCTTCATCACATCTGGAACTTATCAAAAAGGGGTTGGGAAAGGGCTATTTTTGCATCAAAATGGAACCAATCCCCCTATGGAGTTGAGGTTTGGTTAACTTATATTAGATTTACATATTTTAGGTTGCATGCATTACTTTATGTTTTTCTCTTCTATGTTTGATCAACAATTTCATAGGGAGTGGTTTATTTCAATTTACTAACAATGGCCAATTTGGTATGTTCCATCTATTGTCAAGAATTGTAGATTTACCTCTCACATTTTGGTGCCCACCATAGGGCCTTACGGTTAAAGTTTTCTTGCCATTGAAAATTCTATCACTGTGATGCTCTTCACGATCTTATTTCAATAAGTTATCTTGCATATCTTGTTTCATTTTCCTATTGATAAATGTTGTTGTCCGGTGTCTTTGTTATTGATATCAATTGAACATAAGAAAATCCCATGTCAAACACATAGTTTTGAATGTCATAAAATGAAGCATTAGTGCAGATTCATATTGATTCAGGTATTAAAATCAGATTTATTTCATTAGATTTGTTTACTGATGTACATTTCTCTGATTTTGTAATTTCTCCCTACATTGTTGTGTAAAATTTGCTTATAAATCTCTAAGCCATTTTCAGCAAGCCCCTTTTGTCTTGTTTGAGGGTGCCACTACCATTGACGATGGTACCTCTGCACTAAGCTATCAAATAAGATTGGTTAATCTATGATTGAAAGATATCATGTCTATGTGAATAGTGGCAAAGAGAAAATGTGATGAAGTCGCTAGAGATTTACATATTATCATTGACCTGCACATAAGGGAGAAAAGAAGTGTTCAACGTCCCTTTTGGCCATTATCTCCTCTCTTGCTCGCATCTCCAGCCCTCCACAAATTCCTTTAATCTGCCCAATATTTTCAACGTAATAGCTCTCTCTCCAAACAAGAATATATTTGAATCAATAGTCACTAGGGGAGAAGACCCAGTTACCACCCCCCATTGAATAACCGCCACCTCCATGCTCACTTAACCCCTCCAAAAAAAGTTCACTTTGATCCATTAAAAAACTTTATTTGATTGAACAAATAATTACAAAAACACCAATGGCTGTTCATTATAATTACAAAAACACTAATGGCTGCTCATTAAGTGTTCAAGTGCATGTTTTAGAGTGGATTTAAGGCATAAACAGTTATAATTGATGGAAATTAGAGTGAGTGGATACTGGGACATTAGGTGGCGGCGACCAGACGACACCTCTGAAAGGTGTCTTTTTGACCTCCGCGTGCATATCCAATGCTCCCGCACTCTCCCGAATTTCCCAAAAACCAAAAGCTTAGTTATAAGCTCTTAACTCATGGGCGAAAAGAACCCATAAGTTTTTTTTTCGATTCAACGCACGGTTTAGATTCTATGGTTGCATGAAGTTAACCTTGGCGGATACCAGATCTTCTCCCCTAGTGCTTCATAAGTCTTGGCTTTTAGTTTTGTCTAGTTATCATGTGACATCCATTAAATATCAAAATCATTAATCAGTTACATTCAGTCGTCATTTTGATTCTGATTTGTTTGCAAATTTGGTTCAGGGCTCAAGAAGAAATCATTACAACAGTCCATCCGCTGAATTAAATTCACTATCACACGACATAAAACTCAAATTTCTACTCGTCCTTTTCTTTAACTAGCAGTGGTGTTTGCCTAAAAATATCTTTATCAGAATATTTGCCTTAAGACAATGTTTGCTTTGGGATGCATGGTCATTATGTTTTTATCATTTAATGCATTAGATGCCTACACATCATGCCTGCATCTTGCAATGATTGCATTCCATTAGCTTTTGCCTCCTGCAAATCGTAGTTACGTACAGCTTTCTACAATTGTTTAATAATATTATTGAAAGGTCTAGATATCTCCAGCTAATACGTGAGACAGTAGCTCATGGGGCTTCCTATCTTGCACCCATGATTTTCATGCCTTTCAAGGCCAATCTGAGTGTTCCTTATCTGTTAGGAAAACTTTATCCTTGCTATATTATTATATTTCAGTATGTTTAGTGGACCTTTCACCCTACTCTCGAATTTCCCATCTTGGCGCGGGTAGGAAGAAGTTTAGCATAGGCCGTGGGTATGATTTGACATCTACCAATTGCATTTGTTGTGGGTAGGGAAAAATTTATCATAGGTTGTGAATATGATTTGACATCTACCAATTGTATTTGCTGGGAAGTTCTTCTAGTCATTTCAACGGATACTTTCTTCCTTATATTGGCCATCATGGCAATCCTTGAGATCAAATGTTGGATTCTGGTGTCTATCTATCGGTGTGTATTCTCTTTGTTTCCCACTCGACATATGAGTTTATGTTTATGCTAAATGTACTTGCTCTTGAATACGATTTTATGTTTTTGATGAATTAAAATCCATTGTTTATGATTTCACCGTTTGCATACATACCTACCAACTGTAGCATCTATTAATAAGTGTCGTCGGTTTTCATAGTAAAATCTTTGTTGATAGTTGTATCAATTGATAACCCATCCATTTATGTCAGCGAATGGCAAGAGCAACATTTACGAGAATACACAATCTTTTTTATTTTGGAGTTCTACAGCAGTCTAACAATCCAAGCCGTATAAACTAGTAAAGGTTGTGAATTTTTTTTTTACACCTGCCAATTACTTTTGCTTGGATATTTATGAAGCCTTTTCCACAAACCCATTAAGGCGTACACTATAATCCACATATTCCATGAGGCAAGATTTCTTTGAGTACCTTTTTTCATAGTTCACGTGCCTAGCCTAAGCTTCCATATTTTTCCTACATATCTTCCATGACAGTTCCAACTAGAACATCTAACAAAAAATCCTTCTATTGTTTATCCTACTATAAGTGTCCATATCCTGTTCCAAAGATTGCATTTTTTTGGCACATGCTATGAGGTTACTGGCAAAGATTGGTTTTAAACTCACCAATCGCATTTGGTTAAAGGTTTTTTAATCATTCTCTTTTAAAAAAAATTATTGTTGGCGCATATCTAGCAATCATGGAATTTGATGAGACCGCAACTCTTTGAGACCCTCTCTCACACAAGTTCACCAAGCAAACAACCCATCGCCTCATGTTTGTCTCCATATTCCAGATACATGTCGATCAAGGTGTCGAGTCAATGTTTACACGCTCTGCATATACACCTCACAATTTAAATAATGTTGGAAGGTATTGAAAGCTTTAACATTGTCAGTATCATTACTTCTTGCAAATACTGTGGATTCTAGGTCGTTATGGTTTAAAGCCTTTGCTTGATGTTTTCAAAGCATTTTTCAATAAATTTGCTTGATTCTACCCATTAGTGGAGATTAATATCGATCCATGCATATGTGCCTTAATTTTCCTCAAAAATATGAATGATTCATATTTTTTCTAAAGAACGTCAACATTGACTACGCAAGATATCTTGAGAAGATTTGATTGTGTTTCTCTTAAAGTTTCCAAATGAGAGGTCAATTGTGGACTTCAAGATTTGATTACTAATAACGACAGATATAGGGATTGGCTTCTAAATCTAATTACACTCAATTTTCTCATAATTTTCTTTTGGTTGCATTCAATTTACTTGTCATTTTGTTGGAGAAAGTGCATTTGACTGAAAACACATGCTTTAGCATGAAGCTTCCTCGCATTCTTCAACGTTGAAAGTTGAATGCTAATGTAATTTATGTTGTTTTCTTTCATACATGATCTCATTGAGTAGGTGGAATGCTAATGCAACAAACTTGGGGGAATTCACCTTTGGACTGTCAACACTATTTTTTTAGATCAATATCTTCATATGATATATTTTGGTCTTAATTCAATAGTAGTGCTTGAGTAAGAGGAGAGAAAATGTGATTTTTTATATTTTTTATAGGTACTTGGCATAAAATTCAGTGTACAAAATCAATGGTTGCCTCTCTCAAATGGAGGATAACTAATATGATGGCACATCAAGGTGGATAAATCAAAACAGATTGGAGTTGGGGCATTGAACTTGAACTTGAATTTTTTTTTAAAAATGCTTGTTGTAATAGTTTAGGGCATTCATTTATGCTTTCATTTTTTGTTTTAGGCCAACAAGATCAATTAAAGTTTAAAATCAATCATTGATTTGACCTTTTTAAAGTTTGACTAAATTTGATCTTAGAAACTTATTAGACTTCGATTGTGGGTTAAAATTAAAACAAACAATCTCACACTCGTCTTGGTGCTTAAAATGAACTTTTGCTTTCATTATCTTGTAATATTTTTTCCAATTCATGTTATTCGAATGCGTATGCACTTCTCTCGTGCTTCACAACGATCTTGAGAACAAAAATCATTTTAGTGACATTTATTGTCTAAAAGGTTACCTACACATTTCAAGTTTGGGTTTAATATTGAAAAAATCTTGTGAGTGTGAGTGGAGTACATCATGAGTGTTCTATCTTTGTTTCTCAACAAAGATTGATCAAACTATGGATATACTTGCTTGATCTTTGTTATACATAGAGGGCTTGCCTTGGTGGGAAAAAGTACTCACCCTAAGGGAAGGACCCAACCGGTAACACACTAAAGCCAAGTTACTTTCAACCAATATATAAATGTGGGTACTTGAAGAAAGTTTGAGTATCACGAGTATCATTCCAACAAGAAGGGAAGCAATGGTCTCTTTCCACATGGATGGTCTCCCTTGAACATAATGCCTATATTAAAAACTCTTGTTTAGAGAGGCTAAAATCCTTATCTATTTATTGGTGCAAGAACAGTCATTTGAAAGCCATCCCACATTCTTATGGATTTTAGTAGAGATGAGAAGTACGCTATGGATTTTTGTGGTTCCTGATTCTTTCCTAACCCGAGAAGTGAGCATACTGTAAGGGGGAGCACGTGCAGTCAAGCATCTAATCATCCACTAAGAGTAAGTGTATCTAGATTCATCCAAGTGGGAATTCAAAAAATATTTCCTTCATTATCCATAGGTTTGTGCATATTCTTGGAATCAAAAACACTTTGCTTGGATCTAAAATGCTTGAAAACAAACATCCACAAAATCCTAAAAAATTCAAACCCTTTAGGGGAAGCCAATACCTTTGACGAATTCAAGTGCTCATGCTTGCCCTAGGGATTTCATCCTTAGAGGCTTCTAAGTATTTTGATTTACACCACAATTTTCTCTTACTAAAGTCAATATTAGGAAACTATGCTCTTGAAACCTTGATTTTCACATAATGGAAATTGTGGAATGAAAAGGAATTAAGACATAGATATTCAGTTTGAAAAAACTAAGCAAGAAGTGGATGTGGTAAAAGAAATTCATTAATCAAGCTGAAATTAATCGAACCCCACACATGTGCTTGTTATCTTTCGATCATCATTTTCCATGAAAATATTGGTCTTTTGGTTTGAATTACTCTTAGGGAAAAGCATGTTCTTCAATATCTTGGTCTAGTAAACCAAGTCCTTATTAGGTTCATTTAGGATCAAAACCAAAAATGTCATCTATCCCAAAAAAATTATCATCCCATCCTGCAAAATAAATTTTAGAGCTTTGGAAACATCATTATCTACAGTTGGGTACATCATTAAACCAAATCAAAATTGCCTTATTTAGTAGGAGTGTGAGAATGCATCCTTTCGCATACCTTTAGTTAAATTAGCACCTCTTTGAACAAGTTAATCCTAGGGTCACATCCAACATCTCAGGGTTTACAGATTCATTATCCAAATCAATCAATCAAAATCAAATCCTAAAGTCTAGCATTGATCCAAAGTTCCTAAAAGTTTTGCAGAAATGCAAAATTGGTATCATGCTTTAATCATATTTAATCATATTTTCCTATCAAATAAATCAATTTTATTTGATTAATCTCCTAAAGTTCATCCATTTAATTAAACAAATTCATATGTTTAATTAAAATTTATCTTTTAATTCAATTTAAATAGATCCAAAAATTTAAGTTGATTGTCACATTACCTAACATTACCTTAATTAATCCATGATTAAAACTAAGCCTAATCCATGTCCATTCCTCTAAATTTTCCCACTTGCATGATAAATCATTTATATTGATTTATTAAAACTCCATTTTCCTCAGAAAGCATATTCCAAAGGAATATGCCCTCATTAACTCCATTTGTTTGAATTTTTTGTCCAAACAAATTTCCCTCAAAATCTCTCAACCATATACATTTAATGCTATTTTCAAATTTTAAATCTCCCCCTCTTTGGCACATTGACCAAAATGTGCACAACCCTCATCCTCTCACATCTTGAAAAGTGACATCTTGTCATTTTCTCATGAATGATCCCACATTCATCCAAATCCTTCAATCTTCCAACCTTGAATCTATAAATGCAAATCATTTATACTCCAAATGGAAACAAATTACTACAACACAACTTGATGCATAATCTTAGTATTGGCATTATCATCATCATCTTGGCACTCTTTCTTATCAGGGGGTGGGAAAGGGCATCCTTTCCACATCATAAGGAGCACCACTCCCACTATGTGATAGCTATGAATATTGTTTGAATGTTATTTCAAGTTTTCTTCTTTGGTATTTTAGAGTTTTGTTTAGAATATTAGACATGATTCATTATCTCACAGGGATGCTTTGGTTTTCTTTGTTTAAAGTAGAATAGACATGCTAATGTTGTTCTTGAGAAAATACAAAAAAAAAGTCTCCACAAGTTCAAACACCCATATCACTCACCCTTTTATCTTTCATCACATAATTAGTCCTAAATAGCTTAGAGGTTCACTTTTGCAATAAGGTCAAAACACAAGAGGAACATGGAGTATAAACTCAATTCATACATCATGAGTGATCCAATTCAACAAAACTATCAAGGCCTTACAATACCAATTGATTTCCAAAAATCACGTTTATACAATCCACACATGGGATCATTATCTCCTACAAATCTCAATGATACAACAAATGTGAGTTTTCCTAATGTAAATTTTAGAACACCCTTTCCTATGGTAGATTTAAATCAAAGTCAAAACATACAAATCTATCAACCAAACAATCAATGCATGAGTCTTCTTCCAAACAACATTATCCCACCTAATCCATACATGTCAAATGTGTCTATACCAAATCCTATCTTTCCAAACATGAGCATCTCAGATTCACAATTGGTGAAATTTGGGATAGCTATGTTTTTGAGTCAAACTAATGTTGTTCAAATTCCAAGCAATATGTTAACGACTCCAGGTATTGATCCAATTCAAGGTAATACCATGCAAAATTAAATTTACCTAAATCGAGGCAATATGATTCTCAACCACAACAATGTTCAAAGTTAACATATAATTCCAAATATAAACATCACACCAAATGATAACATTATCTATAATCAACTTGTCCATGACCCCAGGAAAACACCACAAGGATGCATTCCAAATTTGCTTGCTCAACAACCAAGTCAACCATATCAAGAATGTCAAGGTCAAATCTTATGAAACAAAATTGCTACACTCAAGAAACTAATTGATTCATATCACCAAGAGACATATCCACCCCAAAATCAATACACTTTAAAACCCACAAATCCTCAGCATTATCTACGAAAATATTTAAAGCACCATCTTCAATTTTACATACCATATGTTCTTCCTCATTGGCATCTTGTTTATTAGCTTATTTATTCTTCCTAAACCCACAATATTTATTTAAATGACCTAGCTTTCCATAGTACCAAAAATCATTATTTCCTTTGGATTGGCCTAAAGTCTATTCTTTGATTTTCCTCATGATTAATTCTGACCTCTATGAATTTTTCCTCTCTCCTTTGATCTTCCCTATACTCTACATTCAAAATATTACATGATGTAGAGGTTTTACCAATGATTTTTCTCATAATTTTTTCACTCAAAATCACACCAACAACAACATCAAATTTCAATGTTTTTGAACCAAAAATAGAGTTATTAACTATCATAACCAAGCTATTTCAACTTTCAGGAAAAGAACATAGAAGCAAGATAGATCTATCTTCTTCATTGTAATTAACATCTCTAGAAGTTAATTCACTAGTAACAGTATTGAATTCATTCAAATGATCTAGAATCAAGCCACATTCTACCATTTTTATATTAAATAAATGGTTCATTAAGAATACCTTATTTGAAGTTGAAGTATTTTCATATACTTTGTCCAGTGCCTACATTAATTCCTGTGTTGTCTTTTATTTTTAAATTTTAAATGCCATCAATGATGCTAGACACAATTAAATACTTCCTAGTACCTATTTGTCTAGAATTTCGCATTCCTCCTCTATCAATATTGTTGGTTTCTTCACTTTTCCTTGCAAGGGCTTACATAAATATTTTTGATATAAAAAATCTTCCATTAGCATGTTACATAATTAATAATTTTAGCCTCTAAATTTATCAACCTTTAATTTCCTCTCTTCTAACATTTCTCCCACTCAACTATGAGACTTTCCTACCAAACTATTAAGCACCACCACTTTGATACCAACTATTAGGATTTACCAATAGGAATAAGAAATTAAATTACCAATTAAATGAATATTTTAACATAAAATAGAGAAATGGAAATTACATAAGGTGAGACAACAAAAAATTTAACACGATTCACCCTTTCCTAGGTTACATACATGAACAAGAGTAATTTTATTTTTATTTAATTTCTAATGAAACACAAATACAACTAACCTATAATAAACATATATCATGTGTAACATCCAATACACATTATTTCCACTACTACGTACACAACCATGAATGTATGTGAGGCCTAGTTTTTTGAAATGAGGTGTAGGTCTATGGCTTGGTATGAGAGGGTAACATACTCTCCTCCCTCACTTACAAGCTAGGCAACTTATTACAAGCTTAGCGCTTAGGTACATATGTAGCTCTAAGGTAGATTCTTTCAACTCTCTCCCTAGTCTTTTATGCCCCACTAGAACATGTGGGTTGATATTACTACTTGTAGATAAAATTCAAGCTAGGTCCAATAAAATGAAAAATAAAATAAATATACTAATCGTTTTTTATGTCCTAGATTTCCTTGTGGTGGGAGGAAACAACATACATGGAATTATTCTTTTGGGGGAAATAAAAAAATGATTAGATCGAATATTTTAGTTCTAAAGTACACCTTCTGGTATGAGGGAAGAGTGTACATACCCTTAAATCACACAAACATGACAAACACATTCTTTGACCTTAGGAAATGACAAAAAAAAACAAACACAAATGACAAAAAGAAACAAAATTCTTCCCACACAATACCTTGTTGACCTAGTGATTTACTCAAGATGATTGGTTGACTATTGAACACGAATTTTGGTTACTGAGTTAAATAACATAAACTTGCTTTGTATCTAGAATTTCTCTCATTTTAAATAACATGAAAATTGTTTGATTTAGAGATTTGATAAGGATAAATAGAGGGTTGAGAAATTGTTTTAGGATTGATGGTTATGATTGCATGAGAGGAATTTGGAATTTAAATTTCATAGGAAGGAGAGAATGGATGTTATTTGTTGGTAAAAAGAGGGTTAGGATTGACTTGATTAGGTGAATGGTTGGGATTAAAAGTTGTTTTAAATTTAAATAGAATTTGGTTGGAAATTTGTGGCTAGGTTTTGAAGATTGATGACTTGTATTTATTTTCATTTTCTATTGTGGGTGAGACATGATTGTCTTCCTAGTCGAGAACTAGAATATGATTTGGCACTCTAAGCTAATTAATCAAATAAATAAACTATTTAACTAATTAGAGGAGAGAGATGTACAATGTTAAATTAATTTGATGATGAATTATTTGTCGCTAAATCTTAATTAATGCTGCAATGATGCAAGTGTGGTTACAATAAACTAGTATAACATTGAAAAACGTTTACAGTAATGTTAATGTTAGATGTGATCAATTTCAAATGTAGAACACCATTACATAAAAACTTACTTGATTTCACTTCTTCAAGCATTATTCTACTATTAACATCATAATTTAAGTGAAAATGGGATGATGGATCACATAGTGTGATCCAAAATGTTGATGGAAAAAGTTAACACACAATTGAATCCTGAAACAAAAATCTTGTACAATTAACTATATGAATTGTGAAAACATGTTATCTTTGAAAAATGACTTATCGAAACAACTCAATATTTTTTTTATCCACATATATGACAATAAATGATAGTACTTAAAGAAATAAAAATCAAAGTTATTTCAAAAGAGATTCTTCTACAACAACAAAAATGATATAAAAATAGTAGTGTAGAGTTGCTACCTACTACGATATGAAAAGCTCCCATCTTTGAGTAGTGTGTACAGTTGCTTCCTACTATGATATGAAAGCATCTATCTTTGACCATAAGATGATTTGAAATTTCCATTAGCTTCCACTTCCTCCTTTTAATCAACTATTGACATGATTTTAACATTATTCGATATACATCAAATCACATGAACAGAAATGGAGATCATAAATGTTGTTCATATCACGCCATTGGCATTATGTCTATGAAAAGAATTTGAGTGGGTACATTAAATACGGTTTTTAATTAAGGACTATAATAGAAACGAACATTATCTATATATTTCCCTTAACCAACAAATTCTAAGCAAGTTTGTGTTAGATGAAGGCTCCTCCTTTCCGCCAAGTTGAAGCAGTCACCATTGGAATCCATGCCGTATCAGACTGAGATGAGCTGCATCATGTGATAGCACTACTATGTAAAGGAGCCTGAATGGATTTATTTTTAGCTGAACGCTATTTTTACCGTTAATGGCAGTCTTGTTCACCTACAATCTTTCGAGATAAGCATTGACAAAACAAGGAATCTCCTCCATAATGTTCTAAAAATCAACGACTCTAAATTGACAAGAGAAATTGTTGTGGAAGGCCGTATTTGTTAGGACTGAAGCCCAACAGTCTTTCTCTGTATTCCCTCCAAGATATGGCCTTTCACATTCAGTTGAAGCTGAATGTTATTTTTATTATGTTTATATATTGGAGAATACTCTCTCTGTTGTTGTATCGATTATTCAAACTGAAGTAATAATAATTTCCTCTACTTAGTGTGGATGAAGCCAATTCATTGGTGAACCACGATAAACTAGCATCTCATTCTTTTGTGCAATTACTCTATTTTTTGCATCTCTGTTATTCGTTCTTCTTTCATTCACAGTTGGTATCAGAGCTATATGGTGATGGTATCACTGATTGGGAATTTGGTGTTGAATTTCCAGAATTATGGAGGAAGGAAAAATAGAGAAATTCTCAGGTCAAAATTTCAATCTATGGAAGGTGCAAATGGAGTCATTGCTGATAAAGCAGGACCTCTCACTTGCGCTTGAAGGGAAAGCAAAGAAGCCAAGTTTGATGGTAGATAAAGAGTGGGTGAAGCTGGACAGGAAGACAAAAGCTACAATTTTTCTCTCGCTGTCCAGTAATGTTTTGTTTAATGTTTCAACAGAAAAGACTTCAAAGGAATTGTGGGATAAACTTTCCTCAATGTATGAGATGGCTTCAATGTCTAATAAGGTTTTTATTCCTGAAAAATGAAAGAATGTGGAATTGTGTCCAACCACCTTAATGAATTCAACACAATGGTTACCCAGTTAGTTTCAGTAGGCATTAGCTTGGATGATGAGATTAAGGAAATCTTATTGCTGTGTTCGTTGCCTAATAGCTGGGAAGGAGTTGTAATGGTTGTGAGCACTTCAGTTGCAGCCAAAAATAAATTGAAGTTTGATGATGTAGCAGGCACAATTCTCAGTGAAGATATGCAAAGAAAGAACCAAGAAATTTCTTTTGGTGAAGCTCTAATTGTTGTTAGTAGAGGAAGACCTCGATATAAAAGCAAAGACAATAGTAGGAGAAGATCGAAATCTGCGAAAAGGTCTAACTCCAGAGGTAGAATTGGTGACTATTGGTTTTGTGGTAAGGCTGGTCACACTAAAAAATATTGTTATTTTTATAAGAAGGCACAAGAGAAAGTTAAAAACAACGAGGCTAATATTTTCTATGAACACGATGATAGTGTTTTAGTTTTTTTCGTAAGTGAAATCACTTCAGATTTGTGGGTTTTAGATTCAGGTGCATCTTTCCATGCCACCTCTTGTATAGATGCTTTTTCCAATTATCAAGAAGGACAGTTCAGGAATGTTTACTTGGGAGATAAAAAATCTTTGGAGATCATTGGTAAAGGTGATGTTCTCTTACAATCCAAGAATGGAAGCCCATGGCTTTTGCAAGATGTTTGACATCTTCCAAAATTAAAGAAGAATCTGATTTCTATAAGATAATTTTTTTCACAAGGCTGCTATACTACTTTTCTTCCAGACTCATGGAAAGTTATTAAGAATGTCCTACAAATTGCTAAAGGAGATAGAGTGGGCAACTTATATGTTTATGAGAATGACTCTCAAGTGGGAGCTTCCATGGCACTAACAGAGAGTGAGTCCGTTCTTTGGCACCAATGTCTTGGACATATGAGTAGGAAAGGCCTTGAAGTGATGGTCAAAAGAGATCAATTACTGGGTTTGAAATCAGTGGATTTGGGATTTCGTGAACATTGTCTTTATGGCAAATAGAAGAGGGTCAACTTCTTGAAGATGGGACGTGCAAAGCATACTTCACCTTTGGAGCTTGTTTATTCAGATGTCTTTGGATTGACTAAGGTAACCTCTCTTGGAGGGGCCAACTATTTTGTAACTTTCCTTAATGACTGCACTAGGAAGGTTTGGATTTTTATGCTTAATAGGAAATATGAAGGCTTTAGTAAATTCAAATGTTTTAAAGCTTTAGTTGAAAATCAAAATGGGCATAACATCAAATGTTTGCAAATGGATAACGGTGGTGAATTTTGCTCACTAGATTTTGATAATTTTTGTGCTGACAATGGTATTTGTCAAATCAAAGTTGTTCCTTTTACACCTCAAGAAAATGGGGCTACAGAAAGGTTAAATAGAACAATTTTGGAAAGAGCACAATGTATGATTTCCAATGCTGGATTGGGAAAAGAGTTTTGGGCTGAAGCCTGCAGTACAACAGTTTACTTAATTAATCAGAGCTCTTCATCCCAGTTAGATTTTGGTATTCCTGAGGAGGAGTGGCTTGGAAAGCGAATCTCTTATTCGCATCTTTGGGTATTCGGATGTGAAGCGTTTACTCTTGTTCCCAAGGAGAAATGATCTAAATTGGATCCCAAATCACAAAAGTGTTCTTTTGTTGGGTATGGTGAAGATCAATACGGATTCAGGTTGTGGAATCCTGTCACCAATAAGATTATTCGCAGCAGGGATGTGGTTTTCAATGAGCACATTTTTCCAGCTTTGTAGACATAGGCAGTAGTTCCTAAGGAGTATGTGCCCTCCTCAGTATTTGAAAATAGTGGATCTCCTAGAGGTAGCTTGCAGTCAGGTAGCATCAGTGGAATGAATTATTCACCCACCTCTGTTTGATTCCCTACCTCTTCTAATACATAATCACTATTTGAGCAGACTAGTGCGAGTGAATGACAACTTTCATTTATTGCTCAGCCTACTTATGAGCCCACATTGCTTTCAAAAGAAACTGCGTAGGCTCCAATTTTTGTTTCCCAGCCTCTAGAAGTTCTCGCGCAGCCCTCATAAGGAGTCACGCAACCTCTGCAAGGAATTTCACAGCCTTCACAAATGTTGTTGCCTCCACTACACACTACGTAGCTTCCAATTCTCCATGCGCAAGGTTCAAGTCACCATCCGTAGGCTCCAACTGTTGGTGTGTATGCTTCTAATCTTGGTGCGCAAGTTTCTCTTCATGCACTGTCTCTCACCGCTCATACTCCTTTTTTTGACAATTCTCCACAATAGTTAACAAGTAATGTGTCTCATATTGGAGATTTTAGTAGTTCAATTGGAGTTAATGGGTAGAGTGTTAGAGACAGTGTGTTAGAATAGGGGAATATACAACAAGAAAATTTACAATCAGATATTGATGATATTCAAGATTAGTTACAAAAAATGCATTTGGAAGATTTCAATATGCAAGAACAAGGTCCTCAGTTATGGAGGTCTACCCGGGAGAGGATACATCCTTTAAAATTTTTAGATTATGAATTATTGTATTTAGAAGAGGCTGAACTTCAACTTTTAGTTTCTAATCAGCCTGACCCAACTACTTTCAAAGAGGCTTGCAAGGTAGCTGATTCTACAAAATAGCATGAGGCAATGCAAGATGAAATGATTTCGTTACAGGCTAACACTACCTATGATTTAGTCCCACTTTTGCCTAATCGAAGATCTTTGAAGAATCGTTGGGTATACAAGTTGAAAGAGGAAGATGCTAGCAAGAAACATTATCGTGCCAAACTAGTTGTTAAGGGGTATGATCAACAAAAAGGCATAGATTTTAATGAGATTTTCTCTCCAGTTGTGAGAATGAATACAATCCAGACAATTTTGGGGTTGGTTGCAGTTTGGGATCTTGAACTTGACCAGTTGGATGTCAAGACAACTTTTATACATGGTGATGTTGATGAGGAGTTGTATATGGAGCAGCCAGAAAGATTTAAACAACAAGGACATGAACATCTTTATTGTAGGCTGAAGCGCAGCTTGTATGGGCTCAAGCAAGCCCCATGACAGTGGTATATTAAGTTTGATCACTTCATGATTGAGCACAATTTTGTCAGGTGTGATTCGGATCCATGTGTTTATTACAAACAACTTCCTACTGGTGATTTTGTTATTCTCTTTCTTAACATTGATGACATGTTGGTAGCCGGTGCTAGTAAGAGGATTGTCTCTTAGTTGAAGGCACAATTAGCTAAACGATTTGCTATGAAAGATTTAGGTGCAACCAAGAATATTCTTGGAATGATAATCACTAGCGATAGACGAAAGAAGGAGATTATGTTGTCAAAAAAGGCATACATTGACAAGGTTCTAGAAAGATTCGGTATGACTGATGTAAAGGTTGTTTCTATTCCTCTTGCTTCACATTTTCATTTATCTTCTGATTTGTCACTGAAAACAGAAGAGGATTAAATTTTTATGGAAAGGATTCCTTATAAATCTGCAATCGGTAGTACTATGTATGCCATGGTTTCTACTTGTCCCGACATTGCTCATGCAGTGGGAGTGGTGACTAGGCTCATGAGCAATCTCGGAAAGCCTCATTGGGAAGCAGTCAAACAGATTTTAAGGTATCTGAAAGATACTACTGATTATGCTTTATGTTTTGGTGGAAATAATATTCAACTGCAAGGTTTCACTGATTCTGATCTTGTCGGAGATTTAGACAGACAAAGATCTACTATTGGTTATTTTTTTATGTTTGCTAGAGCTGCCATTAGTTGGGTCTCGAGGCTGCAACATTCTATTGCTCTTTCTTCTGCTGAAGCTGAGTATTTGGCTCTTTCTGAAGGTGTTAGGGAGATGATTTGGTTACAACGATTGTTCAATGATTTGAGATATCAACAAAGAGATTGTGTTATGTTTTGTGATAGTCACAATGCCATTTTTATAGCTCACAATCATTCATCTTAGAGGCGTTCAAAAAATATTGACATACATGCTCATTACATCCGTCAGGTGGTTGAAGAAGGCAAGTTAAAAGTTGCAAAAATTGACACTAAGGTCAATCCAGTAGATATTTTCACCAAGGTCGTTGGCAAAGAGAAGTTCGAATGCGCCAGGACTTCTCTTGGTCTGGTTAAAAATAAGTGAACTACAAATTAAAGCAAGGGAATGGTTGATGAGTTGCAGCATTCATTGGACTTCAAGTGGGAGATTGTTAGGACTAAAGTCCAACAGTCTTTCTCCATATTGCCTCCAAGATATGGCCTTTCACATTCAGCTGAAGTTGAATGCTATTTGTATTATGCTTATATATTGGAGAAGACTCTCTCTACTCTTGTATTGATTATTCAAACTAAAGTAATAATAATTTCCTCTGCTTAGTGTGGATGTAGCCAATTCATTGGTGAACCATGATAAACTGGTGTCTCATTCTTTTGTGCAATTACTTTGTTTTTTGCATCTCTGTTATTCATTCTTCTTTCATTCATAGTATTTAGGGTTATGTCTTCCCATCGGCAAAGGGTTAGTTTGAGATATACACTATTTGAAATACAATCCTCTTCCAATTCACTCTGATATTCTCTGATTTTATTAAAATATATCACATAGTATGGGAAACTGAATTGACCCAGCCATGTTTTACGTAGACTTACGAAGTGGGAAATTGAATTTGCTCGGCCGTGTTGTACACAAAATTACAAATTCAGTGGCATATTCGACATGGGGTACCCTTCACATCTAACAACGAAAAAACACTTAAGTTTGTTACTACGCACTTATTGGGGAATTTCGCTATTCTTCTCAACACTCATTACTTGTGCACTTATTAGGGAATTTTGTGACGTGGGGTACCCCTCACATTTGATATCGAACCTGATTCACTGACACGATCGTCGGGAAAAGTTCTCGGCATCAGCGAGTGTGATATACAAGATCTTCAAGTACAATGTGGCAATGTGGGAGTTAAAGACAACTCAGCATGATCTTGGAAAACTCATTGTCATCTTCATTATTAAAATCAATATCTTTTCATTTTTTAAACTTTTATGCACACAAAAAATCCAATAAAAACTTTGATCATGGATTATTTTCATGCTACTATTTGATTTTTATTTATTAAATACAATTACAAATCACACTTTGGTGTGCAATGGGTACATCATAAAGTGAGGAAGGTCAATTAAGAAAAAATTTGGTCTATTTTTTTGCATACACTTACATAGTACCTAAGGTCAATGGGTAGGTCACTTAGCAAATGATGTTATTTGTGCAGCAAAGGTCTAAATGGAGAAGTGGTATCTTCAAATGAAGAAATGATCCACTTATAGAGATCCAAACATGACTAAAATAAAATATTTGGATCAAGAAGATAATCAAGCTTCATTATCAAGAGAGTCATGTTATGTTCGCAATAGGGAGACAAATGGAGAGATAGGGATATATAGGAAGGGATGAAAGAGGGAGAGTGCGATAGAGAGAGACGTGAGTAAGTAGATAGAGATAAAGATGAAAATAGATATAGCGATGGAGATGGAGATGGAGATGGAGATTCAGATGGAGATGGAGATGGATATGGAGAAGGAGAGGTGTATGGAGAGGAGAGGGGAAGATAAAGAGATAGAGGAGAGAAGGATAGATAGAGATGGATGAGATACATATATAGATATTGTGAGAGAGGGAGATATAGAATGATAAATATAGAGATAGGAAGTGATAATAGAGAGTAGAGAGAGGGAGAGATATTGTGGTAAAGAGAGATGCAAGAAGAAATATTATAGAGCACAATAGCATACATTTTCTATAAAATGTGTTAATAATTGTCTACTTTTCATTGCACATATAATAGAGCAACATACATAAATAGGACAAACTTTGTATCTTTTATTCTTTACTTACAAACTTACATTTTTATTTTACTTATAGATATTCACAAAAAGATATATATTTCTCTATATATATACATATTGAAAAATATAGAAAAATGGTGATCTTAAGTTCTAGTATGCAAAAACCTAAGGTGAATTCCACTTTTCTAAGGTTTCATTAGGATGAAAACCTACAAGGCCAATAGATTGACTTTCAATCTCTGGGGTGAGGCAATCAACCCTAAATTTGATCATTTTTTAGTCTTGAAAGTGGATTGGAATTGAATTTCCCAAAATATACCTATTACACTATGTGGCCTAGACTGAAAATACAATATTCTAATAACAAGAAATTATAACTGAAATTTGGATAGAAAAATTGAGGAAATAAGAGATTTATTCACCCGTGTTCTAAATTTGGGGCTGAAAATGGAGGACACTGGTGCTCATGTAGTGCTAAGTCTCCTCTCTGATTTTTTCCTCTTTAAAATTTCACTTCAGGACTTTTATCTACAAAATTTTACAAAAGGAAATGGTGCGGGGTGGCTATATAGGTGTTTCCCTTAGTCAAACCCGTATTTTGGTATTTAAACATCCACAAATGGCAAAAGATATGATAAAATATAGTGTGTGATCCCAAACCTGAAGTGTGTCTAAGGTTGTTATGAGCTAAAATGCAAACAAATCCTACTCAATTGTATTAGAGAGAGATTCACCTATAAAAATGATATGATCTACCTTATGAAAGTTCAACACAACCTTATTAAATCTGCAACATAATGATACCTTGCTTAGATTACAAGTAGAATTTAAGGCTTGAAGATGAGAACACTAGGAAACAATTCATTATGTTAAAGGAAATGGCCAAATGCATCTCCCAAATCTAGAATCCATCATGCTCTTCTATTGGCATCAACCTTCAATCATGTAACAAAACTAGACCAACAAACAAGCTTGAAGACCTCCAAATTGGATATACTAGATTGAATGTATTAATCTCTTGGTTCTCCTTTTTTCTCTAAATTTTTTATTAGATTTGAAATAGTGATAAGACTAGAGGTATTTATAGGCCTATTAATCCAATTTCTTGCAAGTTAGATATCATTAGCTAACTTTGGACATTTGAAATGAAAAAAAAAATTACTAACATCGACATATTTGAATATAGAGTAAAAAAAGGGGGGACACTCCTTCCCTAGGCATGAGTTTTCCATCCCAATTTTCTAGGACCTTAAGTGTTAGGGGCAATGTATTAGATGTATGCATTAATTTCCTATTTGCAATTCCTCACAAATTGTCAAAAGTAGCCTATAGAATGCATAATTTGAGAGATTAGCGCCTAATTAAGGGGGTTTAAAAATGCATAAATCCAAGAGCACTAAAGTAGGTCCAAACTAAGTGTGAAATAGTATTCTCATCTTGTATACATGCAAAACTAGCACTATTCATTAATCATATTCACCTATCAAATAAATCAACTTTATTTGATCTACTAAGGTTATCACAATTAATTAAATAAATCAAATTATTTAATTAATCTCCTAAAGTTCTTCCATTTAATTAAACAATCCCAAATGTTTAATTAAAAATCTCTAAATGATCATTTTCCTCTCATTTGATTTAAACAAATCCAAAAATCTAAATCAAGTGTCACATCACCTAATCATTAGCTTAATTAATCAAATCCATGATTAAAACTAAGGCTAACCCATGTCCCATCCTCTAGCTTTTCCCACTTGCACAATAAATCCTTTATTTTGATTTATTAAAAGTTCTATTTTGCCCCCCAAAGCTCTCAACCATATGCATTTAATGTTATTTTCAAATTTCAAATTGGCACATTGACCAAAATGTGCACAACCCTCATCCTCTCACATCTTGACAAATGGCATCTTGTCATGGGCTCATGAATGATCCCATGTTCATCCAAATCCCTTAATCTTTCAACCTCGAATATATAAATGCAAAGCATTACTACAACACACAACAACAACACAACTGGATGTATAATCTTTTGCATTTTCAAAATTATCATCTTTGCATTTTTGCTTATTAGGGGGTGGGAAAGGGATTTCTTTCCACATCATGAAGAGCACCACTCCCACTATGGAATAGAGTTTGGTCATGTTTTTAATGTGTTTTCATTTAGTTGTTTATGTTCTATTTATCTTGTTTGCATATTTTAACATGGTCAAGTATTTCATAGGAATCTTGGGTTTGATTATGTTCAATTGACTAACTAAACTAATGGTGGTCTTTGATTTGAGGTAATGCAGATTTAGGGTTCAAATTATGGTGCGAGAAGGAGGGCTTCCTAGATTCATAGAAAAAGCATTTACATTTTCTGACATCCTAGATTCATAGGCTTTTGTTCTTTATCTTTATCAACTAGTAATATGTTAAAAATTGTTGGAAATTCATCAAACTCGCGTGTCCATATCGCAGTCAAATCCGGTAGTCGAAGTCAATGCCTACCGCCATACCGCACCGACCCACTCAACAACTTGCAGTATCACGGTGTCTACAGCTCTACCGCAACCCTCTATTTCACTCACCGCAATATCGCGGTTAAACCGCAAGCGACTCTGTCTTCCTTCGTTTGTGCAGTTACCGCAACCACCGCGGTCTGATCTTCCATCAGTGGTAGTAGCGCGGTACCTGGCATCTTCGGTTAGTAGACCGTCAGTGGATAGTTATCATGGCCTCCACCATTTCTAGAATATGGCGGTAGTGCGGTAAGCATCTTTCCTCCCTGTGCTGATGGTTACCGCGGCCACCGTGGTCTATTATTTAACCGCGGCGGTAGCGCGGTAAGCTCGATACTGTTTGACCTTGTAGTTACTGTGACCACCATGGCCACCTCATAAACCACAGTGGTAGTGCGGTAGTCAACGATAGTTGACTTTTTGTCTTTCTTTGTGTGATCGATAGTGGGTTCCACGTCAGCATAAAAGGACTTTTTGATTGGATATTTTGTAATGCATAAGGACATATATTAAATCAATATGACCTTGGTTAGGACGTTTATTTTTCTGGCATGTTTATGATGTTAAAGTTGTATTTAATTTTTATGTGGTTCGAAATTCTATATATACGGGGATATATTTTTGTAATATACATAGAAGAAAAATCAATATAATTTTTTCTCTTGAGTAGCAAAGTATTTTAATGGCAGTTCAAAGTTGATATTTTTATATGTGTTTAAATTTGAAATTTCTTTTTCTATCTCTACTATTTCCTTCACGTGATATCAGAGCTATAAGGTTAGTTTTAGAGAGTTTGTAAATCATGGTAGCAAGCACAAGCTTGAGTAATCCTCAAATTCCATAGTTGAATGGAAAGAATTATGACTACTGGTCTATAACAATGAGAGCATTGTTCTATTCACAAGATCTATGGGAGTATATAGAGAATGGGTTTCCAAAACAAGCGGATGCAACAACATATAATGCTTTGACACAAGCAGAAAAAGATTTGTTGAAGGATTCAAAGGCTCACTTCTTTATTGTACAAGGTGTGCATGAAAGTATCTTTCCTAGAATATCATCCACTACTAAGTCTAAGAAAGCATGGGATATATTACAAATAGCATATCAAGGTATGGACAAAGTCAAAACTGCAAAGTTGCAAATATTGAGAAGAGATTTAGAAATTTTGTTTATCAAAGAAAATGAGTCTATAGATTCATATTTTACTTAGATAATGGGATTGGTAATCCAGATGAGAACACATGGACAAACACTAGAAGATGTCAAAGTTATAGAAAAGGTTCTAAGGAGCTTACTTACAAGATTTGAGACAATTTCAGTCACAATAGAAGAGACAAATGATCTCACACAGTATTCAATTGATGAGCTATATGCTTCACTAATTTCACATGAGCACAAACTCAGCAGAACAAAAAATATGTTATTGGACCATACATTCAAGTCACAAGCTTCAATCAACCAAGGTAGAAGCAGAAGTAGATCAACTTTTAGAAAAAGAGGAAGAGGTTTCAACAGAGGTGGAAGAAATAACCAGTCAAGTTCAAGTGGAAGAGGCAGTAGCCGAAACCCATCTTAAAAATTTCCTCAAGGACAAAGGTATGATAAATCTTAGGTACAATTCCATTATTGTAAAAAGTTTGGTCATTATATGAATGAGTGTAGAAAGAAACAATATGAAATGGGTAGACAAAATGCAAACTTTTCTAGAGAGAGTCAAGACAATAGACCTGATAAAAGCACAATGTTTTTATCCTGTAATGTAGCTCAAGCTAGTGAGAAAGAAGTTAGGTTTTTAGATTCAGGATGTAGTAATCACATGGCCGTAAATTTAGAGTTATTCACAAGTCTAGATGAGAATGTCAAGTCAGATGTCACTCTGGGTAATGACAACAAAGTGTCAATTAAAGGAAAAGGGAATGTTAATATTCTAACCAAGCAGGGGGAGAAAAAATATATTTCTGATGTTTATTTTGTGCCTAGTCTTAAACACAATTTGATGAGTGTAGGACAGTTAGTTCGAAAGGGTTATAGAGTGTCTTTCAAGAATGGGTCATGTACTATTTTAGACAAATACCCAAGTGGCCAGTTGATTGCAAAATCCACATGACAGATAATAGAATGTTTCCTTTGAGAATTTAGCCAAATTTAAGTAGAAAATTTGTACAAGCACAAGAGGAGTCAACTGTTGTTCAAACTATCTTTCAAGTAGAAGTAAAGGATGAGAACTGGCTTTGGCATTTAAGATTCGGTCATTTAAACTTTGGAGTTTTGAATTTGCTTCATAGGAAGAACATGCTAAAGAGCATTCCATTAATTCAAAAACCAGAGAAAGTTTGTGAGGGTTGCATACTTGGAAAGCAACATAGAGAGTCTTTCCCAGTAGGGAAATCCACTAGAGCAAAAGCCCCATTGGAAATAGTTCATTCAGACTTATGTGGTCCAATGCAGACACCTTCAATAGGTGGTAGTTTCTATTTTTTGACATTTATAGATGATTATTCAAGGAAGACATGGGTGTACTTTCTAAAACAAAATAGTGATGTGTTTAGTTACTTTTTTCAATTTAAATCTTTAGTTGAAAAACAAAGTGGTTGTTTCATCAAAGTGCTAAGAGTAGATAGAGGAGGTGAATACATATCAAGAGAGTTTTTAAATTTCTGCAAAGAACATGGAATATGCAAACAGTTCACAACAAGATACAGACCTCAACAGAATGGTGTAGCTGAAAGGAAAAACAAAACCATAATGGAAATGGCTAGAAGTATGTTAAAAGACAAGCACTTAACAAATGAATTTTGGGCTGAAGCTGTATCCTGTGCAACATACATCATGAATAGATGCCCTAATAAAGTGTGATGAATATAATTCCTGAAGAAGCATGGACAGGTAAAAGACACAGTGTGTCTCACATGAGAGTCTTTGGTTGTGATTCATATGCACATGTTCCTGAACAGTTGAGAAGGAAACTTGATAACAAGGGAGAAAAATGCATTTTTGTTGGATATAGTGAAGAATCCAAAGCATACAAGTTGTTTAACCCCTCAACCAAGAAAGTAATAACCAAAAGTGATGTCCAATTTGTTGAAGATGAAGCATGGGATGGAAGCAAAGAAAAAACAGTCAATGTTACTATCAATATCCCTCAAGATGAGAATGAAAATATAGTTCAAACTAATGTACCTATAGTTCCTAATCAACCTCAAGCAAGTGGTCAGCAACTAACACCAGCAAGTAATACAAGAGTAGCAACAAGAGGTCTGCAAACACCTACCACAACAAGAATTTCTAGCATGGGACCTTCAAGTCCACATTTTGTAGATTCAAGTGACTTATCAAATCTAACTTTGGCTAGTATGAGAAGACAAAAAATCAGAAGCATGACTGATATCTATAATTAGAATGAAGGTGAGAACAATCCTCAACAATTTATACTATTTGCCTTTTATTCACAAGATGAAGATCCTATTCACTATGAGGATGCAATCAAGGAAGAGAAGTGGTTAACAACAATGGATGATGAGATAGATTCAATAGAAAAAAATCAGACATGGGAGTTGCAAAGTCTTCTAAAAGACAAAGATGTAATAGGTGTAAAATGGATTTATAAGACTAAGTTGAATGCAAATGGTGAAGTGCAAAAGCACAAAGCAAGATTAGTGGTAAAAGGTTATGCACAACAACATGGAGTAGATTACAATGAAACTTTTGTACCAGTTGCACGACTTGATACAGTCAGAATGCTATTGGCTTTAGCAACACATAATAGATGGCTAGTTCACCGGATGGATGTGAAGTCAACATTTCTCAATGGATATCTGGAAGAGGAAGTCTACATTGAACAACCACCAGGATATGAAATATCAAGACAAGAGGACAAAGTCTACAAACTGAAGAAGGCATTGTATGGTTTGAAAAAAGCCCCAAGAGCTTGGTATAACAGAATTGATAGTTATTTCACAAATAATGGATTTACCAAATGTGACAGTGAACCAACATTGTATACCAAAGTGAATGATGAAGGTAAAATTCTGATCATATGCCTGTATGTTGATGATTTGATTTTAACAGGGAATCTGCCAGTTGAAATGTTCAAAACAAAAATGATGAAAGAATTTGAGATGACAGACATGGGCATGATGAAGTATTTTTTAGGCATTGAGGTAACACAAAATAGAGATGGAATTTCTATTTACCAGTATAAATATGCAAAAGATGTTTTAAAGAGGTTCAATATGTCAAAATGTAAGTCAACACCTACTCCAATGGCGACTGGACTAAAATTGAGCAAAAAAGACAAAGGCTCAGATGTTAATCCAACCTTGCACAAATAACTAGTAGGGAGCCTAATGTATTTGACAACCACAAGGACTGACATCATGTATGCAGTCAGTTTGATTTTCATATTCATGGAAGCACCAAAGGAGAATCACTGACAAGTTGGAAAGAGAATCTTAAGGTATATCAATGGAAAAAGCACCTTTGGCTATGTTTTTCTCACTTTATCATCAGCTGAAGCTGAGTACGTTGTAGCCACCAATGCATCATGTCAAGCAGTATGGATGAGAACAATATTGCAAGAAATCCAAAATGAGCAGAAAGAGGCAACAAAATTTTTCTATGACAACAATTCAGCCATAGCTCTATCAAAGAACCCTGTATTTCACAAACACAACAAACACATTGATACAAGGTTTCATTTTATCAGGGAACTGATTTATGGTGGAGAAATTTCACTTTTTTTGTAGGTCTGATGAACAGCAGGCGAATATATTTACCAAGGCACTGGGCACAGAGAGCTTCACTTTCCAAAAAGACCGACTGGGACTCAAGAATGGCGTGAGTTGTACTCAAGGGGGAGTGTTGGAAATTTGTCCAACTCACGTGTCCACGTCATAGTCAAATTTGGTAGTCAAAGTCAATGCCTACCGCCATACCATGCCGACCCAATCAGCAGCCTATGGTATCGCGATGTCTACCGCTTTACCACAACCCTCTATTTCGCTCACCACGGTATCGCGGTTAAACCACAAGTGGCTCTGTCTTCCATCATCTATGCAATTACCTCAACCACCATGGTCTGATCTTCCATCACCGGCGGTAGTGCGGTACCTGGCATCTTTGGTTAGTAGACCATCAGTGGGCGGTTACCATAGCCACCGCAGTCTGTTTCTACACCATGGCGGTAGCATGGTAAACATCTTTCCTCCCTGTGCTGACAGTTACCGTAGCCACCATGGTCTATTATTTAACCGTGGTGGTAGCACGGTAAACCCGTTACTATCTAACCTCACGGTTACCGTGACTACCGTGGTCACCTCGTAAACTGTAGCGGTAGCGCAGTAGTCAACGACGAATGACTTTTTGTCTTTCTTGGTGCGATCGATAGTGGGTTCCATGTTAGCTTAAAAGGACTTTTTGGTTGGATATTTTGTAATGCATAAGGATGTATATTAAATCAATATGACCTTGGTTAGGACATTTATTTTGCTGGCATGTTTATGATATTAAATTTGTATTTAATTTTTATGTGGTTCGAAATTCTATATATACAGGGATATATTTTTGTAATATACACAAAAGAAAAATCAATATAATTTTTGCTCTCAAGTAGCAAAGTATTTTAATGGTAGTTTTGAGTTGATATTTTTATATGTGTTTAAATTTGAAATTTCTTTTTCTATCTCTGCTATTTCCTTAAAAAATATCAATACCATAGCATATCATTTTCAGTCTTAAAGTAGAACTAGGATTTCTTTTACCAATCCAAATCATCTTAAATTTTAATCATATTGTTGTATTTCTGAAAAACTAGTGCTCTAGAGAAAACAAATTATTGCTTTGTTTTACCATTCTAATGTTGCATAGAAAACTTTTGAAAGAAGTCGTAGCATAGGCTAGTTTATGTGTTTACGAATCATAGTACATGAAACCTAAATAACAACAATTTTTTTTTTGAATATCAGAGGAAAGAAAATAAATTTATTGAATAATAAAAAAGTGTGCTTATCTTGATCAAGTGGTTACAAAAATAAAATTATCTTTACAAGAATCCAAACACTTTAAAAAAAAAAAAATCTTTGGAAAGCAAACTCGATAAATGAAAGACATACAAATGAGTTTGTTTTTAGATAAAGTCTTGAATCTAGAAAACACCGTATTGCCTTGATTTTCCAAGCTAATTTTGACGTTTTTTACTCATTTTGTGAAATAATAGGAGGGGATGCGCTACAATAAGATTCTCCTAAAAAGGAATGCACCAATTCATACTAGAAATGGAGCGCACCAAGCTAGACCCTCAGGAAGATGCCTAGTCATAACTCAGCTAGCTTGGATCCTAAGCTAGAACTGAGGAGAAACTCCACAACCAAGCTAGAGAGGGGAGTGGTTCTCACCAAGACAAAACTAAGGATTAGCTCTGTAACAACCCAATCCCTTTTGCCATAGTGAAACATTGTCATGGAGTTTGGCTGAGGTTGGGTTCCAAGTGGATTGTATTGTAACCCATAATATTTATGGGTGTACAGACAATACCAACTTTGATTCGATGCCAAGAAGGATGTTGGGAAAGGTTTGACAATTTCACTTTACACTTGCTAATAGAATTTTCTTAAAAGTTTCTAAAGCCTTTCAAAAAATCCACAAATGACTTTGTTGGTCGAATTGAAGTTTCAACATTATGTTTTGGTAGCTATATTATCTAGCTAGATGCAGGATGTATTCGGTCTAACTATAGTATGTTTAAGTGTCCAGTGGACCAAGAGATTTGATACACATTAATACTTTTAGGCACTCAATCAATACACATTCAAGGGAGTGTTTATTTCATCTCAATTCAAGCATTGGACTAGAAGGTAAAGTGAATGAATTGGGTGTAGTGACATAAATGCATAGTATCTACTGTTCATGCGCCTACCACTTATCTATATTATTGTTGTGCACAAATGACTCCGATACATGGAGGCGCCTGCCACTAACTTGAGAGTTCTTTAAAAGTTTCCTTTAATTTCTAATTCTACTATCACATTCTCTACAGGGAATAGAATAGTTTAATATCTGATGAGGATTTTGAAAATGGAATCTGCTTATTATGATTATCTAATGAAATATAGAGATAGGAATAAGTGGCGATATTTGTTGTAGATTTAATATTGACTACTCATTCTCATAATGCCATGTTTATTAAACTTTACTCCCACTCCATCGAATTTAGCTTTGTTTGTTTGTTTGTTGATCCAAGGTCATACTTAAGGTTTCATTGACTTGAAAAATCATTTACAACTATTACGTGAATCCCAATTGCTGATATAGTCCAATATGCATTTCATCTCTACCTATGCGTGATCTCTGTTCTCATAGTGTAATAATTTGGAGAAGCAGATATATCAAGGAAGGTATGAATATTTACTCTACCTATCAAATTTTAGGTATCTGTAAGATCTCTTTGACTACCCACTTAAAGCGAATAAAATTTTGTGCATCTTGTAAACATCATTAAACATGTCAAAATCACCTATTTTTGCTATTGCGTTGGGTTTTGAAATCAAATAGATTTCCTATTGTTGTGCATTTATGTTTAGATATTTTTTGGTTGTCATTGGGACCTGTATGCTGGTTTAACTGATAGTTGATCAATTTTCATCAAAGTCATATTCTGGTCGACCCTTCTGTTAGAAAATCCTCTCTGTCCATCATCCCCCTCACTCCATACATATGTATATTTCTATGTGATCTTGCATGACATACTAGGAATAAAATTAATGGAGTTATGTATCAACAAAGACTTGTACCTTATTGGTTGTCCTTTATGTGTATGAAAGTTACAAACAAGGCTGTCTAGCTTTTAATAATACACAACCAATCTAAAAGCTCCTTGTTGTAGGTAAACAAACTTGCTGGAAGAGTGCTAGAGATGACTAATGCAAGATGATTTTTTTCTCTTACCACTGTTATCAGGGTTGACAGGGAGAACTATAAATGCAAGAGAGTTTCCTTGCATTCTATCGCAAGAATAGATGGAAATCTAAATCGATTTGAGGAGACATTATTTCTTGAGGTACTATGATGACCACGATGGGATTGGTGCACTCTATTGATTCCTTTGGCCCCTTCTCGAAAAATTGTTAAGATAAGATTTGATTGCATTCATCTTAAAATTTTGAGATGCGTGTAAGGTGCAGATCAGTCGAGAGACTAATGCGGGGATATTTAGTTTTGGTTTAAGAGTTTTTTTTTTTGTTTCTTTGTAACTATTTTGAAGTGATTATAAAGATCTATAATAACAAAAGACAAATTTAACAATATTTTGTAGATCTCAAAGCTTTTTTGTGCAGATTAACTTCATTATGGAAAGTGACTACTACTTGCCTCTAATTTGACTGTAATTTTTGTGTTGTATGTTTATGGAAATGGGGATCTAAGTTTTATATGATGATATTTTAATGATAAAATTTGGTCACTGTCCTTTACATCAAGAAATGGGAAAGCTTGATTTTTTGAATTTAAGTAAATTTTCTTATCTATGATTTATTTTATTTTTCTAAGTTAAAGTTGTTGGGTGTAGATCGCTAAGGTGAAGTCTATCAGTTCTTCATGTTTAAATTTGATCTACATGAAGGTAGAGAAATCCAAATAGATTAAGTTCAACAAATGGGCATTAGACTTTGAGCTTGGGCTTAAAAAATCATTTTTAAATGGTTATTGTAATATCTTAGGGCCTCCATTCTTGCTTTCGTTTTCTATTTAAAACCAATTCACCTTCCAATTTGGGTTTAAAATCAATCACTAGTTTTATCTTTTCAATGTTGGATTAAAATTGAATATTAGAAACACACTAGATTTTGTATTTTGGCCTAAAATTGAACAAGCAATCTTCCGCACTTTGTTTTGGTACTATAAAATGAATTCATCATTGCTTGAGGATTAAATTGAACATGTGTCTTTCTTGTTTTGTAATTTTTTTACAAACTAATACCATTGAAATGTGTATGCAGTTCTCTCATGCTTCATGGTGATCTTGAGAATCAAAAGCATTTTTGTGATATTAGGTTGTCTAAAATATTTCCTCCACATTTCATTTGGGTTCTAAAATTGAACAAAACATGTCTAGTGTGAGAAAACTACATTGCGAGTGTTCTCTCTTTGTTCATGCAAACAAAGATGATCAAACTATGAATGCACTTACTCGCTTTTGTGCACCTTTAGAGAGCCTACCATGGTGGAAAAAAGTATTCACCCCAAGGGAATGACTCAAACCGGTATCGAGTTAAACACCAAGCTATTCCCAACCTATATACAAATTTGAATGGTGAGGAAAGTTCATCATTATAGGATCTCCTATGGACAAGTTGGTGATACTCTTTATGAGTTGATCTTTCCTCTCGTGTGGCCTTCTAAACGGGTACATTGATTATGAACCAATTTTTGTAAAGGCCAAAATCCTAATTTATTTGTTGGTGGAAAAGTTCATGTCATTTGAAGCCGCCCCATGTACACATCCAATTTTATTGTAGAGATGAAAATTATGCCATGAGAGATGTATAGGTACTTATGCTTGGCTGATCCAAGAAGTGTGTGTTGTGGAGGGGAGTCAGTGTGGTCAAGCATCTAATCATCCACATTGAATATGCACATCTAGATTTATCCAAGTGGGAACCTAAAAAATATTGTCTTTTTAGCCTAGGATTGTGCATACTCTTGGAATCAAAACACATTTCTCACTCGAAAACATTGGGAAAACAAACATTCAATGAATCATCAAACATCTCAATTTGATTCTCCCAAAGTCAACACTAGGAAATTTTTTCCCTATTTTCCTTGATTTCCACATAATGGTCCTTGTGGGATGAAACGAAAGTAGGACATTAGACATTTAGTTTGAAAACTAATCAAGAAAGTGATTGTGATAAAAAGAACCAAATCTAAGCAAGATAAAACATCAATTGGACCCCACACAATTGCTTGGTATCTTGTGGTCGTATATCTTTCCATGCAAACATTGATCTTTTGGTTTGAAATAGTCTTAGGGAAAAGCATGTTCTTCAATATCTTGGTCTAGTAAAAAATTCCTCTTAAGTTCATATAGGATCAACTCAAACACTTCACCCATCTCAAAAATTATCTCATGACAAAATATTGGAAACTTTGAAAACATCACTTATGCTAGAATTTTAGGAAAAATCAACATCACCTTGTTTGGCTTAACACACCTAGCCAAATTAAGGTATGTTTATTGCAAAAGTTTCTATCTCTTTGGGGAGACAAAAAAATAATCTAGCTAAAGATATAGGAGCCAAAAAGGTCATTATTCTAGCTAAAAGTATGAACTTTAAAAATATTTGGATAGAGGGCGTCTCAAACAATATCATTGATTGTCTCTTCGGCATTTCCCCCCATCATGGACTATTAAGTACTAGATTGATGAAGCTAGGGACACTTTATCCAATTTCAAAAAATTTAAAATTTCCGATATCTATAGGGAAGGGAATGGTGTGGCAGAATACTTTTCCAACAAGGGAATAACACAAAATAGAAAGGTGACGTGGCAAAATTACAAAGATTTTCCTACTAACGCCAGAGCCCTAATCAACTATGGTTGCACTCATGGGAGAGAAGCCGCATTTAAAGATGATTAAAGAGAAAGGTTCCAAGTACTAAGACATCATAAGATTTCATGGCATAATCATAATGAATATCACAGATGGGTTGAGCTTGCATATTTTGTGGGTGCTTTGGTTTTGCTGTGAACTCAAAAGTTTGTATTTTCGTGGTGTGGGCTATCAGAACAACAGATTGAAGACAATGGGAAGAAGCAAGAAAAGAGTTGAGCCAACTATGTGTACAAAGAATAAAGACAATCCCAAGGTTTGGAACAAAATTGAGAATGGATGGCTTCAATCGTTCATTGAAAGACTTGATGGTCTAGACGTCAGGGCTACTGATTATTTCGCAAAACATTGGAACAAAGGGGAGATTATCCTCTTTGGGAGGAACGTGCTGGTGGATGAGGCACTTGCTAGAGAAGTTATTGGTCTCTTAATTGATGGTGTGAAATTTTATCATGATAGAAAATATTCAGACGAAGCTATTATCAACTTTCCAAAGTTGGAGGAGGAGAAAAAGAGACTAGTTAAAGTCTCTAATAGCTACTTTGAGTCTAGTAGGATCAAGAAAATTTGGAGGGAGGTTCTTAGAGTCCTAATGGAATATATAACATTGGATGGGAGATTCACCAGATTTTTAGGGTATCACTTTTTTTTACTCAACCACTTTAGATATAAGGTTAGGGGGTCTTTCCCTTACTACTTGTTGTGTTCTTTGAACAATAGTATTGAAGAGTTTAGAAAAAATCCCGATAAGAATTTGGTCTTGCATTCTGGCTTTATTTAGCTCATTTATGAGTACTTCAAAAACGTGTTGGTTCTCTCTAACCCTATCACTGCCTCGGCCTCAAAGGGTTATGACACTAAGTCTAGCTCGCCTGAGGATATTAAGCATTCAGATCTAGATTGGGTGGATGAGGTTATGACCCCTCCTAGAAACAAAGGAAGAATTCCCCTTCTACTAAGCCCTCAAATAGAAAATATGGTCCTTAAATAACTCCTCCCGAAGTTTCTATTTCGAAGGAAAAGATGAGGGATGAATCCCCCATGGAAAAATTGCTAGCCTATTTAGAGGATTCTTTGGATGAAGACAATGCTGAACCTTATGGAAAGGAGGTTTCCTCTACCTCTTTCCACTCCATTGATAGAGACAATAGGCCTATTTCTCATGTGGAGTTGAATCTTGATGACCCCTTTTTGAACGGGAAAGGGATTTTTATGGTGATATCCTCTCTTTGGCTAGAAAAGGAGTGATAATTTTAAAATTCTGAAATGGGCTTTTCATGAAATTAAGAAACTCAATCTTAAAAAAAGAGCTATCACAAGCAAAATGGAAATCCTGGAAGCTAAATTGGTTGAACATAATTCAACTGAGGCTTTATGGACTATGGATGAGAAGATGGCCATGGTTGATTACCTCCAGAAAGAGGTTGACTTCACTAAAAACCTTAAGAAACATGGTGGAAACCTTGAAAAAGAGGTTGAAAAGATCAAGGAAACGCTAAAAGAAACTATTGAACACAACAAGAGAATCGTTAAAAATAACTCCACTATCTTAAGAGCTTTGGTTGAAAAAATGGGTAATACTCAGCAGGGTCATTTGATTGTGGATCTGGATGTTGAGAAGAACAAAAATAAGGTAGAGGAACTAGGCCCTTCAAAGAGAACCAAAGCCAACATGAATTTTTTTTGGATATGATGCCTCTAGAGACCTAGGACCTAAAGATGGTGGCTTAGGATTTTGAGAACTTAGAAACAGAAGTGGCAGAGACCTTAAAGTCTCTAGGTTAGGTGTGGCTATGTTTTTTGCTGTAGTTGGTTTTTTCTGTCCTTTTGTTGGGTTTTTTCTAGTGGTTGTTGTTCTTTCTAGTTTATCTCTGGTGTGCAACCATTCTATTCTTGGACTCTCTATTTCTCTATCTTTAGATGGTCTATAAACTTTAAGGTTTTGGGTCCTTGTAAAACCCATTTTTTCCTCAATCAAAAACACACCTAGCCAAATTATCATTTTTTGTTTGAGTTTACTCTAGGATAACACAACTTCCTAGGGTTTACAAGTTCATTATCATCTTATTTTAATTAACATACTTAGTCAAATTATCCAATCCATAATCACCTTGTTTGACTTAACACACTTAGTCAAACTATCCTCTTATGTACGAGTTTACTCTAGGATAACACAACTTCCTAGAGTTTACAAGTGCATTATCACTTTTGTTTGAATTAACACACTTAGTCAAACTATCACTAGTCAAAATCAAATCAAATCAAGTCCTAAAGTCTAGCATTGATATGAAGTTCCTAAAATTTCAAACACCCATATCACTCACTGCTTCATCTCCCATCTCATCATTGGTCTTAAACACCTTAGAGGTTCACTTTTGCAACAAGGTCAAAACACAAGATAAGCATGGAATATAAACTTGACTCATACATCATGAGTAATCCAAGTCAACCAAAATATCCAAGTATCACAAGGAAAATTGATTATCAATACTCACATTCGTACATGGCATCATTATCTCTTCCAAACCTCAATAGTACAAAAAATGTGAGTCTACCCAATCTAAGTTGTGGACCATATTTTCCTATGATAGATTTAAATTAAAGTCTAAACCTACAAATCTATCAACCAAACATTTAGTGCATGATTATTATTCCAAAAATCACTATCCCATTGAATCCATACATGGCAAATGTGAATATACCAAGTATAACTTTACCAAATATGACCATTTCAAATCCACACTTGGTAAAATTTGGAGTATATATGTTTGCAAATCTCATCAATGTTGTTCAAAATCCAAGAAATATGTTTTAAAATCCATGTGGATCCAAGTCAAGGTAACCCAATGCAAAATCAAAGTAATATGATTCCCAACTAAAAAAATGTTCAAAGTCAACCTATATTGCCAGATATAAACATCACACCAAATCAAAGAATTATCTAGTATCAACTTGTCCACAATCCCAAGAAAACACCACAAGGATGCATACCAAATTTGCTTGCTCAAGAACCAAGTCAACCATATCAAGAATGTCAAGGTCAAATCTTGCGAAACAAAATTTCTACACTCAAAATACCCATCATTTCATATCACCAAGATACATCTCCACCCCAAAATCAATACACTCTTCCATTGGTTGAACCATGTCATCAACACATTGAGATATCTCCAAAATCACACCAGGAACAATATCTCCAATGTCAATAAATTGTATATCAAGATCAATGACATCAACAACAAATCTAATTACCATATCTCAAAGATCAATCACCAGATCTCCAAAATCAATCGCCACAAGGTCAATTTAAAGTGAAAATCTCACAAGGTAACAAATTAAAATAATCACCACTTGGGGAACCAATCAAATTGTTCATGCAATAGTTGATACAAGAAAATCTCATTAAAAACCCAATTTATGTGAATTATCAAGAGCCCATGGTGAAACTACCAGGGTATAATGAGAAAAACTTTTGTGATTTTCACAAAGTAAAGGGACACACAACATCAAATTGTATTCAACTCAAAAATCTCATCCAAGAAATGATTGATCAAAAGATAATAGCTATTAGGGACAATAAGTAGAGTTCAACCACTAGCAATAGCATTAAAACCTCCCCACCACAATTTTTGAAATTAACGATCAAGATCTATCCATTAACGAGCACATTGAAGTTGTTTCCACCTCAATAAATGATCAAATCAACACACACCAAGACCCACCTTTCAATCATGATAAAAAATCACCAACAATGCCCAACAATGATCCAATCCAAGAACCATTAACATCACTTGATCCCTTGTTTGAAAACATTGACAATCTCTCCACCATAACTGTTGAAGACATTGATCAAAATCAGTCCATTAATGAGCACTATGAAGATATGTCTACCCCATCCATTGATCAAATCACTATTCATCAAGAGCCACTTTTTAGTGATCTATTTCAAGATGTGTTAACATTATTTAATCCTATTGACATAATCCCCAATCCATCGACCAATGATCATATTGAAAATACCTTTACATCACCTAAGGAATTAGAGGAAATATCTCAAGAATGTATTCCAAAGCATGATCAACATCTATCACCAAGGTCTAGCAATGATCCTTCCCAAAAACTACTGACATCCCTCGACCTCATGATTACAGATAGTGAAGGAATCCTCAAAGATCGAAAGGATATTGAACCACTTCCCATTCCTAATGAAGATATTGAAGAACCCTTTGTAAGCAATCCACCCTTTGAAATTGACCAATGTTAAGAACTTGATCTAAAGAATGTCGAAAGCAATTCCAAAATCAATCTGGATCAAGAATTTGTATCTCCAAGATACTATAATGATCTAATGGACACTCTTCTATTTCTACAAGATGTCGGAAATGATGATCATATCCATATAATACATATTCCTCCATCTACCCATCAAATGCTTTCTTTCGATGGACACGTACATGATCTTCATTAAAAAAAAGAGTATCATACTCTTGACATAATTACCAACATACAAGAGTCTCCTACTCTTAACATTTGTACACATGATCAAAGTATAGAAAAATCTAGAGACATACCAAAGGTGGATCATGAAGAAATTTTCTATAGAACTTGTGAGTCAGAGACATCATGTGTAGACATATCAAAAGGCTTCTACAAAAGTTGCAAATCAAAAACAAATCATGAAAAAGGCTTCTACAGAAGTTGTGAATCAGAAGCATCCTGTGGACACCTAGCAAACATAGATCATGAAGAAGGATTCTACAAAATTTGTGAATCAAAAACATCATATGAAAGAATATCAAGAATGAATCATGAAGAATTTTATAGTGAATCTTTAAGATCACTTGAAGAAGAACTAAAATATCATGTCACAAGCTCAAGCTAAAGATATCAATCGGGAATTCATCCCACATATAGAGGATCCTATCACTTATAAAATTGGATCACTTACCTTTCTTAGAGCAAGCTATCTCACTAATAAAGAAGCTATCACTTTTGAAGATCCACCATAGAGTAGAGAAGGATTGGCACCTTGTTTCTAAGGTAAATCATACCCTATTGCAAATAAGATTTTTGAGGAGATTAATTATCAAGGCAAAGGATTAGGTTTGCATGAACAAGGTATCCTAGAACCAGTGCATATTATTGGAAATCCTAAGCATCAAGGCCTTGGTTATTCAAAAATTAAGTGATCTCAACATATTAATGATACTTCTATAAAATTGGGACCAACTTCATCTCAAGTAAAGGTCAACATAGGGAGCATGAAGAATCCTTATGATGAAACTAATGCCAATTTTACAACCAACCACGTCATGAATCTTCATCCACCCATCACCCCATCCACGAATTGGAACTAACATCAAAAGAAAGAGTTGAATCAAAGCATGAAGAATGTCATTAAAGAAAAATAAACTAATAAGCATATCGAAAAAATCAAATACATATGGATACTAAAAAATACAAAAAAAGATGATCCCTATCAAACTCCATTAGTCAAAGAAACTATGGGGAAAAATTAAAAAGGGAAAAGTATCCATCAAAGATTCCCATAAAGGAAAAAGCAGGCTTTTCAAGTAATGTACAAAGTATATCAAGTTGTTGGTCCTCATTCCACAAACACTTTCGTATCCATTCACAATTACTCATCTTCCCAAGTTTGGAGAGTCAAAGGTTCCAGACTATCATCCAATACATATTTAATTCCTAAAAACACTCCATCCACACCTCCATGCATGATATCAAATTCTCGCATTGACCATGTGTTGGCAATGACCCTTCCTTATAAGGATTCAGAAGGCACTCTATCAAGATGTGTGCATAAAGACAAAGTTAAATCCGGTATCAACAAAGCAGATCAAGAATCTCAAAATTTGCATTCAAGCACATGTATCTTGGCAAAGTAGATTCTTCAAGAAGGATATCAGTGGAACATTATGAGAAAAACATGAATGTTTGAATCACTAGGTGGTTCAGTATGAGCTTAAAATCTTTCAAAAAAATCCAAAAAACATCAAAAAGTAAAAAAAAAAAGGATTGAAAATAGTAAAGAATTTTTTTTTCCTCTAGTGAAAACCATTTCCATGGTGCTTTGGATAGGTACTATGATGAAAACCTAGAAAACAAGCATCATGTGTAGAATCAAGCATCTATGTGCACCATTTCAAGAGAAATAATCTTATCACATCCATAATAAATCCAACATTCCAGCCATATCATCCGTTCATCTATGAACCATTTATCTAACTCATTACCATCTATCTACATTATCTTGAAAAAGTTTAGGGAAAAATTTACACTTGCTTCTGGTAAACATCTTGACATGGGTTATTTTCATTGATCCCATCCTATTCAATGTTATCTAAAGCCTTGAAGCATTATCCCAATAAACACCCTCTATCCAAACCTATTATCTTATTAAAAGATAATCCTTGGCATCATTTGCATGATTATCACACCCATTCATCCACACACCTATCCAAGAATCCGTACATTGCTAGACACTGGGGGAAAATATCTACATCTTTCTTCGGGAATAAATCTTGATATATATCCTCCAACTTATGTTGTGATACAAACATTGGAAAATGTAAAATCAAATTGGTCAAAACATTTGTGAGCACTAATCCAAATCACTAGCCCATGGCGTATTCTGACAAGACATTCCTTATCAAACTTTATCCTTCATCAAACATCAATATGAACAATCATTATCAGTTGCATCTAATGTGTACTTCAATGTCACATCAAATCATAAAAATAATTTTTTTCCAAATCAAGCTTCATCAATCCTAATCAATCAAATTCTATCAATCCCTCATCACCTTGGGATATCCTTCCCAATCCTCATGTTGTTGAAAACTATCCTTGCATTGTTGTGTATCCTCAATAATGTTATGATCACAAATCCATCAATCTAACCAATCAACCTTAGCTTGGTTTTCAACAAAATCCCAAAACAGAGCACTGATATCATATCCATATCCAAATCTTCAAAATCATGCGAAAAATCCAAAAATTCAAAAAATAGTCATTGACCGAACTACTTAATCTCTGAGCTTCAACGTAGGAGAGGTTGATCTTTGGTCATCCCCTAAGAAATTTTAGGTCAGTCCTTTAGGTGTCTGTCGCAATGGAAATTCGTTTTCCCATCATTCTCATCATTGAGTCAAGTTTGTCATTAGTCAAACTACATGTCTCTACATATATAATGTAGGCAAGGCTAATCTATGGATCAACTCCCGAGTCTGCTAGGATAGGTCTTTAAGTTAGTCTCTATGTCATAAATCTTGAAAATACAAAAAACCTTTGTAAAAAATCTTAAAATATTAAAATAAAAAAAGCCTCAAAACATTTGAAAAAACCCAAAATGGTGCATCTATCTCATCTTGGTTTCACCTACAATAATCACCGCTCACAATAAAGCATCATCCCCTTCATCCTTTGGTGAGTCAATCGGAAGCAATTCTTGCAAGTTCAAAAGTAAACACCTATGTGAAAAAGTCTCAAGTATAGGTCAGTAAGCAAGCAAGTTGATCAACTTAGAGTATCAATAGCTTATCATCCAAGCAATCTCATCAAAACCCTTATCATAACATGTCCTAGGAATGTAACCTTTTGACAATGGACATCAGCATTAGGTGTCACCTTAGTTTAACCTTGGCTAGTAGTAGAAAGAAAATTAGATTGGTTGTTTAGTTTATCTAGTCTTTTTGACTTATCTTAGTTTACGCTTATTCCAAGGACTTCTTGATCATGCTAAAAAAAAAAGGTTTAGAGAGAAAGGAATGGGGCAATGATCATTATCTTTTTGTTTGATGTGCTTGTTGGATGTTCTTGTAATATAACTTGGTGAATACTTTCTTTTTTAGGTCCATCCTAAGAAGGTTTATGTATGTCAAGTGTGAACAAGAGCACTCCTATCTAATTGATGAAGCAAAGTCCATCATTTAGTTTGCATTGCTTTTGTAAATGGGTACTTGATCAGGCCTAGTTGTCGGGAACCATGTTTACTTTCATGCATTGTAGTTACCCTTTATTTATTCCACTTGTTTGTAGCTTCACTCTTGCTCATCTTAAGGGTGGGTGTTAGAGTAAAGGCTTTTACTCAGTTATGTTAATTAAGTTGCCTTTATTCCTCTCTTAAGATTTCACCTTTAGTTTGCATATTGTGACATTTAATAATTATATTAATTATTAAATTTCTACTTATTAGGGTTACTTTTAGGTTTTGCATGATCTCCTTTCTTAAGGATTGATTTCATTGTATTTTACACACTCTGATTAATACAATTAAGAGCTTTTAGAGCACCCTTGGTTTTTTGTCTCCAATGTCTTCTTCTGTGATAGGTTATTTGTATGCAGGTGATCTTCGGGGTCTGTGAAGTTGGATTTCTCAACTTCTATAGACCCATTTCAAGAACTTGATCCAAATCATGTTGAAAGCAATTCTGAAATCACTCAAGATCAAGAATTTATATATCCATGATACTACAATGATCTAATGGGCACTCTTCTATCTATACAAGATGTCATAAATGATGATCATATCCATATGGAACATAACCCTCTATTTACTCATGAGATTCTTTCCTTGGATGGACACATTGATGATCTTCATTCAAAACAAGAGTATCATACTCTTGATATCATTACTAAGGAACAAGAGTCTCCTACTCTTAACATTTGTACACACGACCAAGATATTAAAAACTCTAGAGGCATATCATAAATGAATCATGAAGAAGGATCCTACAAAAGTTATAACTTAGAAAAATCCTATGAAGTGATTCATGAGGAAGACTTCTATGTGGATGGTGGATCATCAAAAACTCTTGAAGAAGCATTAAAATTAGATATTTCAAAAGATAAATCCAAAGATATCAATCAAGAATTCATCCAACATATGGAGGATCCTATCACTTATAAACTTGTATCACTTACCTTTTTTAGGGAAAGCAATTTTATCAATGAAGAAGTTATGACCTTTGAAGATCCATCACAAAGAAGAGAAGGGTTAGCACCTTGTTTCCAAGGTAAATCATATCCTATTTCAAATAAAATGTTTCTATAGATGAATTATCAAGGTAGAGGATTAGGCCTACATGAACAGGGTATCCTAGAACTAGTGGAGATTATTGGAAATCCTAAGCATCAAGGCCTTGGTTATTCCACAATCAAGGGATACAAAAATATCAATGATACCTCTATAAAACTGGGGGCAACTTCGTCTCAAGAAAACATCAACATAGGGAGCATGAAGAATCCTTATGATGAAACCAATGTCAATACTACGACTTGCCACATCACGAATCTTCATCCACCCATCACCTAATATGTGAACCGGGACCAACATCAAGAGAAAGACTTGAATCAAAGCATGAAAAATGTCATCAAAGAAAAAGAAGCTAAGAAGTATATGGAAAAAATCAAATATAAGTGGATACCAAAGAATACAAATAATGATTATCCTTATCAAACTCCATTAGTCAAAGAAACTATGGGAAAAAGTAAAAAATGGAAAAGTATCCATCAAAGATTTCCACAAAGGAAAAAGCAAGCTTCTCAAGTAACATACAAATTATATTGATTTGTTGGTCCTAACTCCTTGTACACTTTTGTATCCACCCATTATAATTGCTCATCTTCCCAAGTTTGGAGAGTCAAATGTTCCAAACTATCAACCAATCTATCTCCTCTTCCTAAAAGCACAACTCCATCCATGCCTCCACACATGATATCCAATTCTAACTTTTACCATGTGTTGGCAGTGACCCTTCAACATAAGGATTCAAAAGGCACTCTATCACAATGTGTGCATAAAGATAAAGTTAACTTTGGTATCAGCAAAGCAATCAGGAATCTCAAAAGTTGCATTCAAGTCCATTTATCTTGGCAAAAAAAATTCTTCAAGAAGGATATTAATGGCATGTTATGATAGAAGCATCAACATCAGCTTAAAATCTCTTAAAAAATACAAAAAAATCAAAAAATATAAAAATCAAAAAATAAAAAATAAAAAAAGGATTGAAAACAGTAAAGAAAAAAATCATCCTTTAGAGAAAACCACTTTGCTGGCACTTTGGAAAGGTACCAAGATGAAAACCTGGAAAACATATGGCAGGTGTAGAATCGAGCATCTACATGAATTATTTCAGGAGAAAGCATCTTAACACACCCATGATAATAAAGCCAACATTCCAACCATATCATTCGCTCATCCATGAAAAATTTATCTATCTACCTTATCTTGATCTTGATGAAGTTTTGGTGCACATTTTACACTTGCTTGTGGTAAACATCTTGACATGGGTCATTTTCACTAATCCTATCCGATCCAAATGTTATCTGAGCCTTGAAGCATTATCCGAATGAGCATTCTTCTATTCGAACACCTTATCTTGTCACAAGATAATCCTTGGCATCCTTTACATTCTTACCATATCCATCCATCCACACACCTATCCAAGAATCCACCCATGGCCTTTCAATTATTGCTAGACACTAGGGGTAGATATTTGCATATTTCTTCGAGAATAAATCTTGATATATATCCTCCAACTTATGTGGTGACCTAAAAGTTTGTAAATGCAAAATCAAATTGGTAAAAGAATTTGTGATCCAAAGATGCAAATCACTAGCCCATGGCATATTTTGATGAAAATATGTTGCTTATCAAGCTTTATCTTTCATCGAACATCAATCCAAACAATCTATATCAATCACATCTAATGTGTACTTCAACGTCACATCAAATCATCAAAAAATTTTGTTCCAAATCAAGCTTCATCAAATCTTAATCAATCAAGTCCAATCAATCTATCATCATCTCAGGATATCCTTCCCAATCCTTGTGTTTCTTAACACTACCCTTGCATTGTTGTGTATCCTCAACAATGTTATCATCGCAAATCCATCAATCTGATAAATCAATCCTAGCCTTTTTTTCAACAAAATCTTAAAATAGAGCATTGATATGATCACGCATATCCACCTCCAAATCATTCAAAATCGAAAACATCTCAAAAAGTTTTTAAAAAAAAAATGTCAACTAAACTATGTCCTCTCTAAGCTTCAATGTAGGCAAGGTTGATCTTTGATCATCCCCTGAGACATTCTAGGTTAGTCCTTTAGGCGTCTGTCACAATGGCAATCTGTTTTCCCATCTATTTCACATTTTAGGTTAGTCCTTTATGTGTCTATCGCAATGGTAATCCATTTGCCCATCTATCTCATCAGAAGTCAAGTCAATTTTCAGATGAACTATGTCACCTCTGAGTTTAAACATAGTCAAGGCTAATCCTTGATTGGCCCCTGAGACACAAAATCCAAAACTATTCACAAATCTTGAAAATACCAAAAACATTGAAAATTTTGAATGTGAAAACAGCCTTAAAACATTTCAAAACATCAAAAAAATTTAAATATTTATAAAAAACCAAAGTGGTGCACTCGTCTCATCTCACTCTCACATGAAATAATCATCATTCCTAATAAATCAATTGTCATCTTCATCCTTTGGTAAGTTAGTCAAAAGCCAGTCTAGCAGGTTCTAAATTGAAAGTTTAATCGACAAAGTCTCAAGTCTAGATTAGTGAGTCAATAGTTGGTCAACTCAAAGTATCAATAGCTTATCATCTAATCAATCTCATTAAAACCTTGATCACAACATTTCCTAGGAATACGACCTTCCTGCGATGGACATCAACATCAAGTATCACCATAGTTTAGTCTTTCCTAGCGGTATGAAGAACATTAGCTTGTTTGTTTACTTTATCTTTGTCTTTTTGACTTATCTTATTTTGCACTCATTCGAAGGACCTATTGATGATGCATAAACAAAAAAGGTTTAGAGAGAAAGGAATGGGATAATGATCATTATCTTTTTATCTGTTGTGCTTTTTGGACATTCTTGTAATATAACTTGGTGAATAATTTCTTTGATAGGTTTTTCCTAGCAATGTTTTTGTATGTCAAGTGCGAACAAGAGTACTCCTATATGTTTGATGAGTAAAATTTCATCACACTAGGTGCAACGACATCCTGGTTCTTTATACCCTGATGCATCGTACCTATGTGTGTTATCAAACATAAGAAAAGTTATGCTCTTTATTTCTCCCATCCTTGGATAAGAAATAAATCACCATCATTCATCATCATATCTAATAAAGTCTCAATGACTAATGGACTTGTTGGACTTCTCCATCTTCTTAGATTTAAGGGTTGATCCCTCTCATTCTTCTATCCTCTTTCACACTAATAATGAATCCATCTTGCATCCATCCTCTCATTCTGCATAATCATGTCGTATCATCACAGGAAATTATCATCCATTTCATCCATCTCATTGACATAATCATCTAAGCTATTTAGGATAATATAGATTTTTTATTCTAAGCATCTTATAAACATCTCATTTACATCATCATTATCATATAGATCTGTTAGTCTAACCTTCCATACATCTATTTTGAACCTCTTTGTCACGAGATCGACCTGAAATAATTTTTTTCACTCCATCTCTCGAGGGGGAATTGTACTAACATACTTATTTCTGTTAGGGCATCTGAAAAGGAAAAAAAAACCAGAAACAAAAAAATCGATATCGGTGGCATCATTCTTTGAACCAATGCAACAAGTACATTACTTCAAAGAGGGGGAAAATGTAGGCATGTAAAATAGAAATCTTCTCTAATTAACATTTAATTCTTCTATTAATCAATTAAAACAATTTATTGATTAATTCCCTAGCTTCATTGTATTTAATTAAATAAATCAAATTATTTAATTAAGTCTATAAGTTCTTCTTATTTGATTCAATAAATCAAAAAGATTTAAATCAATTATCAAAACCCCTAAAATCCTCCAAGTTAATTAATCTTAATTAATTAACCTCTAATCGTAATCACTCATTCTCTAGCTTTTGACTCAACTTGAGTCAAATCTAAACTCTTAACTAACCCACCCACTTGCACCAATAAATCATTTCTTTGATTTCTTATTTCTTCTAATTTCCTCCAACTTGGCATCTTTGAGGGAATATTCTCACAATTTGAAATTTCCCTCCCACATGACTTGTCCATCCAACAAAGCATTAAATTCTCTTACACATCTCTTACATGTCTCTTACACAAGTCAACTTGGCATTAACTCTCTTCTTTCATCCCCCTAAACATGTCATTTCATCCAGATTCAAATTTCAAATTGACTCATTGACGAAACTGTGCACAACTCTCATCCTCTCAAATCTTGACAAGTGTCATCTTTTCATTGGCTCATGAATGATCCCACATTCATCCAAATCCCTCAATCTTATAACCTTGAATCTATAAATGCAAATAATTCTAACATAACTTGCAACAACACAACAACAAAACTTGATGCACAATCTCTTGCATTTTCAACATTATCATATTGGCATTCTTGCTTATCAGGGGGTGGGAAAGGGCCAATGGTTACATTTGTTTCCATGATTTGATTCATCAAAGCATAATTCACTTTCTCTTGTGATAGTTTTTTAATTTTCACAAAATTGGAATCCAACATAAGAGTTGATGGATGATTATTTTCTTTCCTTCTTTGATATTTTTGATAATTTCTTGCTCTTGTACTTGAAGACTCTGATTCATTTTCTTCTTCTTCTCCTTCTTCAACTTCATAAATCATAATCTATTTTCCCTTTGTTTCATTTTCCATGCTATATTTTGTTCCTTCATTGAATACCACATCTCTACTTATAACAAGCTTCTTTCATATTGGATCATACAATCTATATGCTTTATTTTCTGATCCATACCCAATAAAAATACATTTTATGCTTTTATCATCTAGCTTAGACCTTTTTTATTTTGGTATGTCTGCATAAGAAACACAACCAAATACTCTCAAGTGATCAATACTTGGCTTTATCCCAAACCCTTCTTGTTGAGGAGTCATTCCCTTAACTACTTGTGTAGGAATTTTATTTAGAAGATACACTATTGTGTATATTTCTTCTTCCTAATAACTTTTATCTAAGTTCTTCTCTTTTTTTATGCTCCTTTCCATTTCAACAATTGTCCTATTCTTCCTTTCAACAACTCAATTTTGTTGTGGAGTGTAGGAAGCAGTGAACTCTCTCTTGAGTCCATGATTTTTGCAAAAATATAGAAACTGATCTGATTTTTAATCGTCTCCATTGTCTAACCTTATCACTTTGATGTACTTACCACTTTGTATTTCATCTAACCTCTTGAATCCTACAAACTTGTCAAACACTTCTGATTTTGAAACCAAACAATATGCCCAACTTTTCCTTCAGTAATCATCAATGAAGGTTGGAAAATACTTTGATTTATTCAAAGAATGTGTTTCCATAGGACCACACAAATTCATATGGATTACCTCGAGATGATGATTAGCTCTACTAGATTTACAAATTGGAAAGCTAGCTCTATGTCATTTTCTGACAACACATTCTTCACACATTTATTTTGTATTTTCAATGAAAGGTAGACCTTCAATATTTTGAATCTCTTGAGTAAGATTAACCCACTAAAAGTGGGGTAACCATATCATTGGTACCAAATTTTAATTTGATTCATTTCACTAGATCTTAATGCTTGGTTTCCATGAGTGAAATGAGGAAACCTATCATTTTTTCTCTTGCAATAATTGCAAATTTCTTTTTAGCTTGTCTCTAATTATGCACTCATCCTTATCAAAAGCCACTTGATAACTTTGTTCTATCATTTTCTCCAATGGACAACAATTTTTTTTTGAGGGGTGGAACCAATAGTGTTTCATTGTCATGTTTAACTTCATCATATTCTATTGTAACTACAAATGTACCTTATTTTTTTTCCATGAGATTGATTATCTCCTAGTAGTACTACTGTAATTTGATGTTTTTCATCCAAATTGAAAAATAAATGCTCATTAGATGTCAAATGTGAAGAACATCCAGAATTATTATAGCATATATTATTTTCATTGGCATTTTCATTAAAGCAAGAAATAAACTAATTTTATTTATTTTCAACAATACTATGAGCATTTGTTTTTCCTATTTCACCTTGTTTAATCTAGCATTTTGATGCATAGTGTTCAAAGTTATTGCAATGAAAGCATTGACCATTATTCTTGTCATATTCTCTCCAATTATTTATACCTCTTCCTCTTCTAGTACCTCTAAAATTTCTAGATTCATCTTTGTATTCATTTTTATTTTAATTCCTAAAAAATGTGTTTCTTTTTCGTCTTATGCTTCCTTTAGAGGAAAATGCTTGTTCTAGACCTTCTTCATTAATTTTAATCCTTTCTTCAGTAGTTAACAATATTCCACTTAGTTCATCTATGTGTATAGTTGTGAGATCTTTTGAAATATCAATTGTAGAAACCACACCATCAAACTTAGAAATCAAACTCCTTAAAATTTTCTCAATGACATGATTTTCATCTACATCTTCCCCTACGACTTTCATTTGACTCACTAGACCTTCTACCTTTGTTAGAAATTCATTCACAGATTTGCTAGTAGTCATTTGTACATTTTCAAAAGATTTCCTCATTGTTTTTAATTTTGTAGTCTGTGCACCTTGGTATGCATTATTTAGCATTTTCCTTGCTTGCCGAGAATGACTAGCACCACTTACGCTCGATTAATTGAAACTTGAACTAGAAATAAGGTTGCATTATCCTTCTTCACATTTGTTTTGTATTCTCTTTTTTGTTGATCAGTTAATGCATTAAATGTAGTTGTATCTAGTTCTACATACCCTACTTGTACAATTTCCCACAAATCTTTAAATTTGAGTAGGGTTTTCATCCTAGTACAGCAATATGTAAAGTTCTCTCCTTCAAATACATGAATTAGCATGTTAGACATAACATTTCTTTCCATATTTGTCATAATAGAAAGTGCACAATGATGCTAAAATTTAACACAAGCTTGAGAGAGATCTTTGCAAATAGAAAATCCCCCTTTGTCCTTTCAAATAGGAGCTACACACAAAAATATTTTAATATTATATTGATTTTTCGAGATTAAGTGTCAGTTGCAACCAATAATACACTTAATTATACAATATTCCCATTACAAAAGAAAAAACTTTGAAAAAAGTCTAATCTACTCTTTACTTTCAAAATCAAATTTTACAAGTTTAAATATATATATATAGAAAAAAAATTCACCTAAAGTTATCAAAAGTTACACTTTATAAATTTTAGCTTATAACTTAACTCAAGTGAAACTTAAAAGAAAAAATTACATGCACTTTAAAACTTTAAAAGGTAACTTTAAAAAAAATAAAATACTTGAAAGACTTTAAAAAAGAGAGTTTAAGTTTACATGCAAATCTCTTTACCACATGATTTGGAGGCATTTTCACACAGGAAAAATTAATTTCATCTGTAGCTTCACATGGGCAACTAAAATTACACAACAATCTCCTCTTAAAATTTTATGTTGAATGCTTCCTTTACATAGGCATTTTTTTTCAAGCAAGGACAAATAACAATGGTTGCATACCTCTTATGGAGTACTGGTTCCTTAACAGCCGCGACTGTGACTTGTGATTGTTTCCTCCTTTGTCCATGATTTTGATCAGCACTTTCTTCCAATCACGATCAAAAGTAGCTTAATAATTATTTTTACTAGCAACTTAGCAATGCCTCACTCAATTCTATGGTCCCTTGCCTCATGACTTCTATGATCCTCTTTACTATGATGGATTCTTTCCTTAAACAACATCGACTTACACACATAATAGATTCATGTGCAAACATGAGGTGGAAGTTGTTCTTCTTTCTTGCCAAATCAATGATTGGCTCTGATACCAGATGAAGGCAAAATAGACAAGAATGGTGATGTATTGATCACAAAATAAGAAATTACACAAAACCCCCAAATTTCCTTAATAAAATGAGAGACATGGCATCTATTAAATAGAGATTCAAAATAGAGATTCCATAATGGCACACAACCATATTCAGAAATAACCCAACTACACTAAGAAATACATAAAACCATAATATTAATAACAGGCAGAAAAGTCACAAAATGTTGCAATGGGCATTATTTTTGTCATTCGTTAGGGTTTGGATGCACCAAAGTGTAGAGCACATGCACCAAACTAGGGAAGATGATAGGTCCATAATAAAATTTCTAAAACTCCTTCATAAACACTAAATAAAGGTAAAAAATAAATCAAGACATGGTTCCATAGAGTGTGCCAATATACGCTCACCAAATTATAGAGGAAAGTACAATAAAACAATGCACAAAATAAGATTCATAATATATACCTAGCTATAACTCCAATTGAGTAAAGAAACAAACACAAATAAAAAAAAGAAACAAACACAAATGAAGAAAAGAAACGAAATTCTTACGACACAATACATTGTTGACCTAGTGATTTACTCAAGATGATTGGTCGACTATTGAACATCAATTTTGGCTACTCGATCAAATAACATAACCTTGCTTTGTATCTAGAATTTCTCTCATTATAAATAACATGACGATTGCTTGATTTATAGATTTGATGAGGATAAATAGACCGTTGATAAATTGTTCTAGGATGGATGGTTATGATTACATGAGAGGAATTTTGAATTTGAATTTCGTAGGAAGGAGAAATTGAATGTTATTTGTTGGTAAAAAGAGAGTTAGGATTGATTTGATTAGGTGAATGGGAGGGATTAAAAGTTGGTTTCAATTTAAATAGAAGTTGTTTGGAAGTGTGTGGCTAGGTTTCAAGATTGATGAGTTGTATTTATTTTCATTTTCTATTGTGGAAAAGACATGATTGTCTTCTAAGTCGAGAACTAGAATAAGATGTGGGGCTGTAGGCTAACTAATCAAATAAATAAATAATTTAACTCAGTAGAGGAGAGGGATGTAAGATGTTAATTTAATTTTGTGATGAATTATTTATGGCTAACTCTTAATTAATGCTGCAATTATGCAAGTGTGGTTACAATAAGTTAGTATAATGTTGAAAACATTGAAAGTGATGTTAATGTTAGATGTGATCAATTTTAAATGTAGAACACCATTACAGAAAAAATTACTTGATTTCTCTTATTCTACCATTATTCTACCACTAACATCATAATTTTAATGAAAATTTATAAGGAATCACGGAGTGTGATCCGAAATGTTGATGCGAAAAATTAACACACAATCAAATCGAAAAATATTTTGCAATTAACTATATAGATTGTGAAAACTTGTTATCTTTGAAAAAATGACTTATCAAAGCAACTCTATAGTTTCCTTTATCCTTACATATGACAATAAATTATTGTACTTAAAGAAATAAAAACCGAAGTGATTTCAAAAGAGATTCATCTACACCAACAAAAATAATATAAAAATAGTAGTGTGTACAGTTGCTACCTACTACGATCTGAAAAGCTTCTATCTTTGAGTAATGTGTACAGTTGCTTCCAACTACCATATGAAAAGCTTCTATATTTGATCATAAGATAATTTAAAATTTCCATCGGCTTCCACTTCCTCCTTTTAGTTAGCTATTGACATGATTTTAACTTGACTCGATATATATCAAATCACATGAAAAGAATTGGAGATCAGAAATGTTGTTAAATCACGCCATTGGCATTATGTCTGCGAAAAGCATTTGAGTGGCTATGATTAAGGACTATAATAGAAACGAACCTTATCTGTATATTTTCCTTACCCAGCAAATTCTAAGCAGCTTTGTGTCAGATGTGGGCTCCTCCTTTCCGCCAAGTTGAAGCAGTCGCCGTTAGAATCCACGCTGTATCAGACTGGCATGAGCTGCATCATGTGATAGCACTACTATGTAAAGAAACCTGAATGGATTGATTTTTAGCTGAACGTTAGTTTTGCCATTAATGGCAGTCTCCTTCACCACAAAACAAGGAATCTCCTCCCTAATGTTTTGAAATCAACGGCTCTGAACTGACGAGAGAAATTGTTATCGAAGGCCATATTTAGGGTTACGTCTTCTCATCGGCAAAGGGTGGGTTTGAGATATACTCTATTTGAAATATAATCCTCTTCTAATTACATTATTTGATTCTATTAAAATAAATTACACGATATGGAAAATTGAATTCACCTACCCGTGTTGTACTCGAACTTACAAATTGGGAATCTGAATTTGCTCAGCCATGTTGTACGCAGAATTACAAATTCGGAAACTGAATTTTCTCAGCCATGTTGTTCGACGTGGAGTAGCTCACATGTGATAAGGAAATAAAACTTAAGTTTGTTACTGCGCACTTATTAGGTAATTTTTATTTTCTTCTCCAACAATCATTACTTACTTCATTTATCGAACAGTCTGATTCACCAGCGCGATCGTTGGTAAAAGTTCTCCGCAACAGCGACTGTGATATGATAGAGATCGTCAAGTACAAAGTGGCAGAGGTGGGAGTTATAGAGATCCAACCATGACTAAAATAAAATATTTGGATCAGGAAGATAATTAAGATTCATTATCAAGAGGATCATGCTATGTTCAGAATAGGGAGACAGATAGAGAGATACGGATATAGAGGAAGGGATGGAGGAGGGAGGGTACGATAGAGAGGTGGGTAAGCAGATAGAGATAAGAATGAAAATAGAAATAGCGATGGATATGGATATGGAGAAGGAGAGGTGTATGGAGAGGAGAGGGGGAGATAAAGAGATAGAGGAGAGAAGGATAGATACAGATGGAAGAGATACATATATAGATATTGTGAGAGAGGGAGATATAGAAAGATAAATATAAAGATACGAAGTGATATATAGATAATTGAGAGAGGGAGAGATATCGTGGTAAAGAGAGATGCAAGAAGAAATATTATAGAACACGATAGCATACATTTTCTATAAAATGTGTTAATATATGTCTACTTTTCATTGCACATATAATAGAGCAACATACATATATAGGAGAACCTTTGTATCATTTATTCTTTACTTACAAACTTACATTTTCGTTTTACTTATAGATATTCACAAAAAGATATATATTTCTCTATATATATACATATTGAAAAATATGGAAAAATGATGACCTTAGTATGCAAAAAACTAAGGTCAATCTCCAAGGTGAGCCAATCGGTCCTAGATTTGATCCTTTTTTAGTCTTGAAAGTGGATTGGAATTGAATTTCCCAAAATAGACCTATTACACTATGTGGCCTAGACTGAAAATAAAATATTCTAATAACAAGAAACTATAACTGAAATTCTAACAGAAAAATTAAGGACAGAAGAGGTTTTTTCACCTGTCTTGTAAATTTGAGGCTAAAAATGGAGGGCACAGGTGCCCAGGGCATGAGTGTCCTTATAGAAATGTTTTGAGCTTCAAAATTTTATCATGCAATGCTAAATCTCTTCTCTAATTTTTTGCTTTGTAAACTTTCACTTTTGGACTTGTATCTGCAAAAATAAATGGTGGGGGTAGCTATATAGGGGTTTGCCTCAGTCAAACCCTTATTTTGGTATTTAAACATCCACAAATAGCCAAAGATATGATAAAAGATAGTGGGTGAGCCCTAACCTTAAGTGTGTCTAAGGTTGTTATGAGCTAAAATGCAAACAAATCCTACTCAATTTTATTAGAGAGAGATTCACATATAAAAATGATAATAGCTACCTTGCTAGAGTTCAACATAACCTTATTTAATCTGCAACATATGGATACCTTGCTTAGATTGCAAGTAGAGTTCAAGGCTTAAAGATGAGAACACTAGGAAACAAGTCATTATGTTGAAGGAAATGACCAAATGCATCTCCCAAATCTAGAATCCATCATGCTCTTTTATTGGCATCAACCTTCAATCATGCAAAAAAATTGGACCACCAAACAGGCTTGAAGACCTACAAATTGGATATACTAGATTGAATGTACTAATCTCTTGCTTCTCCTTTTTTTTGCAATTTTTTTCTTATATTTTAAATGGTGATAAGACTAGATATTTATAGGCCTATTAATCTATTTTCTTGGAAATGAGATCTCGATAGCTGAATTTGGACAATTCAGATGAAAATTTTAAATTACTAACATTGACATATTCGAATATGGAGTCAAAAAAGGGGACACTCATTCCCTAGGCATGAGTGTCCCAACCCTAGTTTCTAGGACCTTAGGCATTGGGAGAAATGTATTAGATGGATGCATTAATTTCCTATTTGAAATTCCTCACAAATTTTCAAAAATAGGCTATAGAATGCATAATTTGAGAGATTAGGGCCTAATTAAGGGGGTTTAAAATGCATAAATCCAAGAGGCACTACAGTAGGTCCAAACTAAGTGTAAAATTTTACTATCATCTAAAAGGGAGTACAATTTTTGGCGCTACATTTAGCCCCCACTTTAGTGGTCATATGACACTACGTGCATATGCAAGCTATTTAGTACTTGAAAATAAATCATGTTACATACAAGGATACTCATGTGGATATTATAGATCATTCATCAATAGCATAATTGAGCCCCTAGAGTAGCCATCTATAAAACAACAATATGAGGAACCACATCCTACAAAATCAATTTGTTAGTTGTTTAAAATTATCTATATGTATCATTTTCCAATACTTCTAAAATTAATGAAATTTGAGGTATATGTATGCCTCCTAATTATAGTTTCTTTTGGGAGGTGGAATCGAGGTAGCAATCTAGCCACATCAAATTGTTAAGGTTCTTGATGAAGATGCTTGTGATTTGATCATGAGATCACAATAGCAACTATCAGAAAATATATGAATTGAATGAGGATATAATTATGAATCTAAAACAATAGATGGCTTCAAAACTAAAGCTCACAAGCCCTTGTTATAATAATTTGAACTATAACTATTATTTTTAGAGTTTTACTCTATTGTAGAAAAAAAATATCTTTTTAATAATCATTTTCAATTTTGTTTCTTTAAAGCTTAAAGAAACACACCAATTTACCTTAGAGCGAAGATGCCAAAATGATGAAAGTACAATCCTTGAGACTTGATGTTCTATGAGAGGATGTTGGACAAGGCAAGGTGGCACAAATGATGAGTTGTTTTTTCTTTTCCCTATAAAATAATTTTTGATTAAGTATGATCATGATAAACTAGATGACTTTATGATCTATTTTTTAAAATTAAATGTATATAATGATCTAATTTAACATATCACACATATGGTTGAATAGTATGAATATATAATCAATAAATTTTAAGAAACTGAATAATTACTCTTAATAATTTCAGACATACACAGACGTTTGTCAAAATAAAGCAATGTGAGATAAAATAGAAAATTATCTACTTAATCTAACAATGTGCTTAATAATACATACAATTCAAAAGATTGTTAAGTATAATATAAATGGAAATGTGTAGAATTTGTAATTCCTTTGAGAGGTGTACCATCCATATCATTCAATTTATATGCTCTAGAACTATAGCTTTCCTCAATGAAATAAGGTCCTAACCAATTCGGGTTGAACTCTCCTTTTTCATCTAGGATAACATTTATATTGCATTAATGTTCCTAAAACACCAAATCCCCTTTATTAAACGAATGAGGAATAATACTATCATTATAATTGTGTTGCATTGTTTTTGAATAAGTATCAAGATGTTCAAGAGAATCTATACATTATTCATCAAGCATTTCAAGTTGTTTTAATCATATTTCTTTGTAAGTATTATCATTAATAAATTCCCTAATAGACATTCTTAAAGAGGAAATTTCTAACTCTCAGAGAATTATTACATCCACAGTGTAAATAAGGTTATGAACCCCAATCCTAGACCCACACAAACATGAGAAACAAACACACAATTAGGTTCATATGCAAGTTAGAACAAGGAATCCCCATGAAATTCATTAGCAATGCTCAAAACATGGAAATCAAATGGAATCCCAATTAGGCATGCAATTCCTTAATCCCATGGGGGAATTGATGCCAATTATGTGGAATTGCTCTAAATATAAAGATAATATAACTTTTCTCTCAATTTGTGGATGAAAAATTAGAAGGAAAGCCTCTTATTTATAGATCAATTTGAGAGAAGAAGAGGAAAAATGGATGATTTTGGGTTCATTCACCATCCAATGACCAAGTTCCACTTGTCAAGATGTGAATGGAGGAAGGTTGTACACATTTTGATGAATGAGCCAATAAACGTTATTAGGTGGATTTTCAGATTTGTGAAATGACTTGTTGAAGAGGGAAATAAAATGACTTAAATGCCACTTGGCTCAATGCAAAAGGACATGTAAGAGGAGAATGAATTATTTGTTGTATGTACAAATCCACTTGGAGAGATTTCAAATTTGGAGGAATATTTTCTAAATATGCCATGTTGAGAGAAAATGTGGATTTTAATAAATCAAATAAATGTATTTTCATGTGCAAGTGGCAAAATCCAGAGAAATTAAGAGATTTGGATTAAATTAATCAAGATTTGATAGATTTAATAAGAGATTAGATGATGTGATAAATTTGATATAAATTTATGATTTTATTTAAATCAAAGTTGAGACGAAAATGGTTTAGGTTTTAATTAAATAAAGATTTTGATTTTATTTTAAAACTAAAAGGGGATGATGTTAGATCAAATTAAGTGATGAAAAGTGATAACAAGATAAGAAGGTCATTTAGGATGAAACAATGTTAGTAGTCAAGATCAAGTGTTTCGGTATACTTTCCATGTCTACATTATTCCCCTCTTTGAAGCAATGCACCTGTTGCGTTGGTTCAACGAATAAAATAGTGTGATCAAAGTTTAAAATTTTCTCTATTTTTTTAGATGCCCCACTATTTCCCTAGTGAGATTAATTATGTTGGTATATTGCCCCCTTGAGAGATCGGGGGAAACTTTGGATTTTTGGGTGATCTCACGAAAAAAGAGGACAAGGTGTCCGACGGGTCCAAAAAATCTTCGGGATGCCAAAAAATATGTTAAAATACCAAAATGATGCAAAATGGCCCTTAGTCAGGTAAAAATGGGATCAGGGGACCAAAACACTAGCTGGATGGTTGAAAAAATTGTCAAAAACCCTAATTTTTAAGCTTAAATAGACCCTAAGGGGTCATTTTAAAATCACTTTCACACTTACCCTTTGAAGATTATTATGCATTGAGCTCTAAGTCCTGATCGAGATGGCACAATGACAAGTTCCCCAACATGTGTCAGAGCGATTACGTGTGCACCAATAGCTAGTTGGCACAGGACCCATGGTACATACCCCTTTCTTGACTTGTAATTTTATCATTTTTAATTCATTAATTAGGGTCAATGTCAGACTAGGTAGCACTACTTCAATTTTCAAATTGACATCACATGGCCTCTAAGTGTGTTGCATGTGTGAAGAGAGTCATCATGACCCAGATTCTAGAAATTAGGGTTTTAGGGCAAAGTCGGCTGCAAATGTAAATAGTTCCACTGTGAGCCCATTTGGAGTTTAGGATGAAAGAGTGTGGTCAAATTGGGCCACCACAATGCAGTTTGGAGTTTTCAAATTGTGCCGCAATTGCAAACATGGCTACAATCATTGTTTGGCCAGAAAAAATTTAGCTCAAGGATGTGATTTTTTTTTTCAAAATTTGATGCAGTTACTTTTTCTTGAGCAGGAGGACCTCAACATACAACATTCAAGGGAGCATAGATGCCCAATGTTGCATAGACTAGAGGGCATGCATGTGTTTCTCCAAGAGAAACTTGGTGCTCTCAATCTTTGGTTTGTTGCATATTTTTGTCTTGTTTGGACCCACTTGGGAATGATGACAGCCCTGGGAAACTGATGGCAAAGTGAAACATCCTCCTTTCACCTTCCCACCGGTGAGGCTTCCATTACACTTGAGGATGTCTAGTGCATCCTACAATTACCTATCCATGGTGAGAGAGTGATCTATGATGCAAATGCTCAGAGGGATGAATGTTTTACAGTTATGAGACTAGACTAGATGTTTTTTCTGAGGGGTAGATAGATTTGGAGAGATACCAAGGTGTAGTGCTCACATATAGAATCATTATTACCATGATTATATTAGGTCTTGTGGCACCAAATCGCTGGGGCCAATACTTTAGTCAAGGATGGGGACTGGCACGGGACTAGATGCTCATCCAAGGGAAGTGCTTTACATGGGGTCTAGTGATGTTGGCCTCATTATACAGGGACCTACATGAGTTTGATTATCTTGACAGTAGGGCCATCAGGTCCGAGGTCACATTGCTTCATATTTGGGCATAGGAGCAGAGATATTCAAATACTCTATTTGCAGGTTACACCAGTTGTTTAGACATATACATGATCCATTTATCTGGTGGTATGGTGGGGCCCAAATTACCTTTACTCATACAAGGACAAGCAACATCGCACATTGGTGTCAAGTCATCGATGAGATGAGAGAGTTCATTTGGAGGCCCTAGCTTGACCTAGGCACATGGTATGATGATGTCGAATATTTATTCTTTGCTTGCTAGGATAGATTAATGTAGGGCATGGAGCACACAATGATTGAGAGATATCTCCTTGACAGAGTAGCTTGATAGTTTTGAGATGTTTAGGAAAGACCTGATGACTTGTACATGGCGATCTTCACCCATACTACGAGGGAGACTACATGGGACCAACCCATACTAGTTGATGAGGTAGTGTCCTATTTTAGATAGGTAGTTGCTAGGTCATGGCCATATGATCAAGGGCTAGCAGCTCTGGGGGTCACACTGGCATGTCAAATTGGTTCAGGCCCCCATTGAGATTGATAGTTCCAAGCTTGGTACTCCCAGGATGGAGATGAAGAGGTTGATTAGTCGGTAGAGGGCAGGGATATAGAGGCAGGGGTGATGGTGATATGGATGAAGATGGAGGTAGGGGAGAAGGTGGGCCACCTCCACATTAGACACCACCTCAGGATAAGGAACAACATACACCACCTCATGTGTAGACACGACCATGAGGACAGACACCACCTTAAGTAGAGGCCCATTAGACCCCTCTACAGGATCAACCCAGAAATAGGGACAAATAGATCCCATAGCAGTGGCCACTAGTGTAGCTAGATCATAGGGATGCCATGATTCAACAACTAGAGGGTTAGATTCATATTTTGATTGTAGAGAGAGATCAGGCTCAACAATAGTTCACAGCACTAATAGTAGAGAGGGATCAGGCCAAGTCTAAGAGAGACCAGAAGATTGGTCAGTGTAGATAGCTTGAGAGCATGGCCTCTTCATCCCACGGCTAGATAGTTTCTATTTAGACATACAAGGAGGTGTTCAGAGAGGCTAAGTATTATCAGTAATATTATAGGCAGGTAGTGTAAACCGGGTGCCAGAGTTCTCTCATCAGACAAGGATGAGACCTCTTGAGGATCATAGTGAGAGATAGGTAGGAGAGGGTAGTAGCTAGTAAGGCTAGTCCCTGATCATAGATAGTACTCATTTTTTGACTCATGGGCTCTGATTTTTATTGCCCGTATTGTATCATATATTTTGATGTATACACACTTGATTCAATTTTGTACCATGATAGTTGTATGTTTTTGATGATATATATGAGATGGTTCAATTTATGAGATTTCCTATTTTATTTATGCATGATGTATGGATGTATTTTAATTTCCTATATGCAATGATATGTTATGAGATGCATCTATTTTATGTTGTGCAATATGATGTATGCTTCTATATGATGTGATTATGTGATATAATCAATGATTATGGATGTTTTTTTTTCTTGTATTTTTCTATGTGTTATATGGTGAAGATGTGTAGATGCAATTATGATATGTAAATAATTTCTATTATGACATTAATGATTTATGCGCTACATTATGACTCATGTTATTATTTTCACTATAATGATGTATGACATGTGATGGTTTGATTATGCATTATGATCTATGGATGTTGTGATCTAATGGCATGAATGCACTAATTTCTTAAGATGCTTAGACTAATAAATCTCTATTATTCTACATAACTTAAGATGATAATAATATTATAAGAAATGTAATGATGTGATGTGGTTAAATTTCCTATATGATATGCAATATGTGTTATGCTAATGATTTGTGGATGCAGGGCAGATGCATTGGTGATGCTTTCGGTTAACTATCATGGTACCATGTTAGTGTGGAAAGAAGATAAAGCAAAGGAGATTCAACAAGTCATCCTTATTAATGTCGACGATGATGATTTTATTATGAGGAGTTGGGATTTAAAAGGGAAAATTACTTTATGATTGATAACACACATAGGTGTGATGCATCAAAGTACAAAGAACTAGGATGGCATTGTACCTAGTGTGATGGACCTTGATTTGACAATAGATAGGAGTATTATTGTTCACACTTGACATATGAAACCTTATTCATAATGTATTTCAAATATTTTAAACATCTCAAACCAAAACATAGAAAAGAAAGCCTTCCTATGTGGTCAACAAGACATCTAAAACACCCTCCCTACAAACCAAACAAAGCATGTATAACAAAGTTATTTTACAAGAATATCCAACAAGCACAATAGATAAAAAGATAATGATCATTTCCCCATTCTATTCTCTCTAAATATTTATGTTTAGACATCATCGAGAGTTCATTGGAATCAGTGCAATAAGATAAATCCAAAGAAAATACAAGGTAAATAAGCAAGACGAAACTACGGTGATACCTAATGTTGATGTCCATTATAGGAAGGACGCATCCTAGGACATGTTGTGATCAGGTGATGATGCGCTTTGATTGGATGATAAGCTATTGATACTCTGAATTGACAAACTTGTTGACTTACTGACCTAGACTTTGAGACCTTTGATGATTAGGTGTTTACTTTTTGAACCTATTAGACTTTCTTCTCACTGAATTACCAAAGGATAAAGATGACAATTGATTTATTATGAGTAATGATTATTGTGGGTGAGAGCAAGATGTGACAGATGGACTATTTTGGGTTTTTTTCAAAAATTTGGATGTTTTTAGTGTTTTGAAATGTTTTGAGGTTGTTTTTGGGATTTTAAGTTTCCTCAATTTTTTTGATTTTTTCGATTTTGGCCAAGAGTCTAACCTAAAGACCTATCCTAGGGGTCTCAGAAGTTAATCAATAGATTAGTCTTGCCTACATTATACACACAAAGAATACATAGTTTGACTGACATAGACTTGATTACTAATGAGATAGATGGGAAAATGGATTACCATATTATTATGATGGATGCCTAAAGGAGTGACCTAAAATTTCATGAGGCATGATCAAAGATCAACCTTTCCTATGTTCAATCTCAGAGCTGATGTATTTTAGCTAACATAAACTCGATTACTGATGAGATAGATGGACAAACAAATTGCCATTTTATTATGACAAACACCTAAAGGATTGACCTAAAATGTCTCAGGGGATGATCAAAGATCAACCTTTCCTATATTCAAGCTTAGAGATGATGTAATTTTGTTGGAAGGAATCTATTTTTGGTTTTTGACATGTTTTGGATTTTGATATGATTTGGATGTTTTTTGATTTTTTGATTTTTGAAGATCATAAGAATAAATATGAATCTGATCCGATGCAGGTACAGGAGCATGCCCCTAGAATAATTCAGAAAACTACTTTGATAAAGGCAAGAAAACCTAACCTTAGGAATGTGTCAAGTAGTACTAGGGTGGAACATGATACGAACACAAGATCAAGCTATGATATGGACATAGATGGATGGATGGGAGATTAATGATGGATGAATGGTAAGATGTAATGGAAAAGTGAGTGTGCAAAGTAAGCCGTGAAGATCGTGATGGATGAAAAATGCTTTATTTATGTTTGGTGCCTATTTGCTAGGTTTTCACCAAGGTACTTGTCCAAAGCGCCACTAAAGTGGTTTTCGCTAGAGGACAATTTTTTTGTCTTTACTGTTTTTCATCCTTTTTCTAATTTTTTGGATTTTTTTATTTTTTATTTTATTTTTTGTCACCAAGATGCCATTTTACCAAGTTTTCATTAGGGTGACCATTTTTCTAGGTTCTATACCTTGCAATATTTTAGGCATAAAACTTTTTTAACATGGGAGTTGTTCATGGGCTCCTATAGAGGCTTGCCTTTTGGTGTTGATAATTGATGTGCCCCTGATTTATAGCTTGTCATGATGATGAAAGATCCCAACCAATCGGGCTCAATTTTCCCTTTTATTTCTACATTTGGCACGTTCTTTTGGTTCTCCTTTAGCACATGTTTTCCAACTTGGAAGGTTCACCTCCCGATCTTCTTGTTATAACTCCACTTAAGTTAGTTTTGATATACCTATAGATGGTTTAGGGCATCCATAGACCATTCATCCAGTAACTCTAGCTCATTCAACCGCGAGACCCTATATTCTTCATCTATGATGAGGTTTTACAATGATATCCTCTGGGATGGGAGCTCAATCTTAATGTATAGGATGGCTTCTGATCCATAGAGTAGAGAGAATGGAGTTGCCCCTATATGTGTCTGAATGCTAGTGTGATAGGCCCATAAGGTTGGATTTATTTGTAGATGTCAATCATGACTAGCATCATTGACTGTTTTCTTAAGGATTTTTAAGATGGTTTTATTGGTGGCATCTACTTGGCCATTGCGTTGGGGGTAGTATGGAGTTGAAAAGTGATGTTGGATATTGAAATTTTCACATAGCTCATGAACATCTTGATTTTTTAAAGGTGTACCATTATCTAAGATAATGGCTTGAGGGACACTGTACTAACAAATGAGGTAGTTCAAGATGAACTTAGATATCTACTTTCCATTTATGTAGGTCATGGGAATGGCTTTGACCCACTTTTTAAAGTACTTTTTGGTGGTGATAATGAATTTGTGGCCATTGGATAAGGTGGGGGTGATTTTTTTGATGAGATTGAGCCCCCATTATGAAAAGGTCCAAGGTGTAGTAATGGAATGAAGCTCCTGAGTTGGTGCATGGATAAGGTCCCCATTCTGCTGACACTACAAAAGTCTTCTGACAAATTCATGTGCATCTCTTTCCATTGTGGGCCAATAGCATCCAATTCTTAGAAACTTCTTACCCAAATTCATACCGCTCGAGTGTGATCCACAAATGTCATTGTGTACCTCGGTTAAAGCAGTCAGAGATTCCTCAATATTTAGGGAATGCAACAAGGTTCCTTCAATGATCATATGATAAAGGGTTTCTCCTAGGATGAAAAAGTGGGTTGAATTCTTGATGAATGCTCGTTTAAGGTTCGAGGTTACATCAGTGGGAAATACTCCTATTCTTAAGTATGTGTAAAATTCATGATACCAGGGATCACCAGGACCAATGAGTTGACACATGAATTTAGACTTTGGTACCTCAAATGCTGGTACGAGAAGCTACTCTACAAGGACTTCTTTCTTTGGGATGTTGTGTGGGATTTCCAAGATTAATCCAATTGTAGCCATTGTGTTTGTTGTTCTATTGTTTGTTCTAGGTAGTTGTTTAAATGTGATATCAATAAATGACTCTTTCAGGCTCTCGACCAACTTCTTGTATGGAGTCATTTTATCATCCTTTGTTTGATATTCATTGTTACTTGATTGATTATGAGTTGAGAGTCCCCATATACCTTTGGAGCCATAATCTACCATTGTACTACAATCCTTAAGCCTATGAGGAGAGCCTTATACTTTGCTATGTTATTTGTGGATGGGAAAGACAACTTGTAAGATTTGGGTATGTAGTCTCCTTGGGGAGTGATCAAGAAAATTATTTCTCCTAACCCCTATTGCATGTAAGATCCATAAAAATACATCTTCTAGTGGTCTGTTACACTTAGGCTGGAAATTGATTCATCACAAAATTTTGAAATTAGTGGGTTTTTTGTGTATATAGGTGCCTCTAATAGTTGATCCATAATTACTTGTCCCTTGATTACCTTGCTCTCTACATATTCAATGATAGATCGAAGCATATTTTTGGTATTATTTGGATACTTTTCAGATTTTTCAAGGGTTTTATGAATGTCTTCGGATTTTGATTTTAGGAATATTTCAATAATATACATGAATGTGATCCAAATGTGGGTATAAGAATGTGCCCCTAGCATAATGCGATAGACTACCTCGATATAGGAAAGGAAAACTGACCTTGGGAATGTGCTTAGTAGTTCTAGGGTGGAACCCGATAGAAACATAGGATCAAGCTATGATGCAAACACAAATGGGTGATAGAAGGACCAATTAAATGTGATGGGTGATGTTGAACCAGTCGAAGAATCCATGGTGGATGGAAAGTGCTTTATTTACACAAGGTAGTTGTTTTCCAAGTTTTCACCAAGGTACTTGCCCAAAGTGCCACCGAAGTGGTTTTCACTAGAGGATGATTTTTTTCTTTACCGTTTTCAATCCTTTTTTTTTAATTTTTTGATTTTTACACCTTTTGAGCTTAGGTATAAATTTTTTTGAGTTTGGTTTTTCTGATGGGATCCTATAGAGTCTCGCCCTTAGGTGTTGACAACTAATATGCTCCTAATTTATAACTTGTTGTGATCACAACTAGTCCTAACTAGTTGGGTTCAAAATTTCCCTTGCTCTCTGGATTCAAAACATTTTTTTATTTTGTTTCATCACAAGCACACCAACATGAAAGCAATGGTTCTGGATCTTTTTGTTGTAGCACCTCTTTAGGTAGTTCTGATTGTCATGTAGATGATTCAAAGCATCCATGCACAACTCATCCAGTATCTCTAGCTTGTTCAACTAAGATACTCGATATTCTTCATCTGTAATGATATTTTGCAATGATATCCTTAAGGATGGGAGCTCGATCTTGATGGGGAGGATGGATTCTGATCCATAAACAAGGGATAATGGGTTTACATCTATTGGTGTGTGAATACTTGTTCGATAAGACCATAGGTTTGGGTTCCACTATAAGTGCCAGTCATGATGAGCTTCATTGACTATCTTTTTGAGGATTTTTAAGATGGTTTTATTTGTAGCCTCAGCTTGGTTATTACCCTAGGGGTAGTATGGAGTAGAAAAGTGATATTAGATATTGAATTTTTGGCATAGGTGTCAAACATCTTGGTTTTTGAAAGGTGTCCCATTATCTGAGATAATGGCTTCTGGGACACCATAACGTCAGATAAGGTAGTTCAAGATGAATTTGGAAATATGCTTTCTTTTGATATAGGTAATAGGAATGGCCTCTAGCCACTTTGTGAAGTAATCCATAGTAGGGATAATGAAATTGTGTCCATTAGATGAGGTGGGAAATATTTTACTGATGAGATCGAGCCCCCACTACGAAAAGGGCCAAAGGGTTACAATCGAGTGGAAATATTTAGTTGGTGGATGGATGAGGTTCCCATGCTATTGAAATTGCAAGCACTTTTTGACATATTTGTGAGCATCCTTCTTTATTGTTGGCCAATAGTACCTTGTTTTGAGCAGCTTTGTAGCCAAGGTCATACCACTCAAATGTGAACCACAAATACCATTATGTATCTTAGTTAAAGTAGTCAAAGCTTTCTCAATATTTAGGAATTGTAAAAGGGTTCCCTTCAATACTTCTATGGTACAAGGTGTCACCTTAGAAGATAACAAAGCGAGATGACTTCTTGACAAAGGCTCTTTTAAGGTTCGAAGTTATATCAGCTAGGAGGACTCTGATTGGTGTATATGTCATGATACCATGGGTTATTGAGACCAATGATTTCACACACAAATTCAATCTCCAGTACCTCAAAATCTGGTACGAGAATTTGTCCTACCAAGAATTCATGCTTAGGGACATTGTGTGGAATATCTAATGGTGATTTGATCATTGCCATGGCATCTTCTACTCTATTATTTTCCCTTTGTATTTGCTCAAACGTGATGTCAATGAATAGTTCCTTGAGGTCCTCTACCGGTTTTTTGTATGAGGTCAAGTTTCCATCCTTTGTTTGATACTCATTGTTGACTTGGTTGATGATTAGTTGTGAGTCCCCATAGACTTTAGGTGCCATGATTTTCCATTGTATTCTAATTCTGAGTCCAATCACAAGGGATTCATATTCGGAAATTTTGTTAGCACAAGGGAAAGATAACCTATAGGATTTAGGAATACAATCCCCTTTTGGTGTGATGAATAAAACACCTGCTCTTGATCCATGTTGTGTATATGAACCATCAAAATAAACCTTCCAATGATCCCTTATAATGAGCTTGAATACAAAATCATCTAGGAATTAAGATATAAGTGGGTTCTTTGAGTAGATGGTTGCTTTTGCTAATTGATGTAAAATTACTTATCCCTTGATAGGATTTATTTCCACCTATTCAATGCCATATTCTGAGAGGATCATGACCCACTCAGAAATTCACCCCATAATTGTTACTTTGGAAAGTAAATACTTGAGGGGGTCTATTTTAGCAATGATTTTTATTTGATGAGCTAACATGTAGTGCCTGAAATTCTATGAGGAAAAAAATTCTACTAGGCATGAGTACTAGAGGTGTCAACAAGTATTCTTTGATTTTTTTGAATTCTTATTGCACTTCTCATCCCACTTGTAAGATACCCCCTTATGGAGTAGATGAGAATATGTGATAGCCTTGTCTTCTAACTACACGATGAACCTATAGATGGATTGGAGTCTTCCTTGTAAACCCCTTAACTATCTCAATATCCTTGGCACATCCATTTCATGAATTTCTTTGACCTTGGTTGAGTCTATCTCGATTCCCCTTATTGATGCAATATACCCTAGGATCTTTCATGATTGCACACCAAAGAAACACTTCTTAGGATTGAGTCTAACCTTATATTCTTCTAGCCTATCAAAGATGGAGCTTAGTGCTACTATGTGATCTCTACGCTTCCTTGATTTGGCCAATATGTCATCCACATAGTCTTCTATAGATTTTTGGATCATATCATGAAAATTGAGATTCATGGCCCTTTGATAGGTGGCTCCAACGTTCTTCAACCAAAATGGCATCATGTCCCAATAGTAAGTTTCCCACGGATAGGTAAAATATTTCTTATGTTGATCATCCTTGGCTATCAGAGTTTTATTGTACCCTAAAAAATCATCCATTAATGATAGCATTTCCTGCTCGATCGCCATATCCACAATCATGCCTATATTGGGAAGGGGAAAATCATCCTCAGGGCATGCTTTGTTCAGGTCCTTGAAGTCAGTGAAAATGCAGATGCCCCCAGTGGGCTTGGAAATAGGCACTAGGTTGGAAACCTATTTAGGATAATCAATAGGTTGTATGTAGCCAACAAAAAAGAGTTTCTATATCTCAAGTTTGACCAACAATGCAATCTATGGATGCATCATTCTAAGCTTCTATCTTATTGGTTTTTCCTCTGGATATACTGCAAGATGGTAGACTATGACTTCTAGATCAAGGCCTGGCATGTTAGCATATGTCAATGCCAAATTTAATTTTCTTTCCTCAAGAAATTTAGATAGGATTTCTTATTCCTCCATCAGAAGAGAGTATTCGTAGAAAGTGATGTGTGGTGTCTCTTTTATTCCTTGATTGACTAGATTACATTTATTTTCCAATACTATTGATTTTTCTTGATGAATAGCACTAAGGAGAAGAATATATACTTTTGTTCCTCAGAGAGGTTTTGACCATCAGATACGTCCTTTGTTTTTACTATTGTGGGGTCGAAAAGTGCCACAGTATGGTTTTCACTTAAAGACCTAGATATTACTCTAAATTTTTTGATTTTGCAACTGAGAGATTCTATCATTTCCCCATAGTATGCATGTGTTTCTAGCTCAATGTCAAATCCTACTTTATGATCTCCACATGGTAGAGTATCTCATAGTCCCATGAATTCCAAGAGAGCCTCATCATTTTTGAATGTGTCTAAGATTAGTTGTCCTGATTGGTCATAGTCTATTGGTTGGGGATAAACTAGCTGTAATTCATTGGTTTGGTTGTTTGACTCAAAAGATACAATGGAAATCATGAATAGGGAAGACTCCTCAAATAAAATAGGTAGGTTAGTGATGGGATCCTTATCACACACATCAATTATATCGAAGGTATAGTTGTCTAAGGGTAGACCTATGGATACTGGTAACTGAGGAGGAGCTTTGACTATTTTAACAGGGGTACCTTTTCCATGTATGGTTATCTTCAAAGGTGTACATCCAAGGGCAAGATTCTTTATACGCTTGTCAAAAGTGATGGGTTTTAATAGGTCATTATAATTTTTACTAGGTTTCTTCTTGTTGTTCTAGCCCATGCCAAAAATTAACTATAGCCCTTTGTTATCACCATCCAATGGAAGATCCAACATGACTCTTTCATCCTGATATAGCAAGCTTGATATGTCCTTTTCATCTACCACTTCTTGGCTTAGGTCCCCCTAACTTCTGAATCTAGAAGGGTTTTCTCTAAATGTTTGAGATACTCTGTTGACTGGTTGTGCCTATCCATGAGACCTAGGAGATTGAGGTAACTATCCTATTAAAAAGGCACCTTTCTTCATCTTGTAGTCTCCACATTCGTTGTCTTGAATAACGACTTTAATATCATAAATATCAACAATGCAGGGTGTAGGGTCTACATATGGAGTCGTAGGGACTTCATCATTCTTTGGAGCTTGTGGTATTTTGTTATATTTGGCTTCCTGGTTCCTGTAATAAGCAAAGAGATCACCATGAACCATGACCTCTTGGTTTTCATAGGGGAATTTAACACATTGGTGGAATGTGGATGCAACAGCCTGCATTCCATGTATCCATGGGTTCCCTAGGAGAATATTATATTGGAGGTCAAGATCAAGGACCTGGAAAGTAACTTCTCCATGATTTATAGTTCTACTTGGATAGGCAGTTGAATGGTGCATTGAGATACTCTTTCTTCATAATCATAAGCTTAGATTGTGATACCTTTTCCCTTTTCAATCATATATTCAAAGAATCCAAAACTCATTATTAGCTTGAGAGACTAATTTTTCAAACCCACACTTCCATCCACCAAGAGTCTTTTCACTTTATTTTTATGTAAGTTAGGACTTTGAGATGGAGTGCATAGTTATGACATGGTTGGGTTGGAAGATCTTGTTTAGAGAGCTTAAGGAGATATGGTGGGGTGATATGTCTGACCATAGCCTAGAACTGGTCTACATCAAGATGATATGTTGGTACAAAATATGTAGCTAGTACCTTTTCTAAAATTTCCCTATGTGCAGGTGATATTTTTAGCAACTCCATGATGCAAATCTGGGCAGGGAACTTCTTCAGCTATTCTAAGACATTCTAACCATTGGAAGTTGGTTATGATTTTGCAAGGGGTTATTTAGCTTGTGTGTATGGTCTGAGGATGATTATTATATTGCCACATTTGGTGACTCCACACTCGGCCCTAGATCCTATGATATTTACAATATCTACCCACTCATCCAAAGATGTGACAACATGGTCATAAACATGGTTGACATTGTTGTACTTTTTTCTTTACCATTGTTTTTTTCTTTATTGTGATCTGGTATCAAATTCTTGTATATTTTGAGGTCTTGATTCCCAATTGGTTCCTCACTGGTGATATTATTGTCATCAATAACATCCTGGATCAGTTTTTCAAGCCTCATGCAACTGGTTATCGACTGCCCCTTTATCTTATGGAAATAGAAAAGGTGCTTGTTGTTATACTATGTGGTTTAACATGAGGCTCCTAGTAATTTTCAATGATTGGGAGCATGATGATGTTGGATTGAATGATTTGTTGCATGACAAGTTCGATTGGTTCCCCAAGGGGTGTGGATTTTTTTTTAGGGGGATATTTATTCTTTGGGGGGTGGTCCCCCTTGAGTATTCAAGTTATTGACCGCTTGATTGTTGGGTTGTTGTAATGATGTTTTTTCTTGTGTGTTGTTTTTTTTATTGGCTTGCAGTTGTTGATATGATTGTGTTTGTCTGTTTGGCCTTGGAGAACAAATTACAATGTTGGCATCAACAAAACCATCATTGGTAAAAAAAAAATTCATCCATGGTTGAGGTTTTTCGCTGTAGCTTGTTGATGGATGATTTTCTTGACATACAGGTGTCCCTCCTTGTGCAATGAGGGATCTTTCAATGTTAAGAGCTTTGGGTATGAGTTCATCATAGGTGGTGATGCACTACATTTTGAGATGGAAGGATAAGATCCCTTCAAGATTTGAGATGATGGTTTTGACTTGTTCTTATGGTATAGTTCGCTTGATCCTATTGGTCTTGGATCACCATTTTTGCAAGAAGAATGTGAATGTCTCTCCTTTTCTTTCTTTAGGTTAGACAACTCTTTGAATCTTACATCCATGCCCATGTTAAATGAATACTTTTGTATGAATGAGTCAACAATTTCTTAGAAATTTTTTATTCCATGGGTGGGCCAACCAAACTTCTGGGGAAGATCCTCATTAATTAAGATTCATCATAGGCCACTTCCATGCAATGTAGGTGGAATTCCCTAATGTGATCTTCAAAATTTTTTTATTCAATGGTACTTATTAAATTTCGGTATCTCAAAACCTTGTGGGAATGGCTTCTTGTTGAAAGGATAAGGGCATAAATTCCCTTCCATTTTTGTGTTATTCCTAGATTGTATGTCCAACACCTATTGTGAGAGATTTTTTATTTGAGAAGACAAATCATTTTGTAGATCTGGTGGTGGAATGAATGTGTTTTGGGTTGGTGTTGTAGCTTGAGTGATGGGTGGGGTGACTTGTGAACTTGGTGGTGTGTTTGTGAGAGATTATTTTGTAAATAATGCTTGTTGATATGCTTGTAGTTGTTTATGCACCAATAAAGCTTTTTGTTTGTATTATTGTTGTTGTTATACCAACAATGCTTGTAGTTGGGTTGCTTGTTGTTGTGCTTGGTGTTGCTACAAAAATTCTTGTGATTGAGCTTGTGCATATGCTTATGCAACTTGTGTAGCTTGAGCAACCTAGGTGGCTTGCACAACTTATGCAACTTGTTGGGATCATTGTTGTTGTAGCAATTCTTGCACTTGTACTTGGGAAGCTTATTGTGCTACTTGTTGTTCTTGTTGGGCGCCTTGTTTCACAACTTGTGTATCTTGTTGCATTTGGAATTATTGAAGTTCTTTTTGATAGGCTTGTTGGGTTACTTACAGTGTGATGTACTGATTTGTCATGTTTAGATTTCGTGGTGGGGGTGGAGGATTTGGAATGGTGTGGGATGGTGTGATGATAATTTTTTGAGGTAGTTTTTTAGGTGATTTTTGAGTGATGATGAGAGGTTGTGTGGTCATGGGTATGGTTGATTTCTTGGGTTAAGGGTGTTGTAGATGGTGTAATGGTTGATTGGGATGTTTGGATTGGTGGCATGACTAGAGTATTTAGTATGCTTCATGTGTTGATTTGATTTGTGATTGGTATATTTATTTGATTTGTTTGATTTGGGATTGGTATGTTGGGTAAAGGGGGCTTCCCTAAACATTGGATTTGTGAAGATGAGGATGTAAAAGGTGGGAATGGTGGAAATATTGGTGGTGTGTTCAATATAAAAAGTGAGGATGATGCATCAAAAGTTCCCCCTTGTGCAAAAAAGTCCACTTGTCGTTATGAAACCATTGGGGGGTGGATTTGTGTTCCAAGAGGGTACATTGGTGTTGCATAGAAAGTGGATGAATTGTTGGTGTCATGAAAAATGAGTGGAACATATGGATGTTTTGGGTCTTGCAAGATGGTGTTTACATCCCAATTTTGCTTGTTTACAAGGGGGTGTGTTTAAAGAGCATGGATCAATGAACTCCCCTTGGTGATCATGGGTTGTCTTGGACTATGAGATGATGTTGGTTGTTGGATGGGTTGAATGATCTTTTGGAAGGATGGTGTGAATGATACTGGTGGCATAGTCCCAAGAGGTTTTTCCATGATAGTCATCACATCATAATTAGAAGGGATTTTAGCCCCTTCCTTTGCTAATGCTAACATGTATTGTGAAAGATTGAGTCTCACGATTGTGTTGACAATATTTTAGTTTTTAGGATTTTGGACTAGCTCCATAATTTTGCCTTGGGTCATTTCTTGAAAACATTTGGTGATATCCTCCACTTTTAAACCTCCCTCTTGAGGATTTTAAGGTATTGAAGGAGGATTAATTACAAGTTCAATGGATATCCTAGGGTTGAATTTTGTTTCAATTTAACTCAAATCACTTGAAGTGGATGTTTCTTTGTTTTTCATTATGATCTTCTCATGTTGAGATCTACTTTGGACCATAAAATAAGGATCAACTGTCAATAATATGGGAGGTAAACCTCCAACTCCTTAGGTTGGTCTAAAATTTAGGTACAAAAAGGAAAATCTAGGATGTTAAGGATCAAATGATGGTGATGCCCAGATAAATGAAAGATGAATTGTATGAATGATTGAAATTTAAGAACCTTGGAGGAACACTAGACTTTAGAAATTTTAGATTTTGGATTTTGGATTTGATTTTGATTTTTGATAATGAATTCATAAACCCCAAGATGTTGGATGTTACCTTGGAATAAAATTTTTCACAAGGTGATAATTTAACTAAGTGTATGAAGAAGGATTCATCCACACACACTTAGTCAAACAAGATAATTTTTTATTTTGATTTGAAGGATTACCAAAATTCTAGTATGAATGATTTTTTCCAAGATTCTAAGAGTTCTTTGTGAGATGAGATATGATTGATGTTTGGGGGATGGATGGAAGTGTTGATTTTGATCCTAGATGAACTTAGAGAGACTTTTTCTTACAAGACCTGGGTATTGAAGAACATGCTATACTTAGATGAGTGGTTCAAATTCAGCCTACATATCCAGATTGTTCAAAGGAATGAGTCTATAAAACCTCATGAAATTCTTTCTCATCTTGGTGTATTGCTTGAGGCTGCACTTCCTAATGTACTTCTTGACAACTTTTTAAGTGACACCTAAACTTAAACATTTTTCACAAAGACTTTTGTTTTGGGATCTTGACCTTTTTGGAAATCATGAGAACAAGTAGATATGTGGCGTTCAACTATCTTTTATCTTTGCTTAATGAAATATTTTTACCACAACCAAACTTTATTTCTTCATTTTTTAAAATGAATGTCTATGTCTTAATTTCTTTTCATCCCACAAGGTCCATTACGTGGAAATCAAGAGAATCAAGGCAATAGTTCTCTAATGCTAACTTTATAGAGAGAAAATTGAGATATAGGCCCAAATACTTAGAAGCCTCTAAGGATAGAATCCTTAGGGAGAAGTAGTAATAAATGGGCTTTACAAAGGTATGTTCTCTTTCCAAAGGGTTTGAATTTTGATGACCTTGTTGAATTTTTGTTTCCAAATTTTGAGATTTCAAGCAAAGTGTTTTGATTCTTAAACAACGTATAACCTGTAAAACCCTAGGATAGAAAAGACATTATTCCTTGGATTCCCACTTGGATTTCTCTAGTTGTGCTTATTCAGAGTGGATGATTAGAATCTTGACCACACTGTTTCCCTCCGCGACACACACTTCTACAGGAAAAACCAAGCTTCGAGTTCTCATGAATCTTTGATGAAAAACTCTTCATCTCTACTAAGAACACCAAGTATGTGGGATGGCTTCATAGGTTCGACCTCCTGATACCAACAAATAGTTAGGGATTTTGGATTCTACACAAATTGGTTTGTAATCAAGGCACTTGTTCAAAAGGCCACACAAGAGGCAAGATCAAATCCTATAAGGAGAATCACTTGCTTATCCATAGGAGCTTTTGTAATGTTGAGATTTCTACAATATTCAAATTTATATACTAGTTAGGAGTAGCTTGGATTTTAGCTCGTCATTAGTTTGATTCATTTCCTTGGGGTGAGTACTTTTTCCCACCAAGCTAGGCCCTCTAAAGGTAAACAATAGCAAAAAAGTACATTTGTAGTTCAATCATCTAGCTTGTCTAAAGCACTAGGAGGGAGCACACACAATGCCTTTTCTTCACACTCGTATGATTGTTCAATTTTAAACCCAAACTTGAAGTGTGTAGGTAATTTTTTAGGAAACTAATGTCACTAGGATGCTTTTGATTCTCAAGATCACCATGAAGCATGAGAGAAGTGCATACACATTCAAATGACATTAACTGCAGAAAATATTACAAATCAAAGAAAACACAAGTTCATTTTAAATCCTCAAAGACAATGATGAGTTATTTTTAGAGCTCCAAAACCAAGTGTTGAAGTTTTTTTAAAATTTTAACCCAAAATTTAAATTCTAGTGATTCTAAGGTTCAATTTTAGCCCAACTTTGGAAAAAATAAATCAATGATTAATTTTAAACACAAATTGATCTAGTTGGCCTAAAACATAAAATAAAAACAACCACAAATACTCTAGACTATTACAATAAGCATTTAAATTTTTTTTTATCAAGTTCCAATTCAAGGCTCACTTTCAACTCAAAAAATCTCCAAAGATTGTTTCCTATGCTTCAATTTTACAATTTCTTTGTGCAAATGAAATCTCCCCTACAAGATAAATAAAGTTCATGCAAGAATCAAGTTACTTAATTAAAATCATTTTAAGCATTAACTTAAAAAATAAAACAATTTCGATTGAAAAGAGTACTATTAAATGAAGCATCAATTAAGTGGATCTTCTAATTATTAATTCTGACTATATGATTCTACAATCAAAAAGGCAAATATGAGCATGGAAATTTTACAATATTTATAAGCTTCTAGGTAGCACACATTCAATGAATGTATTAACTTATGAATTTATGACTATGATATTAAAGACACAAAGCATGCCCCAAAATATATCTACTGCAATACATGAGAGATTTAGTATTTAAAAAATGATAACACACAAAACTGCATTACAACAAAATCATCATTGCTACACTCAACAACCCTCGCAAGTTGCTTCAAAGAGACATGGTTTAATTGATTGTAATAATTACAACATAAACACAGATCGATGCCTCCCTCCTGCCAATATTGAATAGATCATACTATTAAATTATCACCCTGAGCAATAGAAAAATCATGAATAAATACAAGTGTTTAAACTTTTTGTTTGAATATTGCTCGTCGATTCTTGTCAATCACATTAAAGGAAAAATCAAAAACATAATGTCATTCATATAGTTGTCGCTATTTTTGGTCTAATATTTTTTAATGAGCTATGATATGGGAACATTTAAAATAAAGTGACAAGCTATGATAGGATTCACTTAGGTTTGGTCAGCACCATTAATAGTGGTTATTCAACTGTAAGAATAATATAATGCAGAAGACAGAGCAAAAGCAATGCACTAAAGGAAGTGGTTATTCAACTGTAAGAATAATATAATGCATCAAAGACCTCTCCAAAGTGCTGCAAAAACTCTGAATGATTGTGGCCATTTTATCCCAATGGTTTTTCTTCGAAATAATGAATGGAAAGCGAGGGTGGATCCAAAATCAACACCAAAAAAAAAACCTGGTTTACTGATGCACTCACCCTCTGAATATCGCAGCTATATGGATGGGAGATAGAATAAATAATTTGTTACCTTCAAAAAACTTTGGCAATATCATCTCATTGCTCTTTCTTTTCCTAATTCTCCTGTCCTTTTGCCCCATTTAAAATTTTAGTTTTTTCTTAAGTGCCTATTTTTGTGGACCTTGGCTGCTCTCTTCTCTTTTGTAAACTCAGGTTTCGGTCCTCTCTAAACCCATTTTTACTCCCTTTTATCAAAAACTTTGGCAATATCATCAAAAATTCTTAGTAACGAGACAATTTGAGGGTTCAATGTGATTACTGATAAGTGAATGCTAAAGGAAATCATAGTGGAAAAAAGCAATGAAGTGAAAATAGCCAAAAGAGGAAACTATGGTGACACTTTTAACTTTGTCTTATGGAATATCGATTCTTCACACTTTACTAGCAAACAAAGGTATACTTCACCAGGCTTAAATGATATTTAACCAGATTTTCTTTCCCTTCCAATGAGGTCTCCTTGCACAAACGATGGTCAAAGAAATATCGACATGAAAATCTGTAAAGGACAAAGAAAATAATAGAATTGGATTGAAAAACCTTGGGATTTTTATTTGTTATATTTTAATCAATTAGGAAATGTAAATCATATCCACAACCTATGCTAAACTTCCCCCTACCTGAGCCAAGATGGGAAATTCGAGAGAGAAGTGAAAAATCCACTAAACACACTGAAATGTAATAATACAGCAAAGATAAAGTTTCCCCAACAGATAGGGATATTTTGATTGGCCTTGAAAGGCATGAGCTTAAGAACTGTTGCAAGACATGAAACCCAACAATTTGTTGTCTCATGTGTTAGTTGGAGATATCCAGACTTCTTAGTAAGACTAATAAAGAACTGTAGAAAGCTTCAAGAAATTATGATTTGTAGGAGGGAAGCTAATGGAATGCATTTATTGCAAGATCCAAACATGATCTACTAGCATAAATAAGACAATTCCAAATCATAAAGAGATTGATCAACCATTAAGTCTATTAAAAATCCTTATCTTCTTTTGCACTTGTCAGTCAGATGTAGCTTTACCAACAAAGGAATTCATTAATATAATAATAGAATGCAATCAAAGCATAAAAATTAGATTCCCCCAATTCTTGACACAAAAAAATAACTAAAATGAAGGAGAAAACCCCTTAAATTTATAGGTGAGATTGAAGAGAGAAGAGGCAAAGTTGAGGAATGTGGGACTACTCCTCAACCAATAGGAAAGAGCCACTTGTCACTATGTGAATGGGCCATTATTGTGCAAGTTTTGGTCAATATGCTAATTTGAAATTTGAAAATAGCATTAAATGCATATGGTTGAGAGATTTGGGGGGAAATTTGTTTTGACAAAAAATTCAAACAAAGGGGGTTAATGAGGGCACATTCCTTGGGAATATGCTTTGTGAGGAAAATAAATGATTTATTGTGCAAGTGGGAAAAGCTAGAGGATGAGACATGGGTTAGGCTTAGCATTAATCAAGGATTTGATTAATTAAGCTAATGATTAGTTGACTATGACATTTTGACTTAGATTTGTGGGTTTAAAATAAATTAAAATGAGAGGAGATAATGATCATTAGCCATTTAATTAAATGCATGTGATTTAATTAAATGAAGAAAATTGAGGAGATAATAAAAATGATTTATTTAATTAAATAGATAACTTTAGTGAATTAACTAAATTGATTTATTTAATTAATAGACAAAATGATGTTAATTGAAGTGTGATTAGATGCATGATGTCAATTTTGTATGTCTACAATAACTTTTGTTACAAGATATGAAATTAAATTCCGTCAAAGACCCATTTGAGGTATCAAAGATATATTTCTATTGATATAAGATACATTCTCTATTATGGACATTGTAGAGATAAAATTCACCCAGAAATGCAACATATGCGACCACATTTTGGCAAAGCTATGATACTTCAATTAATGATATCTCATGAACCATGAAACGAAATCCAATTTCATAAAATAACGATTTGACTAGACAAAAATTCCTTCAAAATGAACTATTATATTCCCTATAAAATACTTTGTAGAGGTCTTGGTACATCTCTAAATATTGCAGTCCACATAGGTTAGAGTGAAACAAAAAACATTTTCATTGTTAATCTAAATCTGAGTCCTACACATATGAATATGAATGCTATAGCCCATGCCCTAATGCTCTAATACCAATGATATGGAATTTCTCAACAAAGTAATAAATTCCACTTATGAGAGCTAATTCATACAAAATAATGAATGAATACAAATTTGACTATTTTTTATTAATAAGATTAAAAGCTTCCTCCACAAGTTGAGAGATAAGAACTTTTAAATAAGAAATAAGCTGCGAAAATATCTCAACTATTCCATGAAAATCTCAACTAGACCTTGATATTAGGAAACAAAAATATTTCAACACACTAAACCAATAATGATAATCTTCCAATACAAACTATTAGTAAAGATAACAAATATATATTTAAATTGTAGGGAACATAATCCTTATCAATGTGTAATAGGCACTAAATGCATATGGTTGAGATATTTTGGAAGGAAATTGTTTAGGCAAGAAAGTCAAACAAATGGAGTTAATGAAATAATATTCCCCTAGAATATGCCTTTGTGGGGGAAAAGGGGTAATTAGATAATTAAATAAAATGAATTTCATGTGCAAGTGGGTGGGTTAGTCAGAGGTTTAGGTTTTAGCTAGGTTGTGTCTAAAACTAGAGGATGGGTAATTAAGATTTGAGGTAAATTAATTAAAAATTAATTAACTTGGATGGGTTAGGGGATTATGATATTTGATTTAAATCATTCTGATTTATTGAATCAAATAAGATGACCTTCAGGTTATAATTAAATAATTTAATTAATTTAATCATACATGATGAATATTAATGAATTACTTTATTTGATTAATAGAGGAATTTGTATTAATTCGAGTGTCTATACAAATTTTGTAATGACATGCACTTTTTCATTCAATAAATAGCATCTCAATTTATTAATGGTGAATAAAAGTATCAAACATTTCTTTTATATAGTTGTATAGCAAGTTTCATTATCAATCAATATTTGACTAATGTAATAAATAGGATGTTCCTAGTAATTCTCATCTTGTTGAGACAATAATGTAGCTAGAGCATGGGTTGATGTTCAAATGTAAAGGATAAATGGTTTTCCTTGAGTAGGGGTTGCAAGATGGGAGGATTAGCTAAATATTGTTTGAAGTTTTCAAAATCTTCTCGGCAATCCTCATTCCATCTAAATTTTGATTCTTTCCTAAGGAGTTGGGAAAAGGAAAGAGTTTGATCCACCAATGATGCAACAAAATGGTGAATAACTTGAATATTTTCTTGTAAGCTACACAATTGAGAAATGTTCTTAGGAGGTGGCATATTTATTATAGAATCAATCTTCTTTATTTACATCTTAATGCCTCTATGTGACATTATAATACCAAATAGTTTTCCACTATCTACATCAAAGAAATATTGCTTTAGGTTTAACCTTATATTGTATTTATGAATTATTTCAAAAATTATTAAGGAGATTTTGATGTGATCTTGATGAGTTATAGATAGCGAAAATATCATCAACATAATCTTCCAAAAATTATGTATGTAATCATGGAATAGTAGTGGCATTTCTCTTTGATATATTGCTCCAACATTTATCAATAAAAAAGGTATAACAACCAAACAAGTTCTGACTTTAGAAAATGAATGTATGAGAGAAATTAAAATTAAAAAAATATGTTTGGGGTTATTTCTTAGTCAAATATCTAACTAAAACACACATGTTATTAGTTTAATTTTGTGAATTATCTTCAAACATATGAACCTAAAACTAGAGGTTATAAAATGACAAAAAATTATCAAATAGACCCCTCCAACGATAAGTGTAACAAAAGTAAAAAAATTAAAGAAAATGATTAATTGGCAGAAAATAATACCATTGTAAAAGGTGTATATTCCATAGAAAAGATTCATATATTGTTACATAGATAACATGTGTTGAAATATTAAAAAGTAAAATCTCATAATATAGAAATGTAAACAAAATTAAAAAATAATAAATAGGTTGTTGATACACTAATAAATTGTAAATACACTAAATGCATATAGGAATGCAAAATATAAAAATATAAATAATATATAAACATTAGTGATAACTTTAAGAAAACCCCCCTCATAAAAAGATATAAAATTCTCGTGAAACTCTCATTTTTCTAGGAAAAAAAATTAATTTCTATTTGCGAACCTTTAATTTTTTTGAAAATAATACTAATTTTATTGGTGATTTTTTTACATCACTCAAATTTTGTACCAAATTTTGGTGAATCTTGAAAAAAAAGAGGAAAATGCATTAATTATGATGACGAAACGATCCAATCTAAAAATAATTATCATTGTAGTGTAGTAAAATGCATACCCTTGCATTTTAACACTTGTTTCAGCCCACCTTGCTTTATTTATGCTCATTTATGGCTTAATTGGTCCTATTTTTCATCCACAAGCCCTATAAATTCTATGGATAATCCTCACAAACATCAAAAGATAAATGATCATTTAATGATTTTGTTTGTGTGTTCTTGATTTGTGGATTGGGACTAATATGCCACCTTGGGTTTCTTAGTCCTCCATGGGTCTCGAGACCCTAATTTTGAAACAACCTAAAAAGGTCCCTTTTTGGAGTCTATGCCCTGAAAATTGAGCCTCGGGACTAATATGCCACCTAGGGCATCTCAGTCCTCCAAGGCTTATTTTTAGGAATGAATTTCAAATTCAATTGAGATTTAGCCTCCTTTAATTAATGATTTCATGTGGCAGCTTGTTTTAGTGTATTATAGAGATGTTAAGCATTGATTAGTATAAATATAAATTTCCTTCACTCATTTTCATCTAAGCAAGTTGTGAGAGCATTTCTAATAGTAAGTAGGAGTCCACAAGAGCATTCAAGAGAAATCCATCAAGCATCATGTCAAGGGTTTAGTGCATCCATTCATGTTGTTGAGCCAAAATTTTGGATCTAGCATTGAAGATCTATTTTTAACCATTGTTCACATCATATTCCAAGATCCAAGATCTACATTCTTCATGGTGAAAATTTATTCCACAACATATCATCTAAGGTGATATCATTTACGTATTTCATAGTTCATGATTCATTTCATCATTTGGTTTAATTACCTAGAAGGGGTTTGACCAAGGCAAACCCCCATTCACTAACAATCATCAAGCTTTCCCTATCTTGTGTATTTTTATTCGCAAATCTAGGTTCAAGACATAAAGATCATTTGAAGTGCAAGATTGAAAAGTTGCAAAATTTTCTTTCTAAAGTTGTCATCTTCATGAAAACTCACCTATAGACTAGATCTAGAAGTTTCAAGACCTCGAATCTATGGAGAAGCATGTATAGACCTTGAATCTTTGGACCACATTCAGAGTCTTAAGAAATTAAAAATGGGACTAATATGCCACTTTGGGAATCTTATTCCTCCAAAGGGTATTTTTCAAAATTTCTTTGGGATTTGATTCCGACATGTTCAAATATTCTATATTTTTCGTGAAAAATAGTAGGGGACTAATACGCCATTTTGGGAATCTTAGTCCTCTAAGGCACATTTTGGCAGCATCTTTGCATTTCCAAAATGCTCATTACATCTCCAAACTTCTCAAGTACACATACCCTAACTTTGTGTTGCTTAATTTCATGATTTGCATCTCTCATTTAGCTTCTTATAGGTCATTTTCATATCACATTGTGTTTTCCAACATTATCTTTTTCAAGCATTTACTTGGTGCTAAGTCCCTTAAAATCTAAAAGAGCTCTTTCCTTGGTCTTCCTTATTGTGAATTGACTCACCTTGTGAGGTTTTTAGTCAATCCAATTAGGATTCCTAGGAAATTATTGAATGGTAATAGAAGAAAGGTGGTGTTCTATGACCTAAGTTATAAAGCACCCATTTTACTATTATCCATTTTGGTGAACCTAAAATTTTCTAACATTCATTTTCTAATTTTGGAGTCCACAAAAGTCCTAGATCTATATTGTATTTATTCTTGCATTGCATCTTGCATTAGTGAAAGTGCATCTAGGATTTTTTACATTTGAATTAGTGAAAGTGCACACAGGTTGCATTTTTTCTCTCCTTCAACTTGTCTCATTATAATGCTAAAATGTGCATTGTCAATCATTCTAATTACATTTAGGAATATTCTTATTGCATTCAAAATAAAAAAAATTGCATTGAACTTTGCATCTAATTTCTTCATTCTAGTACTCTATCCTTGCATTCATTGCAACAATTTTTTGTTTCCAAGCATCAGGTCCCTAGGGAGGCAACCTGGGAACACAATTATCAACCCAAAATTATCTAGTTTTTTGAAAAAAAACCCTTACTGGGACTAAAAGGCCCTTGGTGGCATCTTAGTCCATCTCCTATTTTCTATTGCAATACCTTGTCTGAGTGATTTGCTATCTATTTTAGCTTATGAAAACTTCAAATTTCATCAAGAGGACTAAGACGCCCTCCCTGGCATCTTGGTCACTATGGAATTTTAAATAGCATTTTTCAGGATCTAAATCAACATTTATGTACTTCTATTTTTTGGCATTGGTTACCTATTTTAGTGGGTTTATTTTTTATTTCATGTATTTTACTAAATATATCTTAAAGTGCTTCATTTCATACATTTCCCAATTCCAAATTTTCATTTACAACATTGTATCCTTCAAATAACTACATATTATAATCAATAAATTACCTTGTTTGAAATCTCAAAATTGCATTTATGCATTCCATTTTGGGCCTTGACATTGCATTTTGAGTTTGCATAGATTACAATTCAAAAATGTTATTATCTATCCTTTCCAAATTTTCAAAGAAAAATTTAGTCAATAAGCATGTTATACATGCATGCATTGCATTCCCTAGTTATGAGAGTCTCTTAGTGCAAGAGCGTGAAAATGGTTATGCTTTATTTAAACCTACACCCCCTCTTGTCTCTTCTATTTGTGAGGATGGTGTGATAGAAGAGAATACAAGCATACATAATCATGATGATCATAATTGTTCTTCTCCCCATACCTCTCCTTTTAGTGACAAATGTATCTTGGTGAAAGAAGATACAATAATTGAGAATCATGAAGATCTTTCTTTTCCTTCTGAACCTCATCCCCTTTGGGAAGATATTATACCACAAGAGAATGAGATCATAGACACATCTCTTAGCATTACTATACCTAATCTCCATTTCCCCTTTGAGAATGAGATTGTAAATGGTGAGGATGATAGATTGGTGTTAAATGATCAAATATTTAAGGTCTATAACAACCCTATGTATGACCCTTCCCCTACTTATCCTATTTTGGAAGATATTAGGAAACATAAGAATAAAACCATAAATGATCATGAAAATCATAGTTGTCAAGAAAATACTTTGATTAATGAAAGTCATGTGAATCTTAGTTTTCCCCCTTCACTTAGGAAAACCATTATTGAGAAATAAAATTCAACCATTGATAACTCCCTTACATGCGATGAAGTCATTTTAGAAGAACCAATCCTTAAATGTTAGGAACACTTGGTTTGTTATTCTCCTAAAGACTCCCCCCCTTTGGAACATATCAGTGTGCAATAAAATGAAAACACTGACAATATAGTAATTCTTTAGATTAAGATGATGTAGTAATATTAAACTCCTCTTCACTAAGCGATTATGTAAATATTGATAATTCTTCTGAGGTTATCAATATTAGACACCCCTTGGAGTAGTCTCCTAAGCCTAAAATTATCATCTATCCACCCTCTCATAAACCACAAGTTCAAAACAAATATTTCTTTATCCTCAAACCAACTAAGAACA
>CM021104.1:129517714-129553396 GCA_007115665.2 Sequoiadendron giganteum
ATATCTTGATCATGTGTTTGTATCATGTTCCATCTTAGAACTACTTGGAACATTCCTAAGGTTAGTTTGTCTTGCCTATATTGAGGTAGTCTATCGCATTATGATGGGGGCACATTATTATACCAACATTTGGATGAAATTCATGTATATTCTTGAAATCTTCCTAAAATCAAAATCTAAAAACATTCATAAAACCCTTGAAAAATCCAAAAAATATCTAAATCATGCCAAAAATCTAAAAATAGGTTGAAAATAGAAAAAGTGAAAAGAAAATTCATTATGTCAAACTACGGGTCTTTGAGATTGAACATAGGCAAGGCCATCATTGATGTGACCTCGAGACACATTAGGTGATTCCTTTAGGGGTGTGTCACAGTAAACTAGCAATCCATTGTACATATCTCATCAACAAACGCGTCTATGTCAGTCGAGCTACATGATCTCTGCATATATTTGACCTAGGAAAGGCTAATTTTTGATCAAACCCCAAGGCCCCTAAGATAGGTCATTAGGTTAGGTTCTTTGTCAAAATCTCAGAAAAACCAAAAACATTAGAAATTTTGAAAATCAATACATTTTTGAAAAATCTGAATATACCAAAAACAACCTCAAAACATTTCAAAATTCCAAAAACATTTGAAAATCCCAAAAACATCCATCCCATTTCAATATTCACCCATAACAAGAATCCACACATAATAAATCAATTGTCACTTTCATCTTTTGGAAAAATAATCAGAAATAAGCTTAGCAGTAAAAAGTGAAAACTCAAACATTAGAGATCTCAAGTCTAGGTCAGTAGGTAAACAAGCTGGTTAACTCTTCAAATCAATAGTCTATCATCTAGTTAGTTCCAAAATCATCTGATAACATCATGTCCTCGGATGCATCCTTCCTACAATAGACATCAACATCAAATATAACCATCATTTAGTCTTGGGTAGAGCTCTGAAGAACTTTGGCCTATTTGTATACTTGATCTTTTCTTTTTGATTTATCGTATTGCACAAATTCCAATGAAATCTCGATGATTTCTATAATAAATGATTTAGAGATGCGGGAATGATAAATTGATTATTATCATTTTTTTGTTTGTTGGATATTCTTTTAATATAACCTTGGTCATCCTAATTTTGGTCGGTTTGTAGGGAGGATGTTTTGGATACCTTGTTGACTATTACATTGGGAGGTTTTATCTTTCTATTTTTTGGTCCAAGATGTTTGAAATGTCTTAAGTACATCCTAATAAGGTTTTGTATGTTAGGTGTGATAATAATAATCCTATTTTTTTGTCAATTCAAAGTCTATCTCACTAGATACAATGTCATCTTGGTTGTTTGTACCTTGATGCATCGTATCTATGTGTGTTATCAAACATATGGAAAGTTATGCTCTTTACACCCCCAATCCTTGGATAAACAATACATCATCATATCTAATCAATCTCGATGACGCATAGACTTGTTGGACATTTTCATCTTCCTGGATTCAAGCATTGATTCCCCTCATTCTTCTATCTTCTTTCACGCTAACATAGTATAATTTCATTCACCAAAAAATCAATGCACCCATCTTGCATTCATAAAACATCAACGTACCCATCTTGCATACTCATACAGATCATCATAATAGGCAACATCATCCATATCACATGCATTACATAGTCATTTATGATGTTTAGGATAATATAGATTTGTTATTCTAAGCATCTTAGAAAAAAAATCTCATTTGCATCATCATTATCATATAGATCTATTAGTCTTACCATCCATTCATCCATTTTGAACCTCTTTGTCATGAGATTGACCCTAAAATCAAAATTTTTGCTCAATCTCTCAAGGGGGTAGTGTACTACCATACTTCTTTTCACTAGGGAATTTGAAAAATTAAAAAAAAATCAAACTTTAACAAAATTATTCTTTGAACCAATGTAGTAGGTACATTATGTCAAAGAGGGGCAAAATGTAGACACTCAAATTAACATAAATTTATCTATTAATCTGTAATGCCACAGAATCGCAACTAGGGGAAATTCCACATTTTTGTATCTTTCCTTGCATTTATGACACCTTGGAAACATTAATGGTAAAATCTCATGAGTCTAAACTTCATGATTCTCACTCCACAAGGACACATGGCTAGATGGCAAAAGCCTGACAAGGAATTTCTTGAAGATATAGGCACTGGACTCTTGCATGGCACATGGATGTCCACGCAACATGCTAGCATCCTAGAAATTTTCCAAGTTTGAAATGATGAATCTAGAAGCCTAACCCTAGTGACACGTGTCCAAGATGTTAGGTATCAAGTTAAATGGCTCTATGCCACCCTTGCATGCATTAAAACTCCTTTTGGACCTCATATTGAGGTGGTAAGCCATCAACTGAAGCATTCTCACCACTTTTCGTAGTCTTGGGAAGGCTCTACCCTTGAATAGAAAAACCTTTACTGGAAAATCCATGTATTGAGGTCCCTCCAGCAGCTACCAACTCTCAAGAAAGCACATTGTGGTGCACCCATGTGATCCAAAAGAGGGTCCTGACCCATGAGTAATTCTCTCTCTCCTTATCACTCTTTCCTACTAGTTCATTTACTTTCATGTGGTACAGGTTCTACTCCAAAGTGGGTTTTTTTTCATCACACACTTTGTTTACTTCTTTTATGCTCTTTTCCAAACTTGGCTATTCATGGAGGTGGGAACACCAATACAAAGGTCTGACTGAGGTAGGCCCCTATACAACCCCAACCTTTTCTCCTTGATCTCTTGTGTGTAGGTTACAAACAAGAATTTGGACTAAAGATATAAATGCACATAGGTAATCTTATTTTGAGCCCTTTTGTATTTCCCTTTGGCTCTTTGCTTCTTGTTGGTTGATCAACTCATGAAACTTTCTAATATGAGTCAAGAAATAAGACTCTATTCCATCTGCCTGAGCTCTTGAGTTCCTTGCAACTAGGGATGCCAACATTTTTTTTATACAACAACGCGTCGTGTTGGCTTCCTAGAGTTGTATTGACGTATTTTGGCTAAGAGCTTCTCAATCAGGGATTGAAACCTATAATTCTTGCTCTCTCAGGTCATGTACTTGTGGTCTTGATCCCTTTCATGATTCTATTGGTCTATTCAATTTCAGGTGTATAAGGGAAGTTCACTCCATGGTGATCTCTTGAGAAGATCCATTTTGATAATTCCATGTGCATCGGAGCCCTCTTATACCACATTTTGGTGAACCCGATCTGAATTGTCAGATTCATTTTGATAATTCCTACTAGTTATGGAGAGTAATTTTCTAAACAAGATTTTTATATGTTGGAAGATGCTTTAGATGATTTCTTAGAACGATTTTCCCCTATCTATAAGTCTTCAAGAAAAATTCCTTCCTTGCTAGCCGAGGAATGTGGTGGTAGTTTTTGTGGTTGCTCCAAGCCTTAAGAAACCCTTCATTTACGTGATCCCGAAAGAACCATTCCCTAGGAAAGACTACTCCACCTATGGGATTCCAAGTCGTATGACCAATCAAACATATATTCAAGATTTGTGAAGGCTACTGACTCTACTTCTTATAATGCCATAGGACACACATACCCTAGAAGGAGAAATCTAAAGAACTTAGAACAATAATCTATCATTCCTACATCATAGCCACATCATTTTAGTGCTTCTTTACCTCCATCTCAAGCTAACCTTCCTCCACCTCCTAATCTCACGATCAAAGCACTAGGAGATTAGGATCTTGTTGAGCAACTTCGTGTTACTTTGGCTAAGATCTCACTGTGGGATTTGTTTCAGATCACCCCGGTTTATCAAGAAATGCTACAGGATGCCTTACAAAATATTCTCTTGCCTACCTCGACTAGGCCTACAAACATTGACACATTGATGGCACATATTCAAGTGGATTCACCATATATTATGGTTCACCCATAGGAACTCCCACCTATGGATGTGAAAAAGCAAGTAGAACATTTGATGATCATAGTAAACATTAACAACATCGGTATTAGATGTACCCTCACTAACATTGGTTCAAACCTCAACAATTATGGTATAAATCTACTACCTAAAATGAATAAGGATTCATCTTCCTTGGTGGAGCCTCTGCCTTATATATTTATGGGTTTGATAACGTTGGTAGCCAAGGTCTAGGTATGATAATGTTACCTTTGCAATTGGGTCTCGTTACTTTTCCTATGTTGGTTTACGTAATTCTCAAACTGTTACCATACAATCTTCTTCTAGGAAGACCTTGGATTGATGATATGGGTGCAGTAACTTCTACCCTACATCATTCTTTGAAGTTCGTCGCTAAAAAACATGTGGTTATAGTTAAAGAAAATCTTGAAGTTCAACACCTTTGTTTGCTAGCCACTGCTAGTCATAACTCAACTGCTTCTACCCTCAAGAATTACATTCCTTCTTTGACCACCGATGCTATGTCTTGTCCCTTTTTGATACCTACCATGGAAGCTATTCTGCGAACAAGTATCAACCGAGATGAACCACCTAAGATGAGAGAATGTGAACCCCCTTCGTCTGCTCCTTTGTCTCTTGGGGTGAATGCTCTTTTAGGTGATGACTGGGGTTCCTTGAATTTATCTACATTCTTAATAGAATAATATAGGTCAAACCCCTCTGCCATGTATTTTTTGGGTTCTAATAGTAAGATAAAGACTGACCCTCCTATGAAGAAGGAGAAGTGCGATCCTATCCAGGAAACCAGTCCTCCCCTAGAGAGTGACTCTACCCCTGTAAAAGAGGTTAATTCTTGCAATTCGAGTAGGGGAAATGGGACCGCTCAAGTAGAAACTTTCGATGTCCATTGGTAGAATGAAACACTCTATGTGGAGTCACCCCCTTCTAAAACTCTACAAGCTCACTATGGGTTTGGTAATAAACTTGCCTCTTGATATGGCTATGGGCGGAAAGGCCTAGGATGTATCAAGCAAGAAAATGAGTCCCTATCTAGTTAAAGAAACAACAACACAACCTGAGTCTGGGATGTCCTATTGAAAATATTAAGAAAAAACATTGGTGGGGTGTTAACATGATTTCAGCTGAACTGTTAAGCCTGCTCCATCCTGAGCTGATGGAAAAGAAAGGGGAAGAACCAAGAAAGTTCTTGTAGATGTCTTCCCTTTAAATGAATCCTCGGAGGAGTTTTTAGGTGCTTATTCCTTGTTGCCTCCTTATCATCACAAGAAATGATTCCCATATCACTTGCATAAACAAGCATACTTTGGAGAATCTCTTCTAAGTTTTGATGAGGAAGACCCTCTATCTAACGTCAGTGATAATTTTTCAATATCTCATCTAGAGTATCACAATTCTCTCCTTAAAGGGGATACTATCAAAATCCCCGTTGATACAAGATCTCCAAAAAAAATAATCAGGATAGGGAAGTGTCTCTCCACCAAAGAAGTGGATGAACATTTCGCTCTCTTGCATACTTATCCTAATATCTTCACTTGGACATATTAGGATATTCCAAGTATAGATGAGTCTATAATGGTCCATAAGATCATTCTATGTCCTAACTCCAAGCTTGTTAAGTAAAAAATCCAAAAGATAAATCCTAGGGTAGCTCTAATGGTCAAGACTGAGATAGAGAAGCTATTGAAAGAAGGGTTTATCCACCCCATTGATTATTCTCCCTGGATCTCAAGTATAGAAGATATTAGTAAACCTAGTGGTCATAGTCACACACACATTAATTTTCAGGACCTTAACAAGGTTTTCCTTAAAGATGAATTTCTGCTACCTAATATAGATATGATTGTGGACTCGACCACAAGCCATGCATCTTTATCTTTCATGGATGGTTTCTCAGGTTATAATCAGATATGTATTAATCCATATGATCAAGACAAGATAGCCTTTACCACCCATTGGGGAAATTTTTTTACTTTAGTCATGCCCTTTGGGTTAAAGAATGTAGGAGCGACTTACCAAAGAGCCATGACCTTGATATTTCATTACTTCATTCACAATATCTTGGAAGATTATGTCGACGAAATCTTGGTGAAGTCTATAAACCATCAAGATCATGTGTCGAATCTCCATATTATCTTTGAAAGGATTCAAATTTATAAGATGAGGCTCAATCCCCAGAAGTGTGTCTTCGACATTGACATGGGCAAGCTTCTCGGGTTTATGGTCTCTTATCATGGGATCAAAGTAGACACGAATAAGATTAACGCTATTATTAACATGTCTCATCTAAGGAACATCACAGAACTACAAAGCCTACAAGGAAAATTCAAGAAATTTGTAGATTCATATCTTAGTTGGCTAACCCTACGCTTCCTTTCACCTGTCTCTTGAAAAAAATGATCGCTTTATATGGGATGGAGAATGTCAGCAAGATTTTGAATTTATCAAGGCTTACTTGACCAATCCTCCTATACTAATGTTGGCTATGCAAGATAGACCTTTCCTGCTTTATCTCACCACCTCACCATACGCTTTGGTAGCCTTACTAGCTTAGTATGATGATGCAGGAAGAGAGAGTGCTTTACTACATTAGTCGTGTCCTAGTCAATTTTACAACCTATTATTTGTCCATGGAGAGGCAGTGTGTTGTTCTTGTCTTTGCTACATAAAATTTAAGACACTTTCTCATCCATGTTGAGACTCATGTCATAGTGAAAATAGATCTTTTGAAACACCTATTCTCTAGCACCAACCTTGTCGGGAGATTAGAGAAGTTGTTTATGTTTCTATTTGAGTTTGATATGAAATTTGTCACTCTAAAATTCATAAGGGGACAAACTGTTGCTGACTAATTGGAAGGTGCTCCATTGCCTCGCTCCTTCCTCAAGTTTGATTTATTCCTTGATGAAAATATCTTCACAATCAACTACGACCTCGAATGGAAAATTTATTTCCATGGATCAAAGTGTCAAACTGGTTCCGGGTAGGCATAATCTTGATGTCCCTCAAAGGTAAAGTAGTCCCCTTATCCTTTTGATTAGATTTCTTGTGTACCAATAATATCACTGAGTACAAATCCCTTATCATTGGGCTGCGTTCCATGATTGCATTAAAAATTAAACACCTTCATATACTAGGAAAATCTGAGCTTGTTATGAATCAGATCATGGGAACTTATCAACCTAAACAAAGTAAATTGTACCTCACTTTTTCCTTGCTTAATCAATTTTCCTCTTTCACAATAAATAGTATCCCTAGATGACAAAATAGAGATGCAAATACCATGGCAATTGCATCTTCCTTGGTAACTTCAAAAGAAGATATAAGGTAATACTACTTTGTGATATAGGTCATGCAAACCCCATCAATTCTTGATCAAATCACATCCAAGTCTTTGACTTGCCTCCATGTAAATTTAGGGGAGTGGTTCTCTAACATCTACAATTACTTAAGGAATGGAAATTTCCTTGAAGGTGCAACAAAAAATGATTGCATTCACATACGAAATCTTTTAGCCTGCTATGTCATCTTATCCAATGTTCTTTATCATGAAGCATATAATAGCTTACTGCTAAGATTCCTCACTAGAGCAAACATACCGCTTGCCCTTAAAGAATCACACACGAGCTTTGGGGCTGGACATTTTAGTGGTAGATCTCTGGTGAGAAAGCTGGCACTTATGGGGTATTACTAGTAGACAATGGAAAAAGATTCCTTCAGTTTCATCAAAAAATATCTTCAATGTCAACAACATAGCCACTTTATCCACGCTCCCACTCAGGAGGTAAAAAACAAAGCTTCCCCTTGGCCATTTGCAAAATGGGGGTTGGATATTATTGGGAAAATATCACCTCCTTCTTCCAAAGGACATAACTTTATTATCACTGCTATGCATTATTTCACAAAATGGGTTGAAGCCATTTTACTTCAATCCACGAATTCTAAAACCATCTATAACTTCCTATTGAACATCATTTCTTAGTTTGGATTTCCTGATACACTTGTTTCTGACAATAGTACAACATTTAAAAACAAGTAAAGAAAAATTCTTGGAAAAATTTCATATTCAATATATTTTCTATATAGTTTTATCCGCGATCCAATGGCCAAATCGAAGCTTCTAACAAAACACTTGAGCTAATCCGCCACAGCATGATCAATACACATGGTAAGGATTGGCACACTCAGTTAACCATTGCTTTGTGGACCTACCACGTGAGTGTTCACACAAAGACAAGAACGACACCCTATAACCTTGTGTATGGCGTCAAAGCTATCATTCCTTTAGAATTGGAAATCCTATCTTTACGAGTTTCCCTTAGGGGGGTGATTGATGATGAAACCTATCAGGTTAACCACTTAGATCAGCTTTAGACACCTGATGAGCATCGTTTACAAGGCCTCAATCACTTCAAAGCTTATCACTGGTCACTATCTCAATGATACAATCAAGGCATGCTTCCTAGGACCTTCAAGATAGTAGACCTAGTTCTATACAAAAATCAATGAAATGTGAATGTGCTACCTGACCAAAAAGGGAAATTTTGTCCTAACTGGTTAGGTCCTTACATCATTGTTTTTGTATACGGTTTGGGTGCATATGGATTATCATCTATGGAGGGAAAACCTTTAAAAGAACCTGTTAATGTGATGCATCTTCGTTGATACTATGCATAGTGTCTGAATGCACCATGTATGTGACGTTCTCCCAAAAAGGCAGTAATAGTGCAAACATTAAAATCTATCCATTTTCACATTATAAAAGAATAACCATGTGCATGTGAATATAAAAATATACATACATGTATCTCGCTATATCAGATCATCATATAATTTGATTGACATATGGATAAATGTGTCAAATTAATTCATGATTAGAATCTAATAATAACATACATCCATGTAATAACAACTATCCATATCATAAGCATATATGAAAATGGAAAAGCATGCACATATGTAAAACTAGGATAATGTAATTGATGTACATATATATATATATGTGCAATGTATGAATCAAATGTCATATACATGTACCATGCCATTTCTATAAACAATAAGTGGTTGTTGAATATATGTGTATATAAAATATCTCCAAGTATGCAAGTATATCTACATCCAGCTGCAAAAGTGATATAAAAATGAGGATCCTATCTTTGTGGCATGTGACTCCTTGATCCCTCTTGCTCTAGTGGCCACTTTGGTGCTCTAGGAGGAGGATAGATAATGGTCTATGATTGGAATTGGTGTGAAAATGATGTAGATAGTCCCACCCATATCCCTCTAACCTCCCCCTATAGCAAGCAAATATCCATCCTCACTTGTATCAACTCCTACTGCAGTTGTTGAACATCTATCAGGATCACAACGATCGGCTATGCATCAAGCTCATCAAAGTAGCTCTGAAGTGTATCACGTGTCACCTCAAATGCATCAACCCTTGTCACCACCTCATCTTGCTTGATGAGTGTCATCCATAGATCCCTCAATAGCTGATCTCACTAGCCCCTGGTGACAGTCAGCTACACCACCTACACGTGTTTCTCCTCATATGCGGTCTATAGATGCACCACTGACTCAAAAGTGGGGGCATGCCTCCCGGTTGAAACAAGATGATATGCATCTAAGACCATCTCCAAATTGGTATAGTAGGGGACACCTCTGAAACACACTGAGCTAGGAGAATTGTGCATCCTCTACAACCACAAAGGAGAGAAGAGGATTAGTATCACTAGCCCCTGGTGACAATCAGCTACACCAACTACGCGTGTTTCTCCTCATATGCGGTCTATAGATGCACCACCGACTCAAAAGTGGGGACATGCCTCCCTGTTGAAACAAGACGATATGCATCTAAGACCATCCCCAAATTGGTACAGTAGGGGCCACCTCTGAAACACATTGAGCTAGGAGCATTGTGCATTCTCTACAACCACAAAGAAGAGAAAAGGATTAGTATCACATGGCATGTATATGTATTAAAAGCATAAGAAGAAATATGAAAATCAAGAAAGTAAAAATAATAAACTATGCATACCTAGATCCCCTGGTTTCCAGGTGAGATTGGGGTGTGGATCAACATTAGGGCCTACACCACCAGTATCAATAGCCACCCTAGGATATGCTAGTGTTGCTGATGGGATGGTGAAAGCGGGCAACACCAATGAGATAGAAGTAGCTGGTGTGGGAGCTTACCTCCTCAGTAATCGGTTTCTCCTCCTCCTATCCTGGCTCCTCCTCCTCCTCTCCTCTACTCCACACTTTTGGTGGGCTTTCCTCCTACCCTGTGTTGGCTCTTGAGGCTCCTCCTCTTGTGGGCCTAGGTCTCCTCCTAGATTCCCCTCACCGAAGATTGGTGGAGGATGATGCCTCTCCCACCATCGGATGAAATCTCCTACCACCCCGATATTATCCACCATTGCCATAGCTGGTAGATCATGGTCGGACTCATCATCGTTTGAAGAAATGATGTCTATAATGGAAAGGCAAGGGTGATCACTAACCCTTGTTGTACTATGGTATGCCCTGGTGTATGTGGGCATGTCAAGTGGTATGGTCTATACATGGCCATGCTGGCGCATGACTCAACTCTGATAATATGGTACAATGATGTAATCATGATAACCCACTAAAAAATTGTCCTGATGTAGGTTCCTCAGGAACCTACTATTATCCACCCACCTAAAATAGCGGTGAGGACTTCAGTGCACCTCTCCCGCAGAAACAGTATTGAACTGCAACCTCCAAAACTTTAAATCCCGAAATTTGCATTGGCCTGTCATATCGTACCAGTGGACCATTAGAATATCATAGGGCCATCATTGAGGAAAAGGGATTGGTCAAGGGCACATAATATGGGCGAATGTCCACACATGCATTAGTGTGCATTTTGTAAGGCTACAATACTCATAGTGCACATACCACCCTAGCTCCTAGTAGAGGTGCGCTAACATGTTGCACCCCTAGGCATACACTATTTGGTGCTCCATCATATCTCTAAAAATCAGAATGAGGGCCCTGTGTAGCTGGGAGCCTCGCTTGTCTATGGCGATCCAAAACGTAATGGTCATTGCCATCACCAAGCATAGCAACATCATTGTAGTCCTCACATGGGCATACTAATGCACATAGATGTGACCAGTGCCATCACCATCGTTAGTCTCCCCTGTGAAGCAAAGAAATCCCTCACTGTGCTCCTGTGCTGACCAAGTGTCATCTAGAACCACCCAGCATCCATAGATGGGAAGACTCGGGATCCAATAAACATCATCCAGTGTGATGGTCATCTCCCCATAGGGTAGAATAAAAGAGGAGGTCATAGCATCCCACAACTCCATCAAAGTGGTGACCATCCAATCATGATAACACATCTCTGTCATGATGATGAGGTGAAATACTCACCCTTTGGGATCCTCTTAGATATCTGGATATTCTAGAAAAAGGTTAAAGAGGTTTTTGTCAAAAGCCTGATAATGATAAAAACCTATGCAATAAAGACACATGAATGCCTTACAGTTTTTTGTGTGACACACCTGTGTCTTGAACCCACCATTGTTGCCTAGAGGACTCTAGTGCATCCTTGGGATGACAATGCAAACTTGGGACACCAACCTCCTTCCCAAACAAAAGCACAAAAAGAGGATGTAGGAACACATTTTGGACACCTTTGTACCTCAAAGTGTAAAATTCTAAAATAATGAGCTAAAAGGCATGTATATCGAGGCTCAAAAGCCTACCTAATTGACCTTGCAACTTATGGTGATTTCATCATCTAGCTACTCTAGCCTTGGCACCTCATACTCTCTCCTTCTAGGCATTTTGCTGAATTTTCTCTCACAAAATTCAACAATTTGCTCGTGGTGTATAGTGAAAATGACCCTTTTGGGGGCCCACCTAGGTATGTATAGGCCCACTATTGCCCATTTTTCCTAGAGCTTGTGGCCCCCCAGGCTTCTCCTGACTTCAACCCTACATGCTGGGGGAAAAATTAGGAGGGGGCATATGGTCACATCTTGATCATTTATTAATTCTTCTGAATCAATGACTTTTTCTTGATCATTCTTCTATCCTAGGTAGTTTCTTCGAATTTTTTGAAACTGAATGAAAATTTTAGTTTTGCAGGATATGGTTTTGAATATTTTTTCGTGACCTTGGTCTTACTGATTGTTGAGCTTGGAAGTTGGGGGCATCCTCAATACCATTTGGCTCAACCTCGCAGACCTATGTGATCCTTATCTCTAGCATGCACTTCCGTAAAATTTAGAAATCGGGTGAAATTTTTCCTCTCTACTTTAGTAAGGCTGATTTTTTCCAAAATCGAACCTACGAAAGTGGGGGAAGAATGTAATGTCGTAGAATTGCACCTAGAAGTAATTCCACATTTTTGCATCTTATCTTGCATTTATGACACTTTAGAAACATTAATGGTTAAATATCATGAGTCAGAACTTCGTGGTTCTAACTCCATGAGGACAGATGGCAAGATGGAAAAATCTTGACAAGGTGTTTCCCAAAATAATAAGCTTTGGACTCTTGCATGGTGCATGGATGTTGGTGCAACACACTAGCATCCTAACAATTTTTTGAGTTTGAAACGACAAATCTAGAAGCCTGACCCTAGCGAAACATGTATGGGATGTTAGGTCTCGAATGAAATGGTTCTATGTTTCCCTTTCATGCATTAAAAACTCCTTTTGGACCTCATATTGCGATGGGAATCCATCAAATCAAGCATTATCACAACTTTCCCTAGTCTTGGGAAGGCTCTACCCTTGAATAGCAACACATTTACTAGAGAAGCCATGTTGGGTTGAGGTCCCTCCAGCAGCTACCAACTCTCAAGCAATCACATTGCGGGGCACACGTATGCTCCGGAAGAGGGTCTTGACATGTGGGTAATGCTCTCTCTCTTTTTCACTCTCTCCTACTAGTTCATTTACTATCGTGTGGTGCGGATTCTACTCTGAAGTGGATTTTTTTTTCACCACACTTTTTTTACTTCCTTTACACTCTTTTCCAAACTTGCTTGTCCGTGGAGGTGGGAATACTAATACAGGGGTCTAATTGTGGCAAGCCTGTATACAGCCCCAGCCTTTTCCCCTTGATCCCTTTTGTGCAAGTTAAAAATGGGAATTTGGACTAAAGATATGAATGCACTGAGGTAATCTTATTTTGAGCCCTTTTCTATTTTCCTTTATCTTTTTTATTCCTCTTGGTTATTTAGATCATCAAGCTTTCTAATCCAAGTAAAGAAATAAGACTCTATTATGTCTGCCTGAGATCCTAACTTATTTGCGATTGGGGATGCCAACACATTTTTTAGATGATAGCATGCCATGCTAGCGTATGCATTGACGTCATTGGGTTGAGAGCTTCTCAGTCGGGGATAGAAACTTAGAATTTTTTCTCTCTCAGTTCTTGAACCTATGCTCTCGCTCCCTTTCATGACTCTATTGGTTCGTTCGATTTGAGGTGTATAAGGGCAGTTCATTCCCTAGCAATCTCTGGAGAAGATAAAGACCCATGTGCAGTAGATCCCTCTTATATCACATAATCAAATAAAGAAATTTACTGATTAATTCACTAATATTCATCATGTCTGATTAAATAAATAATTTAATTATATCCTCAATGTCCTCTTATTTGATTCAATAAAGTAAAATATTTTAAATCAACTATTATAATCCCCTAACCGATCTAAGTTAATTAATTTTGAATTAATTAACCTCTAATCCTAATTACCCATCCTCTAGCTTTTGACTCAACCTGAGTCAAATCTAAACCCTTGACTAACACACCCACGTGCACATAAAATTCATTTTATTTAATTATCTAATTACCCCTTTTTCCCTCAGAAAGGCATATTCTAAGGGAATATTATTTCATTAACTCCATTTGTTTGACTTTCTAGCCAAAACAAATTCCCTCCAAAATATCTCAAGCATATGTAGTTAATGCCTCTTACACATGCATTAATATCTCTTACACCTCCCAAATCCTCAATCACATGAATTAACGATGCACATTCTCCAAAATGTGCTCCACCTTCCTCCACTAGCCATGTGACAAGTGTCACAATATCATTGGATCTTCTTTAGTCCCACATTCCTCCCATCTCTCCATTCTTCAACCCTTCAATCTATAAATAGAAGCCACTTCTACTCCAAATCCATCCATCATCTTAATATTTGCACTATAAGCACTTTTATTTCATCTTTCACTTCATCTTTGAATCACATTTTTTCCATTACCATTTGAATATTATCTACAAGGTGAGAAAGGGCATCATTTTCACGTCAAATGTGCACCACTGCCACTATGGAATAGGTAGGAACATGCTTTTCTATGCTTTGTTTTAGTTGATTTAGTTCTTGTTTCTTTGTTGGCATCACCAAGTATTTTGAATATTTCATAGGGATACTTTTTTCTTGTTTTCTCAATTTGATTAACCATGCTAATGCTTTTTTGTTGTCAAGAGTGAAATATAAAGAGCAGCATCCACAATTTTATCGTTTAAAACACCATTTTACTAGAATAAATTTGCGAGGTTGCTTAGCTAATTGTGTTATGTTGTTAATTGATATTGATCTTATGTTTGTCCCTCAAAAATTAGTCAAAGCCCAAGCATTGACTGACCATTTAGCTAAGGCTCCTTCACCATTAGCATTGACAAATTAGGACTCATTTCTCGATGAGAATGTGTTGAAGATAGATGATAATGAAATGTGGGAATTATATTTTGATGGTTCTAATTGTCAAACTAGATAAAGAGTGGGGGTTATATTAATACCTCCTAAAATAAATCCAATTCCCTTAAATCCTATCATCTAAACTTCCTATGCACAAATAAAACTGTAGAATATGAGGTCCTTATTGATGTGATGTTTGTGGCCTTGTCTTTAGGTTTTTTGACACATTTGTATATTTGGTGATTCTCAATTAATCATTAAATAAATCAATAGGTCCTATCAAGAAAAAAATGATAATTTATCCCAATATAGAAACCTCTAAAATATATTACTAGAATGTTTTGAATCGTACACTATTGACAATGTTCCATGAAAGGATAATCGACATGTAGATTCAATGACAATAATTGCTTCCCTTGTCTCTCTTGAAGATCCCTCCATGTATTTTAAATTCATTGTCGACATGGTAAAAAAACCATGAAAAGATGAAACAAACATTAGTTTCCAATATTGAAGCGTCTACGAAAGGTACACACCAATATGTAATTATTTAAAAGAAGGCACCTTTCCCAAACCAATCATAAAGAACACTAGAGCTTGTATTCAAAAATTAAATCTTGATTCATTATCATAGCAGATGTGTTATATAGATGGTCATTTGATTTTATTCTTCTTAGACTCCTTAAATTATTTGAAGTCCCTATATCACTTGAGTAAGCTCATGTGGGTGCTTACGGGGGCCATTTTTGAGGAATATTGTTATTCTAAAAGTTAATCTATATGGGATACTATTGGTAAAATATAGAACAATATTATTTTGAATATGTTCAAAGAAATGTCACAAATTTCAAGAGCATTAAAATTTGACTCATGCTCTTACCTCCAAACTTCAGGCCCAAGTTCCTATTTGACCATTTTAGGTATGGGTTCTGGATCTTATTGGAAAAACCTCTCCTTCTTTAAGATATATGTCTATAATTACTGCTAGAGATTATTTCACAAAATGGGTAGATAAAATTTGTCTTTGTTCCATGACTACTGATGTAATCTATCATTTTATCTTAAAAAAAATCATCATGTGATTTGATCTTCCATTTTATTTAGTATCAGATAATGGGACACTGTTTAAAAAATAAAGTGGAGAAATTTTTGGAAATATTTCTTATTCAACATCTCTTTTATATGATTTAATACCCACAATCTAATGGCCAAGCAGAAGCAAAAAAAAACACTTGAAAAAATATCATGAAAAACAATCAATAAAAATAAAAGGGATTGGCACACTCAGTTGTCTTATATAGTGTGATCTTATCACACAAGTATTAATACATCTATTAGAGATACACTAGATATAACCTTATTTACACTATGGACATAAAAGTTCTCTTAGAGTTAGAAATTCCCTCTTTAAGAATCTCTACTAGGAACTTTATTGATGATAACACTTACAAAGAAATATGATTAAAACAACTTGAAATTATTGATGAATAACATATAGATGCTCTCAAACATCTTGATGCTTATTCAAAAACAATTCAACATAATTATAATGATAGTGTTATTCCTCGTTCGTTTAACAAAGGGGATTTGGTGTTTTAAGAAAATTAATGCAATATAAATGTAATCCTAGATGAAAAAGGAGAGTTCAACCTAAATTAGTTAGGACCTTATTTCATTAAGGAAAGCTATGAGTCTAGAGCATATAAATTAAATCATATGGATGGTACACCTCTCAAAGGACTTATAAATGCTAAAAAAATTCATAGATATTGTACTTAACAATATTTTGAATAGTATGTATATTAAAGCACATTGTTAGATTAAGTAGATGTGTTTCTATTTTATCTCACATTCCTTTGTTCTTGACAAACATTTTGTGTGTGTCTTGAATTGTTAAGATTAATTGTTCATTTTTTCCAGTTATTACTTCTTTATTCATAAAATTCAACCATGAGTGTGATATGTTAAATTAGATCATTATATGCATTAAATTTTAAAAATTAGATTGTAAAGTCATCTAGTTTAGTATGATCACACTTAATCAAAAATTATATTATAGGGAAAAGAAAAAAAAAACTCATCATTTGTGCCACCTTGCCACATGCAACATCCTCTCACAGAACATTGAGTCTCAGGGATTGTACTCTCTTCATTTTGACATCCTCACTCCATGGTAAATTGGTGTGTTTCTTAAAGATTTTGAGACACAAAACTAAAAGTGATTACTAAAAAGATAAATTTTTTCTAACATAGAGTAAAAATCTAAAAGTAGAAGTTATCATTCAAATTATTATAACAAGGGCTTGTGAAATTTAGTTTTGATTTCATCTATTATGTTGGATTCATAGTTACATCCTCATTCAATTCATATGTTTTCTGATAGCTGGCATTGTTATCTCATGATCAAATCACAAACATCTTCATCAAAAACCTTAACAATTTGGTGTGGTTAGATTGCTACCGTGATTCCACCTGCCTAAAGCAACTAGAATTAGGAGGCATACATCTACCCAAAATTTAATTATTATTAAAATTATTGCAATTTGATACACATAGATATTATTAAACAGCTAAAAAATCGATTTGGTAGGATGTGGTTCCTAAAATTATTGTTTTGTAGATCACTACACTAGGGGCTCAATTCTCCTATTAATGAATGATTTATAATATCCATGTGAGTATCAATTTTATGTAGCATGATTTATTTTCAAGTACTAAATAGCTTCATATGCATGTAGTGTCATTAATTGTACTCCCCTCTAGATGTGTGAACCCTAAATCTGAATTACCTCAAATCAAAGACCACCGTTAGTTTAGTTAGTCAATTCAACATAAGAAAGCCCAAAATTCCTATGAAATACTTGACCATTTTAAAATATGCAAAAAAGTTAAGTAGAACACAAACAACTAAATGAAAACACATAAAAAACATGATCAAACTCTATTCCATAGCGAGAGTGATTCTCCTCATGATATGGAAAGAAATCCCTTTCCCACCCCCTAATCATCAAGAATGCTAAGAAAATAATGTTGAAAATGCAAGAGATTATGCATCCACTGGTGTTGTTATTGTTTGTTTTAGAAATGCTTTGGATTTATAGATTCAAGGTTGAAATATTGAGGGATTTGGATGAATTTGGGATCATTCATGAGCCAATGACAAGATGCCACTTTTCAAGATGTGAGAGGATGAGGGTTGTGCACATTCTGGTCAATGTGCCAATTTGAAATTTGTAAATAGCGTTAAATGCATATGGTTGAGAGCTCTGGGGGAGAAGTTTGTGTGGACAAAAAATTCAAACAAATGAAGTTAATGAGGGCATATTCCATGGGAATGTGCTTTCTGAGGAAAATAGAGCTTTTAATAAATCAAAATAAATGATTTATTGTGCAAGTGGGAAAAGCTAGAGAATGGGACATGGGTTAGTCTTAGTTTTAATCATGGATTTGATTAATTAAGTTGATTATTAGGTGATGTGACACTTGATTTAGATTTTTTTAAATCAAATGAGAGGAAAATGATCATTTAGAGATTTAATTAGACATTTGTGTTTATTTAATTAAATGGAATAACTTTAGGAGATTAATTAAATAATTTGATTTATTTTATAGGTGAATATGATTAATGAATGATGATATTTTTGCATGTCTACATTTTTCCCTTCTTTGTAGCAATGTACTTGTTGCATTGGTTTAAAGAATGATTCCGTTGAGATCAACATTAAAAAAAAACTCTATTTTTTTTAGATACCCCAGCAAAAAAAAGTGCGTTAGTACATTGCCCCCTCGAGAGATCGAGCGAAAAGATTCAATGTATGGATGGTTAGACTATAGATCTATATTATAATGATGATGCAAATGTTTTTAAGATGCTTATAATAGTAAATCTATATTATTTTAAACAACTTAAATGATGATGCAAATGAGATGTTTGTAAGATGTTTAGAATAACAAATCTATATTATTTTAACCATCTTAAATTATTATGCAATGCATGTGAGATAGATGAGATGGATGATGTTGTCCTATGATGATATGATGTGATTATGTAGAATGAGAGTGTGGTCAAGTAGGATGGAAGAATGAGAGGGATCAACCCTTGAATCCAAGAAGATGCAGATGTTCAACAAGTCCATGAGTCATTGAGACTTTAATCGATATGATGATGAATGATGATTATGTATTTCTTATCTAGGGATGGGAGAAGTAAAGAGCATAACTTTCCTTATGTTTGATAAGACACATAGGTATGATGCATCATGGTAGAAAGAACCAAGATGGCGTTGTGCCTAGTGTGATGGACTTTGCTTCATCAATTAGATAGGAGTGCTCTTGTTCACACTTGACATACATAAACCTTCTTAGGATGGACCTAAAAAAGAAAGTATTCACCAAGTTATATTACAAGAACATCCAACAAGCACATCAAACAAAAAGATAATGATCATTGCCCCATTCCTTTCTCTCTAAACCTTTTTTTTTTAGCATGATCAAGAAGTCCTTGGAATAAGCGTAAACTAAGATAAGTCAAAAAGACTAGATAAACTAAACAACCAATCTAATTTTCTTTCTACTACTAGCCAAGGTTAAACTAAGGTGACACCTAATGCTGATGTCCATTGTCAAAAGGTTACATTCCTAGGACATGTTATGATAAGGGTTTTGATGAGATTGCTTGGATGATAAGCTATTGATACTCTAAGTTGATCAACTTGCTTGCTTACTGACCTATACTTGAGACTTTTTCACATAGGTGTTTACTTTTGAACTTGCAAGAATTGCTTCCGATTGACTCACCAAAGGATGAAGGGGATGATGCTTTATTGTGAGCGGTGATTATTGTAGGTGAAACCAAGATGAGATAGATGCACCATTTTGGGTTTTTTCAAATGTTTTGAGGCTTTTTTTATTTTAATATTTTAAGATTTTTTACAAAGGTTTTTTGTATTTTCAAGATTTATGACATAGAGACTAACTTAAAGACCTATCCTAGCAGACTCGGGAGTTGATCCATAGATTAGCCTTGCCTACATTATATATGTAGAGACATGTAGTTTGACTAATGACAAACTTGACTCAATGATGAGAATGATGGGAAAACGAATTTCCATTGCGACAGACACCTAAAGGACTGACCTAAAATTTCTTAGGGGATGACCAAAGATCAACCTCTCCTACGTTGAAGCTCAGAGATTAAGTAGTTCGGTCAATGACTATTTTTTGAATTTTTGGATTTTTCGCATGATTTTGAAGATTTGGATATGGATATGATATCAGTGCTCTGTTTTGGGATTTTGTTGAAAACCAAGCTAAGGTTGATTGGTTAGATTGATGGATTTGTGATCATAACATTATTGAGGATACACAACAATGCAAGGATAGTTTTCAACAACATGAGGATTGGGAAGGATATCCCAAGGTGATGAGGGATTGATAGAATTTGATTGATTAGGATTGATGAAGCTTGATTTGGAAAAAAATTATTTTTATGATTTGATGTGACATTGAAGTACACATTAGATGCAACTGATAATGATTGTTCATATTGATGTTTGATGAAGGATAAAGTTTGATAAGGAATGTCTTGTCAGAATACGCCATGGGCTAGTGATTTGGATTAGTGCTCACAAATGTTTTGACCAATTTGATTTTACATTTTCCAATGTTTGTATCACAACATAAGTTGGAGGATATATATCAAGATTTATTCCCGAAGAAAGATGTAGATATTTTCCCCCAGTGTCTAGCAATGTACGGATTCTTGGATAGGTGTGTGGATGAATGGGTGTGATAATCATGCAAATGATGCCAAGGATTATCTTTTAATAAGATAATAGGTTTGGATAGAGGGTGTTTATTGGGATAATGCTTCAAGGCTTTAGATAACATTGAATAGGATGGGATCAATGAAAATAACCCATGTCAAGATGTTTACCAGAAGCAAGTGTAAATTTTTCCCTAAACTTTTTCAAGATAATGTAGATAGATGGTAATGAGTTAGATAAATGGTTCATAGATGAACGGATGATATGGCTGGAATGTTGGATTTATTATGGATGTGATAAGATTATTTCTCTTGAAATGGTGCACATAGATGCTTGATTCTACACATGATGCTTGTTTTCTAGGTTTTCATCATAGTACCTATCCAAAGCACCATGGAAATGGTTTTCACTAGAGGAAAAAAAAATTCTTTACTATTTTCAATCCTTTTTTTTTTTACTTTTTTGATGTTTTTTGGATTTTTTTGAAAGATTTTAAGCTCATACTGAACCACCTAGTGATTCAAACATTCATGTTTTTCTCATAATGTTCCACTGATATCCTTCTTGAAGAATCTACTTTGCCAAGATACATGTGCTTGAATGCAAATTTTGAGATTCTTGATCTGCTTTGTTGATACCGGATTTAACTTTGTCTTTATGCACACATCTTGATAGAGTGCCTTCTGAATCCTTATAAGGAAGGGTCATTGCCAACACATGGTCAATGCGAGAATTTGATATCATGCATGGAGGTGTGGATGGAGTGTTTTTAGGAATTAAATATGTATTGGATGATAGTCTGGAACCTTTGACTCTCCAAACTTGGGAAGATGAGTAATTGTGAATGGATACGAAAGTGTTTGTGGAATGAGGACCAACAACTTGATATACTTTGTACATTACTTGAAAAGCCTGCTTTTTCCTTTATGGGAATCTTTGATGGATACTTTTCCCTTTTTAATTTTTCCCCATAGTTTCTTTGACTAATGGAGTTTGATAGGGATCATCTTTTTTTGTATTTTTTAGTATCCATATGTATTTGATTTTTTCGATATGCTTATTAGTTTATTTTTCTTTAATGACATTCTTCATGCTTTGATTCAACTCTTTCTTTTGATGTTAGTTCCAATTCGTGGATGGGGTGATGGGTGGATGAAGATTCATGACGTGGTTGGTTGTAAAATTGGCATTAGTTTCATCATAAGGATTCTTCATGCTCCCTATGTTGACCTTTACTTGAGATGAAGTTGGTCCCAATTTTATAGAAGTATCATTAATATGTTGAGATCACTTAATTTTTGAATAACCAAGGCCTTGATGCTTAGGATTTCCAATAATATGCACTGGTTCTAGGATACCTTGTTCATGCAAACCTAATCCTTTGCCTTGATAATTAATCTCCTCAAAAATCTTATTTGCAATAGGGTATGATTTACCTTAGAAACAAGGTGCCAATCCTTCTCTACTCTATGGTGGATCTTCAAAAGTGATAGCTTCTTTATTAGTGAGATAGCTTGCTCTAAGAAAGGTAAGTGATCCAATTTTATAAGTGATAGGATCCTCTATATGTGGGATGAATTCCCGATTGATATCTTTAGCTTGAGCTTGTGACATGATATTTTAGTTCTTCTTCAAGTGATCTTAAAGATTCACTATAAAATTCTTCATGATTCATTCTTGATATTCTTTCATATGATGTTTTTGATTCACAAATTTTGTAGAATCCTTCTTCATGATCTATGTTTGCTAGGTGTCCACAGGATGCTTCTGATTCACAACTTCTGTAGAAGCCTTTTTCATGATTTGTTTTTGATTTGCAACTTTTGTAGAAGCCTTTTGATATGTCTACACATGATGTCTCTGACTCACAAGTTCTATAGAAAATTTCTTCATGATCCACCTTTGGTATGTCTCTAGATTTTTCTATACTTTGATCATGTGTACAAATGTTAAGAGTAGGAGACTCTTGTATGTTGGTAATTATGTCAAGAGTATGATACTCTTTTTTTTAATGAAGATCATGTACGTGTCCATCGAAAGAAAGCATTTGATGGGTAGATGGAGGAATATGTATTATATGGATATGATCATCATTTCCGACATCTTGTAGAAATAGAAGAGTGTCCATTAGATCATTATAGTATCTTGGAGATACAAATTCTTGATCCAGATTGATTTTGGAATTGCTTTCGACATTCTTTAGATCAAGTTCTTAACATTGGTCAATTTCAAAGGGTGGATTGCTTACAAAGGGTTCTTCAATATCTTCATTAGGAATGGGAAGTGGTTCAATATCCTTTCGATCTTTGAGGATTCCTTCACTATCTGTAATCATGAGGTCGAGGGATGTCAGTAGTTTTTGGGAAGGATCATTGCTAGACCTTGGTGATAGATGTTGATCATGCTTTGGAATACATTCTTGAGATATTTCCTCTAATTCCTTAGGTGATGTAAAGGTATTTTCAATATGATCATTGGTCGATGGATTGGGGATTATGTCAATAGGATTAAATAATGTTAACACATCTTGAAATAGATCACTAAAAAGTGGCTCTTGATGAATAGTGATTTGATCAATGGATGGGGTAGACATATCTTCATAGTGCTCATTAATGGACTGATTTTGATCAATGTCTTCAACAGTTATGGTGGAGAGATTGTCAATGTTTTCAAACAAGGGATCAAGTGATGTTAATGGTTCTTGGATTGGATCATTGTTGGGCATTGTTGGTGATTTTTTATCATGATTGAAAGGTGGGTCTTGGTGTGTGTTGATTTGATCATTTATTGAGGTGGAAACAACTTCAATGTGCTCGTTAATGGATAGATCTTGATCGTTAATTTCAAAAATTGTGGTGGGGAGGTTTTAATGCTATTGCTAGTGGTTGAACTCTACTTATTGTCCCTAATAGCTATTATCTTTTGATCAATCATTTCTTGGATGAGATTTTTGAGTTGAATACAATTTGATGTTGTGTGTCCCTTTACTTTGTGAAAATCACAAAAGTTTTTCTCATTATACCCTGGTAGTTTCACCATGGGCTCTTGATAATTCACATAAATTGGGTTTTTAATGAGATTTTCTTGTATCAACTATTGCATGAACAATTTGATTGGTTCCCCAAGTGGTGATTATTTTAATTTGTTACCTTGTGAGATTTTCACTTTAAATTGACCTTGTGGCGATTGATTTTGGAGATCTGGTGATTGATCTTTGAGATATGGTAATTAGATTTGTTGTTGATGTCATTGATCTTGATATACAATTTATTGACATTGGAGATATTGTTCCTGGTGTGATTTTGGAGATATCTCAATGTGTTGATGACATGGTTCAACCAATGGAAGAGTGTATTGATTTTGGGGTGGAGATGTATCTTGGTGATATGAAATGATGGGTATTTTGAGTGTAGAAATTTTGTTTCGCAAGATTTGACCTTGACATTCTTGATATGGTTGACTTGGTTCTTGAGCAAGCAAATTTGGTATGCATCCTTGTGGTGTTTTCTTGGGATTGTGGACAAGTTGATACTAGATAATTCTTTGATTTGGTGTGATGTTTATATCTGGCAATATAGGTTGACTTTGAACATTTTTTTAGTTGGGAATCATATTACTTTGATTTTGCATTGGGTTACCTTGACTTGGATCCACATGGATTTTAAAACATATTTCTTGGATTTTGAACAACATTGATGAGATTTGCAAACATATATACTCCAAATTTTACCAAGTGTGGATTTGAAATGGTCATATTTGGTAAAGTTATACTTGGTATATTCACATTTGCCATGTATGGATTCAATGGGATAGTGATTTTTGGAATAATAATCATGCACTAAATGTTTGGTTGATAGATTTGTAGGTTTAGACTTTAATTTAAATCTATCATAGGAAAATATGGTCCACAACTTAGATTGGGTAGACTCACATTTTTTGTACTATTGAGGTTTGGAAGAGATAATGATGCCATGTACGAATGTGAGTATTGATAATCAATTTTCCTTGTGATACTTGGATATTTTGGTTGACTTGGATTACTCATGATGTATGAGTCAAGTTTATATTCCATGCTTATCTTGTGTTTTGACCTTGTTGCAAAAGTGAACCTCTAAGGTGTTTAAGACCAATGATGAGATGGGAGATGAAGCAGTGAGTGATATGGGTGTTTGAAATTTTAGGAACTTCATATCAATGCTAGACTTTAGGACTTGATTTGATTTGATTTTGACTAGTGATAGTTTGACTAAGTGTGTTAATTCAAACAAAAGTGATAATGCACTTGTAAACTCTAGGAAGTTGTGTTATCCTAGAGTAAACTCGTACATAAGAGGATAGTTTGACTAAGTGTGTTAAGTCAAACAAGGTGATTATGGATTGGATAATTTGACTAAGTATGTTAATTAAAATAAGATGATAATGAACTTGTAAACCCTAGGAAGTTGTGTTATCCTAGAGTAAACTCAAACAAAAAATGATAATTTGGCTAGGTGTGTTTTTGATTGAGGAAAAAATGGGTTTTACAAGGACCCAAAACCTTAAAGTTTATAGACCATCTAAAGATAGAGAAATAGAGAGTCCAAGAATAGAATGGTTGCACACCAGAGATAAACTAGAAAGAACAACAACCACTAGAAAAAACCCAACAAAAGGACAGAAAAAACCAACTACAGCAAAAAACATAGCCACACCTAACCTAGAGACTTTAAGGTCTCTGCCACTTCTGTTTCTAAGTTCTCAAAATCCTAAGCCACCATCTTTAGGTCCTAGGTCTCTAGAGGCATCATATCCAAAAAAAATTCATGTTGGCTTTGGTTCTCTTTGAAGGGCCTAGTTCCTCTACCTTATTTTTGTTCTTCTCAACATCCAGATCCACAATCAAATGACCCTGCTGAGTATTACCCATTTTTTCAACCAAAGCTCTTAAGATAGTGGAGTTATTTTTAACGATTCTCTTGTTGTGTTCAATAGTTTCTTTTAGCGTTTCCTTGATCTTTTCAACCTCTTTTTCAAGGTTTCCACCATGTTTCTTAAGGTTTTTAGTGAAGTCAACCTCTTTCTGGAGGTAATCAACCATGGCCATCTTCTCATCCATAGTCCATAAAGCCTCAGTTGAATTATGTTCAACCAATTTAGCTTCCAGGATTTCCATTTTGCTTGTGATAGCTCTTTTTTTAAGATTGAGTTTCTTAATTTCATGAAAAGCCCATTTCAGAATTTTAAAATTATCACTCCTTTTCTAGCCAAAGAGAGGATATCACCATAAAAATCCCTTTCCCGTTCAAAAAGGGGTCATCAAGATTCAACTCCACATGAGAAATAGGCCTATTGTCTCTATCAATGGAGTGGAAAGAGGTAGAGGAAACCTCCTTTCCATAAGGTTCAGCATTGTCTTCATCCAAAGAATCCTCTAAATAGGCTAGCAATTTTTCCATGGGGGATTCATCCCTCATCTTTTCCTTCGAAATAGAAACTTCGGGAGGAGTTATTTAAGGACCATATTTTCTATTTGAGGGCTTAGTAGAAGGGGAATTCTTCCTTTGTTTCTAGGAGGGGTCATAACCTCATCCACCCAATCTAGATCTGAATGCTTAATATCCTCAGGCGAGCTAGACTTAGTGTCATAACCCTTTGAGGCCGAGGCAGTGATAGGGTTAGAGAGAACCAACACGTTTTTGAAGTACTCATAAATGAGCTAAATAAAGCCAGAATGCAAGACCAAATTCTTATCGGGATTTTTTCTAAACTCTTCAATACTATTGTTCAAAGAACACAACAAGTAGTAAGGGAAAGACCCCCTAACCTTATATCTAAAGTGGTTGAGTAAAAAAAAGTGATACCCTAAAAATCTGGTGAATCTCCCATCCAATGTTATATATTCCATTAGGACTCTAAGAACCTCCCTCCAAATTTTCTTGATCCTACTAGACTCAAAGTAGCTATTAGAGACTTTAACTAGTCTCTTTTTCTCCTCCTCCAACTTTGGAAAGTTGATAATAGCTTCGTCTGAATATTTTCTATCATGATAAAATTTCACACCATCAATTAAGAGACCAATAACTTCTCTAGCAAGTGCCTCATCCACCAGCACGTTCCTCCCAAAGAGGATAATCTCCCCTTTGTTCCAATGTTTTGCGAAATAATCAGTAGCCCTGACGTCTAGACCATCAAGTCTTTCAATGAACGATTGAAGCCATCCATTCTCAATTTTGTTCCAAACCTTGGGATTGTCTTTATTCTTTGTACACATAGTTGGCTCAACTCTTTTCTTGCTTCTTCCCATTGTCTTCAATCTGTTGTTCTGATAGCCCACACCACGAAAATACAAACTTTTGAGTTCACAGCAAAACCAAAGCACCCACAAAATATGCAAGCTCAACCCATCTGTGATATTCATTATGATTATGCCATGAAATCTTATGATGTCTTAGTACTTGGAACCTTTCTCTTTAATCATCTTTAAATGCGGCTTCTCTCCCATGAGTGCAACCATAGTTGATTAGGGCTCTGGCGTTAGTAGGAAAATCTTTGTAATTTTGCCACGTCACCTTTCTATTTTGTGTTATTCCCTTGTTGGAAAAGTATTCTGCCACACCATTCCCTTCCCTATAGATATCGGAAATTTTAAATTTTTTGAAATTGGATAAAGTGTCCCTAGCTTCATCAATCTAGTACTTAATAGTCCATGATGGGGGGAAATGCCGAAGAGACAATCAATGATATTGTTTGAGACGCCCTCTATCCAAATATTTTTAAAGTTCATACTTTTAGCTAGAATAATGACCTTTTTGGCTCCTATATCTTTAGCTAGATTATTTTTTTGTCTCCCCAAAGAGATAGAAACTTTTGCAATAAACATACCTTAATTTGGCTAGGTGTGTTAAGCCAAACAAGGTGATGTTGATTTTTCCTAAAATTCTAGCATAAGTGATGTTTTCAAAGTTTCCAATATTTTGTCATGAGATAATTTTTGAGATGGGTGAAGTGTTTGAGTTGATCCTATATGAACTTAAGAGGAATTTTTTACTAGACCAAGATATTGAAGAACATGCTTTTCCCTAAGACTATTTCAAACCAAAAGATCAATGTTTGCATGGAAAGATATACGACCACAAGATACCAAGCAATTGTGTGGGGTCCAATTGATGTTTTATCTTGCTTAGATTTGGTTCTTTTTATCACAATCACTTTCTTGATTAGTTTTCAAACTAAATGTCTAATGTCCTACTTTCGTTTCATCCCACAAGGACCATTATGTGGAAATCAAGGAAAATAGGGAAAAAATTTCCTAGTGTTGACTTTGGGAGAATCAAATTGAGATGTTTGATGATTCATTGAATGTTTGTTTTCCCAATGTTTTCGAGTGAGAAATGTGTTTTGATTCCAAGAGTATGCACAATCCTAGGCTAAAAAGACAATATTTTTTAGGTTCCCACTTGGATAAATCTAGATGTGCATATTCAATGTGGATGATTAGATGCTTGACCACACTGACTCCCCTCCACAACACACACTTCTTGGATCAGCCAAGCATAAGTACCTATACATCTCTCATGGCATAATTTTCATCTCTACAATAAAATTGGATGTGTACATGGGGCGGCTTCAAATGACATGAACTTTTCCACCAACAAATAAATTAGGATTTTGGCCTTTACAAAAATTGGTTCATAATCAATGTACCCGTTTAGAAGGCCACACGAGAGGAAAGATCAACTCATAAAGAGTATCACCAACTTGTCCATAGGAGATCCTATAATGATGAACTTTCCTCACCATTCAAATTTGTATATAGGTTGGGAATAGCTTGGTGTTTAACTCGATACCGGTTTGAGTCATTCCCTTGGGGTGAATACTTTTTTCCACCATGGTAGGCTCTCTAAAGGTGCACAAAAGCGAGTAAGTGCATTCATAGTTTGATCATCTTTGTTTGCATGAACAAAGAGAGAACACTCGCAATGTAGTTTTCTCACACTAGACATGTTTTGTTCAATTTTAGAACCCAAATGAAATGTGGAGGAAATATTTTAGACAACCTAATATCACAAAAATGCTTTTGATTCTCAAGATCACCATGAAGCATGAGAGAACTGCATACACATTTCAATGGTATTAGTTTGTAAAAAAATTACAAAACAAGAAAGACACATGTTCAATTTAATCCTCAAGCAATGATGAATTCATTTTATAGTACCAAAACAAAGTGCGGAAGATTGCTTGTTCAATTTTAGGCCAAAATACAAAATCTAGTGTGTTTCTAATATTCAATTTTAATCCAACATTGAAAAGATAAAACTAGTGATTGATTTTAAACCCAAATTGGAAGGTGAATTGGTTTTAAATAGAAAACGAAAGCAAGAATGGAGGCCCTAAGATATTACAATAACCATTTAAAAATGATTTTTTAAGCCCAAGCTCAAAGTCTAATGCCCATTTGTTGAACTTAATCTATTTGGATTTCTCTACCTTCATGTAGATCAAATTTAAACATGAAGAACTGATAGACTTCACCTTAGCGATCTACACCCAACAACTTTAACTTAGAAAAATAAAATAAATCATAGATAAGAAAATTTACTTAAATTCAAAAAATCAAGCTTTCCCATTTCTTGATGTAAAGGACAGTGACCAAATTTTATCATTAAAATATCATCATATAAAACTTAGATCCCCATTTCCATAAACATACAACACAAAAATTACAGTCAAATTAGAGGCAAGTAGTAGTCACTTTCCATAATGAAGTTAATCTGCACAAAAAAGCTTTGAGATCTACAAAATATTGTTAAATTTGTCTTTTGTTATTATAGATCTTTATAATCACTTCAAAATAGTTACAAAGAAACAAAAAAAAAAACTCTTAAACCAAAACTAAATATCCCCGCATTAGTCTCTCGACTGATCTGCACCTTACACGCATCTCAAAATTTTAAGATGAATGCAATCAAATCTTATCTTAACAATTTTTCGAGAAGGGGCCAAAGGAATCAATAGAGTGCACCAATCCCATCGTGGTCATCATAGTACCTCAAGAAATAATGTCTCCTCAAATCGATTTAGATTTCCATCTATTCTTGCGATAGAATGCAAGGAAACTCTCTTGCATTTATAGTTCTCCCTGTCAACCCTGATAACAGTGGTAAGAGAAAAAAATCATCTTGCATTAGTCATCTCTAGCACTCTTCCAGCAAGTTTGTTTACCTACAACAAGGAGCTTTTAGATTGGTTGTGTATTATTAAAAGCTAGACAGCCTTGTTTGTAACTTTCATACACATAAAGGACAACCAATAAGGTACAAGTCTTTGTTGATACATAACTCCATTAATTTTATTCCTAGTATGTCATGCAAGATCACATAGAAATATACATATGTATGGAGTGAGGGGGATGATGGACAGAGAGGATTTTCTAACAGAAGGGTCGACCAGAATATGACTTTGATGAAAATTGATCAACTATCAGTTAAACCAGCATACAGGTCCCAATGACAACCAAAAAATATCTAAACATAAATGCACAACAATAGGAAATCTATTTGATTTCAAAACCCAACGCAATAGCAAAAATAGGTGATTTTGACATGTTTAATGATGTTTACAAGATGCACAAAATTTTATTCGCTTTAAGTGGGTAGTCAAAGAGATCTTACAGATACCTAAAATTTGATAGGTAGAGTAAATATTCATACCTTCCTTGATATATCTGCTTCTCCAAATTATTACACTATGAGAACAGAGATCACGCATAGGTAGAGATGAAATGCATATTGGACTATATCAGCAATTGGGATTCACGTAATAGTTGTAAATGATTTTTCAAGTCAATGAAACCTTAAGTATGACCTTGGATCAACAAACAAACAAACAAAGCTAAATTCGATGGAGTGGGAGTAAAGTTTAATAAACATGGCATTATGAGAATGAGTAGTCAATATTAAATCTACAACAAATATCGCCACTTATTCCTATCTCTATATTTCATTAGATAATCATAATAAGCAGATTCCATTTTCAAAATCCTCATCAGATATTAAACTATTCTATTCCCTGTAGAGAATGTGATAGTAGAATTAGAAATTAAAGGAAACTTTTAAAGAACTCTCAAGTTAGTGGCAGGCGCCTCCATGTATCGGAGTCATTTGTGCACAACAATAATATAGATAAGTGGTAGGCGCATGAACAGTAGATACTATGCATTTATGTCACTACACCCAATTCATTCACTTTACCTTCTAGTCCAATGCTTGAATTGAGATGAAATAAACACTCCCTTGAATGTGTATTGATTGAGTGCCTAAAAGTATTAATGTGTATCAAATCTCTTGGTCCACTGGACACTTAAACATACTATAGTTAGACCGAATACATCCTGCATCTAGCTAGATAATATAGCTACCAAAACATAATGTTGAAACTTCAATTCGACCAACAAAGTCATTTGTGGATTTTTTGAAAGGCTTTAGAAACTTTTAAGAAAATTCTATTAGCAAGTGTAAAGTGAAATTGTCAAACCTTTCCCAACATCCTTCTTGGCATCGAATCAAAGTTGGTATTGTCTGTACACCCATAAATATTATGGGTTACAATACAATCCACTTGGAACCCAACCTCAGCCAAACTCCATGACAATGTTTCACTATGGCAAAAGGGATTGGGTTGTTACAGAGCTAATCCTTAGTTTTGTCTTGGTGAGAACCACTCCCCTCTCTAGCTTGGTTGTGGAGTTTCTCCTCAGTTCTAGCTTAGGATCCAAGCTAGCTGAGTTATGACTAGGCATCTTCCTGAGGGTCTAGCTTGGTGCGCTCCATTTCTAGTATGAATTGGTGCATTCCTTTTTAGGAGAATCTTATTGTAGCGCATCCCCTCCTATTATTTCACAAAATGAGTAAAAAACGTCAAAATTAGCTTGGAAAATCAAGGCAATACGGTGTTTTCTAGATTCAAGACTTTATCTAAAAACAAACTCATTTGTATGTCTTTCATTTATCGAGTTTGCTTTCCAAAGATTTTTTTTTTTTTAAAGTGTTTGGATTCTTGTAAAGATAATTTTATTTTTGTAACCACTTGATCAAGATAAGCACACTTTTTTATTATTCAATAAATTTATTTTCTTTCCTCTGATATTCAAAAAAAAAATTGTTGTTATTTAGGTTTCATGTACTATGATTCGTAAACACATAAACTAGCCTATGCTACGACTTCTTTCAAAAGTTTTCTATGCAACATTAGAATGGTAAAACAAAGCAATAATTTGTTTTCTCTAGAGCACTAGTTTTTCAGAAATACAACAATATGATTAAAATTTAAGATGATTTGGATTGGTAAAAGAAATCCTAGTTCTACTTTAAGACTGAAAATGATATGCTATGGTATTGATATTTTTTAAGGAAATAGCAGAGATAGAAAAAGAAATTTCAAATTTAAACACATATAAAAATATCAACTCAAAACTACCATTAAAATACTTTGCTACTTGAGAGCAAAAATTATATTGATTTTTCTTTTGTGTATATTACAAAAATATATCCCTGTATATATAGAATTTCGAACCACATAAAAATTAAATACAAATTTAATATCATAAACATGCCAGCAAAATAAATGTCCTAACCAAGGTCATATTGATTTAATATACATCCTTATGCATTACAAAATATCCAACCAAAAAGTCCTTTTAAGCTAACATGGAACCCACTATCGATCGCACCAAGAAAGACAAAAAGTCATTCGTCGTTGACTACTGCGCTACCGCTACAGTTTACGAGGTGACCACGGTAGTCACGGTAACCGTGAGGTTAGATAGTAACGGGTTTACCGTGCTACCACCACGGTTAAATAATAGACCATGGTGGCTACGGTAACTGTCAGCACAGGGAGGAAAGATGTTTACCATGCTACCGCCATGGTGTAGAAACAGACTGCGGTGGCTATGGTAACCGCCCACTGATGGTCTACTAACCAAAGATGCCAGGTACCGCACTACCGCCGGTGATGGAAGATCAGACCATGGTGGTTGAGGTAATTGCATAGATGATGGAAGACAGAGCCACTTGTGGTTTAACCGCGATACCGTGGTGAGCGAAATAGAGGGTTGTGGTAAAGCGGTAGACATCGCGATACCATAGGCTGCTGATTGGGTCGGCATGGTATGGCGGTAGGCATTGACTTTGACTACCAAATTTGACTATGACGTGGACACGTGAGTTGGACAAATTTCCAACACTCCCCCTTGAGTACAACTCACGCCATTCTTGAGTCCCAGTCGGTCTTTTTGGAAAGTGAAGCTCTCTGTGCCCAGTGCCTTGGTAAATATATTCGCCTGCTGTTCATCAGACCTACAAAAAAAGTGAAATTTCTCCACCATAAATCAGTTCCCTGATAAAATGAAACCTTGTATCAATGTGTTTGTTGTGTTTGTGAAATACAGGGTTCTTTGATAGAGCTATGGCTGAATTGTTGTCATAGAAAAATTTTGTTGCCTCTTTCTGCTCATTTTGGATTTCTTGCAATATTGTTCTCATCCATACTGCTTGACATGATGCATTGGTGGCTACAACGTACTCAGCTTCAGCTGATGATAAAGTGAGAAAAACATAGCCAAAGGTGCTTTTTCCATTGATATACCTTAAGATTCTCTTTCCAACTTGTCAGTGATTCTCCTTTGGTGCTTCCATGAATATGAAAATCAAACTGACTGCATACATGATGTCAGTCCTTGTGGTTGTCAAATACATTAGGCTCCCTACTAGTTATTTGTGCAAGGTTGGATTAACATCTGAGCCTTTGTCTTTTTTGCTCAATTTTAGTCCAGTCGCCATTGGAGTAGGTGTTGACTTACATTTTGACATATTGAACCTCTTTAAAACATCTTTTGCATATTTATACTGGTAAATAGAAATTCCATCTCTATTTTGTGTTACCTCAATGCCTAAAAAATACTTCATCATGCCCATGTCTGTCATCTCAAATTCTTTCATCATTTTTGTTTTGAACATTTCAACTGGCAGATTCCCTGTTAAAATCAAATCATCAACATACAGGCATATGATCAGAATTTTACCTTCATCATTCACTTTGGTATACAATGTTGGTTCACTGTCACATTTGGTAAATCCATTATTTGTGAAATAACTATCAATTCTGTTATACCAAGCTCTTGGGGCTTTTTTCAAACCATACAATGCCTTCTTCAGTTTGTAGACTTTGTCCTCTTGTCTTGATATTTCATATCCTGGTGGTTGTTCAATGTAGACTTCCTCTTCCAGATATCCATTGAGAAATGTTGACTTCACATCCATCCGGTGAACTAGCCATCTATTATGTGTTGCTAAAGCCAATAGCATTCTGACTGTATCAAGTCGTGCAACTGGTACAAAAGTTTCATTGTAATCTACTCCATGTTGTTGTGCATAACCTTTTACCACTAATCTTGCTTTGTGCTTTTGCACTTCACCATTTGCATTCAACTTAGTCTTATAAATCCATTTTACACCTATTACATCTTTGTCTTTTAGAAGACTTTGCAACTCCCATGTCTGATTTTTTTCTATTGAATCTATCTCATCATCCATTGTTGTTAACCACTTCTCTTCCTTGATTGCATCCTCATAGTGAATAGGATCTTCATCTTGTGAATAAAAGGCAAATAGTATAAATTGTTGAGGATTGTTCTCACCTTCATTCTAATTATAGATATCAGTCATGCTTCTGATTTTTTGTCTTCTCATACTAGCCAAAGTTAGATTTGATAAGTCACTTGAATCTACAAAATGTGGACTTGAAGGTCCCATGCTAGAAATTCTTGTTGTGGTAGGTGTTTGCAGACCTCTTGTTGCTACTCTTGTATTACTTGCTGGTGTTAGTTGCTGACCACTTGCTTGAGGTTGATTAGGAACTATAGGTACATTAGTTTGAACTATATTTTCATTCTCATCTTGAGGGATATTGATAGTAACATTGACTGTTTTTTCTTTGCTTCCATCCCATGCTTCATCTTCAACAAATTGGACATCACTTTTGGTTATTACTTTCTTGGTTGAGGGGTTAAACAACTTGTATGCTTTGGATTCTTCACTATATCCAACAAAAATGCATTTTTCTCCCTTGTTATCAAGTTTCCTTCTCAACTGTTCAGGAACATGTGCATATGAATCACAACCAAAGACTCTCATGTGAGACACACTGTGTCTTTTACCTGTCCATGCTTCTTCAGGAATTATATTCATCACACTTTATTAGGGCATCTATTCATGATGTATGTTGCACAGGATACAGCTTCAGCCCAAAATTCATTTGTTAAGTGCTTGTCTTTTAACATACTTCTAGCCATTTCCATTATGGTTTTGTTTTTCCTTTCAGCTACACCATTCTGTTGAGGTCTGTATCTTGTTGTGAACTGTTTGCATATTCCATGTTCTTTGCAGAAATTTAAAAACTCTCTTGATATGTATTCACCTCCTCTATCTACTCTTAGCACTTTGATGAAACAACCACTTTGTTTTTCAACTAAAGATTTAAATTGAAAAAAGTAACTAAACACATCACTATTTTGTTTTAGAAAGTACACCCATGTCTTCCTTGAATAATCATCTATAAATGTCAAAAAATAGAAACTACCACCTATTGAAGGTGTCTGCATTGGACCACATAAGTCTGAATGAACTATTTCCAATGGGGCTTTTGCTCTAGTGGATTTCCCTACTGGGAAAGACTCTCTATGTTGCTTTCCAAGTATGCAACCCTCACAAACTTTCTCTGGTTTTTGAATTAATGGAATGCTCTTTAGCATGTTCTTCCTATGAAGCAAATTCAAAACTCCAAAGTTTAAATGACCGAATCTTAAATGCCAAAGCCAGTTCTCATCCTTTACTTCTACTTGAAAGATAGTTTGAACAACAGTTGACTCCTCTTGTGCTTGTACAAATTTTCTACTTAAATTTGGCTAAATTCTCAAAGGAAACATTCTATTATCTGTCATGTGGATTTTGCAATCAACTGGCCACTTGGGTATTTGTCTAAAATAGTACATGACCCATTCTTGAAAGACACTCTATAACCCTTTCGAACTAACTGTCCTACACTCATCAAATTGTGTTTAAGACTAGGCACAAAATAAACATCAGAAATATATTTTTTCTCCCCCTGCTTGGTTAGAATATTAACATTCCCTTTTCCTTTAATTGACACTTTGTTGTCATTACCCAGAGTGACATCTGACTTGACATTCTCATCTAGACTTGTGAATAACTCTAAATTTACGGCCATGTGATTACTACATCCTGAATCTAAAAACCTAACT
>CM021104.1:129553496-129669025 GCA_007115665.2 Sequoiadendron giganteum
TGAGTGGTTCAAATTGAGCCTATATAATTGGATTTTTCACAGGAATAAGTCTATAAAATCTTGTGAACTTATTTCTCATCTTGGTGTATTGCTTGAGGTTGCACTTCCTAATGTAATTCTTGATAAATTCTTGATTTTGACACCTAAAATTAAAGATTTTGCAGAAAGACTTTTGTTTTGGGATCTTGACCTTTTAGGAAATTATGAGAACAAGAACATATGTAGGGTTCAATTGTCTTTTATCTTTGTTTATTGAATTATTTTTAACACATCCAAAATTTATTTCTTATCTTTCCAAAATTAATGTCTATGTCTCAATTTCAATTCATCCCACAAGGTCCATTATATGTAAATCAAGAGAATCAAGGCAATAGTTCCCTAATGTTAACTTTAGAGAGAGAAAATTGAGATAAAGGCCCAAATACTTAGAAGCCTCTAAGGATAGAATCCCTAGGGACACATAGTAATATATGGCATTTTCAAAGGTATTTTCTCTTTCCAAAGGGTTTCAATTTTGATGACCTTATTGAATGTTTTTTTCCAAATTCTGAGATTTCAAACAAACTATTTTGATTTTGAAACAATGTACAACCCTAGCATAGAAAAGACAATATTAATTGGATTCCCACTTGGATTTCTCTAGTTGTTCTTATTCAGAGTGAATGAATAGAAGCTTGACCACACTGGCTCCCCTCCATGACACTCACTTTTATGGGTCAACCAACATTCATTTTCTAATGAATCTTTGATGATAAACTCTTCATCTCTACTAAGACTGCAAGTATATGTGATGGTTTCATAGGTTTGACCTTCTGATACAAACAAATAGTTAAGTATTTTGGGTTCTACACAAATTGGTTCACAATCAAAGTGCTTGTTTAGAAGGCCACACAAGAGACAAGATCAACTCTTATAAGGATAATCACCTCCTTGTCCATAAGAGCTCCTGCAAGGTTGAGATTTCCTCAACATTCAAATTTATATACTGGTTGGGAGTAGCTTGGATTTTAGCTCATCAATGGTTTGAGTCATTCCCTTGGGGTGAGTACTTTTTTCTCACCAAGGTAGGCCCTCTAAAGGTAAATAATATCAAAGAAGTGCATTTGTAGTTCAACCGCCATCTTGCATAAGGAACTAGGAGGGAGCACACACAATGCCTTTTCTTCACACTCGTATGATTGTTGAATTTTAAACACAAACTTGAAGTGTGTAGGTAAATATTTAGGCAACCAATGTCACTAGGATTATTTTTATTCTCAAGATCATTGTGAGGTGTGAGATAAGTGCATACACATTCGAATGACACTAATTGCATAAAATATTACAAATCAAAGAAAACACAAGTTTGTTTTAAATCCTTAAAGGAAATGATGAGTTATTTTTAGAGCACAAAAACCAAGTGTTGAGATTGTTTGTTCAATTTTAACCCACAATCAAAATTCTAGTGAGTTTATATGGTTCAGTTTTACCCCAACTTTTAAAAAATCAATCAATGATTAATTCTAAGAAAAAATGATCTATTTGGCCTAAAAATGAAAACAAAAGAAACCATGAATAGTATAGACTATTACAATAAGAAGTTAAAAATTATTTTTTAAAGTTCCAATTCAAGGCCCACATTCATCTTAAAAAATCTCCAAAGATTGTTTCCTATGCTTCAATTTTGCAAGTTATTTGTGCAAAATGAAATCTCCCCTGCAAGATAAAAATAATAATCATACGAGGATCAAGTTAATTAATTGAAATCATTTTAATAATTAGGTTCAAACAATGAAATGATTTCAATTGAAAAGAGTAATGATAAATGAAGCATCGATAAGTAGATCTTCCAATTATTAATTTTGACAATATGATTCTACAATAAAAAAGGCAAATATTAGCATGGACTTTTAACAATATATTAAAGCTTCCAGCTAGAATGCATTAACCTATGCATTTATGACTATGATATTAAAGACACAAAGCATGCCCCAAAATATATCTACTACAATGTGAGAGATTAAGTATTTAAAAAACCACAACACACAAAATTGCATTACAACAAAATCATCATGGCTACACTCAATAGCCCTGGCAAGCTGCCTCAAAGAGACATGGTTTGCTAGATTGTAATAATTACAACATAAGAATAGATTGATGCCTCCCTTCAGGCAGTATTAAATAGAGCATCCAGTTAAATTATCACCCCAAGTTGTACAAAAATCATGCACAAATACAATTGTTTAAAATTTTTGTTTCAATATTGCTCGTTGATTCTTGTCAATCATGTTAAAGGAAAAATAAAATCATAATTCATATTCATATTAGTGTTGCTATTTTTGGTCTAATATTTTTCAATTCTATGATATGGGAAAATTTAAAAGAAAGGGACAAGCTATGATAGGATTCACTTAGATCTAGTCAACACCACACATAGTGGTTGTTCCACTATAAGAATAATGTAATGTAAAATTCAGAGAAAAAGCAATGCACAAACGGAAATAGCTGTAATGCCACTTTATGATCAAAGGCCTCTCCAAAGTGCTGCAACAACTCTAAATGATTGTGGCCATTTTATCCCAATGGTTTTGCTCCAAAATAATTATTGGAAAACAGGGTGGATCCAAAATCAACACAAAAAAAAACCTTCCTTATCAATGCACTCATCCTCAAAATGTCGTGGCTTTGTGGATGGGAAATAGAATAAATAATTAGTTACCTTTAAAAAACTTTGGCAATATCATAATGAATGCTTATTAATGATATTCTTTGAGAATTCTATTTGATTACTGACAAATGAAAGCTAAAGGAAATCATAGTGGAATAAAGCAATGAAGTGAAAATATCCAAAAGAGAAAACTATGGCGACACTTTTAACTTTTTCTTATAGAATGTTGATTCTTCACACTTTATGAGAAATTAAAGGCATATTTCACCAAGCTTAAATGATATTTGATCAGCTACGCTTTCCCTTCCAATGAGCTCTCCTTGCACAAACAATGCTCAAAGAAATCTCCACATGGAAATCTCTAGAGGACAAAGAAAATTACTGAATCGGATAAAAAAAGCTTGCATTTTTTATTTTTCAGATGTAACTCAATTGGAAGATGTAAATCATATCCTTGACCTATGCTAAACTTCCCCCTACCCATGTGAATATGGGAACTTTGAGAGTGAAGTGAAAATTCCACTAAACATACTAAAATGTAATAATATAGCAAAGATAAAATTTCCCCAACAAATAAGGATATTTAGATTAGCCTTGAAAGGCATGAACATAAGAACTGGCGCAAGAAAAAAAGACCCAACATGTTGTTGTCTCACATGTTAGTTGGAGATAGCAAGACCTCTTAGTAATACTAATAAAAAACCATAGAAAGCTTCAAGAAATTATGATTTGTAGGAGGGAAGCTAATGGAATGCATTCATTGCGAGATCCCTGGGCATGATGTGCTAGCATAAAAAAGACAATCTCACATCATAAAGAGATCGATTAGCCATTAGGTCTATTAAAAATCCTTAACTTCTTCCACACTTGTTAGTCATGTATGGCCTTACCAACAAAGGAATTCATTAATAGAATGACATAATCTAATCAAAACACAAAAAAATGATTCCACCAATTCTTGACACAAAACAATGACTAAAATTATCTTGATAAGAGATACATAGCCCTCTTTTTAGCACCAAATGTGGATGTTTCTCTCTATATTTCACTCCACAACAAATAAATCATTAGCATGGTTAGTTAGATTGAGAAAATAGAAAAAATTATCCCTATGAAATGTTCAACATACTTGATGATGCCAACAAAACAACAAGAACTAAAGCAACTAAATGAAAGCATACAAAAGTATGTTCATACCTATTCCATACGGGAAGTGGCACACCTTTGATTGGAAAAGGATGCCCTTTCCCACCCTCTTAATAAGCTTCAAATGATAATGGAAAAAATGTGATACAAAGATGAAGTCAAAGATGAAATAAAAGTTCTTATAGTGCAAATAATAAGATTGTCAATGGATTTGGGGTAGAAGTGGCTTCTAATTATAGATTGAGGGTTGAAGAATGGAGATATGGGAGGACTGTGGGACTAAAGAAGAGCCGATGATATTGTGACACTTGTCACATAGCTAGTGGAGGAAGGTAGAGCATATTTTTAAGAATTTGCATGGTTAATGAATGTGGTTGAAGATTTGAGAGGTGTAAGAGAGATTAATGCATGTGTAAGAGGCATTAAATGCATACGGTTGAGATATTTTGGAGGGAGATTGTTTGGGCAAGAGAGTCAAACAAATGGAGTTAATGAAAGAATATGATATTTGATTTAAATCATTTTCATTTATTGAATCACATAAGAGTACATTGAGAATATAATTAAATAATTTGATTTATTTAATCAGACATGATAAGTATTAATTAATTAATCAATAAATTGCTTTATTTGATTAATAGAGAAATTTGTGTTAATTTGAGCGTCTACACAAATTTTGTAAGGACATGCACTTTTTAATTCAATAAATAATGTCTTAATTTGTTAGTGGTGAATAACAGTGCCAAATAGTGATTTTCTATTGTTGTATAGAAAGTTTCATAATCAACCAATGTTTGACTAATGTAATAAATATGATGCTCATAGTCATTCTCATCTTGTTGATCCAATAATGTAGCTAGAGAGGTTGATGTTTAGATGTAAAGGATAAATGGTTTTCCTTGACTAGGGGTTGCAAGATAGGAGGATTAGCTAAATATTGTTTGAAAATTTCAAAATCTTTTTGACAATCCTCATTCCATCTAAATTCTAGTTCTTTCCTAAGGAGTTGGGTAAAGGGAAGAGTTTGATACAACAATGATGCAAAAAAATGGTGAATAACTTGAATATTTTCTTATAAGCTACGCAATTAAGAAATGTTCTTAAGAGGTGGCATGTTTATTATAGAATCAATCTTCTTTATTTTCATCTTAATGCCTCTATGTGAAACTATAAAAACAAATATTTTTCCACTATCCACATCAAATAAATATTTCTTTAGGTTTAACCTTATATTGTATTTATGAACTCTTTCAAAAATTAGTCAGAGGATTTTGATGTGATATTGATGAGTTATAGATATCCAAAATATCATGAACATAATCCTCAAAAATATTATGTATGTAATCATGGAATAGTAGTGGAATTGCTCTTTGATATATTTCTCCAGCATTTTTCAATCAAAAAGGCATAACAACCAAAAAAATTCTTTGACCTTAGAAAATGAATGTATGAGAGAAATTAAAATATAAAAAATATGTTTGGGGTTATTTCTTAGTCAAATATCAAACTAAAACACACATGTTAGTAGTTTAATTTTGTGAATTATCTTCAAGCATATGAACCTAAAACTAGAGGTTATAAAATCTTAAAAATATCAAATAGACCCTCCAAAGATAAGTGTAACAAAAGTAGGAAAAATCAAGAAAATGATTAATTGCAGCAAATACTACCATTATCAAAGCTTTATATGTCATAGAAAAGATGCATATATTGTTAAATAGATAACATGCATTCAAAGATTAAAAATTAAATTCTCATAATATAGAAATTCTAAAAAAAAATCAAAAACACTAAATAGGTTGTTGATAAGCTAATCAAATTGTAAATACACTAAATGCATATATGCATGCAATCTATAAAAATATAAACATCAGTGATAACTTTTAGAAACACCCCCTCAAAAAAATATATGAAATTCTAGTGAAACTTTCATTTTTTTAGGAAAAAAAATTAGTTTCTATTGGTGAGCCTTTCTTTATTTTGAAAATAATATTAATTTTATTGGTAATTTTTTTACATCACTAAAATTTTGTACCAAATTTTGGTGAATCTTGAAAAATAATAGGAAAATGCATTGATTATGATGGTGAATCCATCCAATCTAAAAATAATTATCATTGTAGTGTACTAAAATGGATATCCTTTCATTTTAACACCTATTTAGGCCCACATTGTTTTATTTATGCTCATTTATCACTTAATTGGTCCTGTTTTGCATACCCAAACTCTACGAACTATATATTTTATGGAAAATCCTGACAAACCTCAAAATATAAATGATCATTTAATGTTTATGTTTACGTGTCCCTGCTTTGTGGATTGGGACTAATACCCCACCTTGGGAATATTTGTCCTCCATGGGTCTTTGGACGCTTATTTTGAAACCACCTCAAAAAGTCTCTTTTTAGAGTTTGTGCCCCAAAAATTGAGCCTCGAGATGAATATGCCACCTAGGGTGTCTTTGTCCTCCTAGGCTTATTTTTAGGACCCAATTTCAAATTCGATCAGGATTTAGCCTTCTTTAATTAATGATTTGATTTTATAGCTTGTTGTGATTTAATTTCAAGATGTTAAGCATGAATTAGTACAAATATAAGGTTCCTTCACTCATTTTCATTTAAGCAAGTTGTGAGAGCATTTCTAATAGTAAGTATGAGTCCATAGGAGAATTCAAGAGCAATACATTAAGCATTTGGAGCTATCTTCTAGATTTCAGCATCATGTCAAGGTTTGAGTGCATCGATTCATGTTGTTGAACCAAGATTGTGGATGTAGCATTGGAGATCTATTTGTAACCATTTTTCACATCATATTCCAAGATCCAAGATCCACATTCTTCATGGCCATTACATGGTAGATTGTATATTTACTCCACAAGGCATCATCCAAGGTGATATCATTTACATATTTCATATTTCATGATTAATTTCATCATTTGGTTTAATTACCTACAAGGGGTTTGACCAAGTTAAACCGCCATTCACTAACAATCAACAATTTTTCTCTCTCTTCTGTGTTTGTTTTTGTAGATCCAGGTTCAATACATGAAGATCATTTGGAGTGCAAGATTGAAAAGTTGAAAAAGTTGCATTGTAAATTTGGCATCTTCACAGAAACTCACCTAGAGGCCGGATCTAGATGTTTTAGGACCTCAGATCTAGGGAGAAGAAAGTACAAAACTTGGATCTTAGGACCACATTCTGAGTCTTCAAAAATTCAAAATGAGAGTAATATGTCACCTTGGGAATCTTAGTCCTCCACAAGGTATTTTCTAGAGATTCTTTGGGATCCAGTTCTGACATCCAAAGATTTTGTATTTGCCCCAAAAAATAGTATTGGTACTAATACACTATTTGGGAATCTTAGTCCTCCAAGGCACTTTTTTGTAGTGTCTTTGCATTTCTAGAATCCTGATTACATCTACAAACTTCCCATGTACACATACCCTAACTTGGTGTTGATTAATTTCATTATTTTCATCTCTTATTTAGCTTATTTTAGGTCATTTTGCATATCACATTGTGTTTTCCAACATTATATTTTCTAAACATTTGCTTGGTGGTAAACCCCTGAAAATCTAAAAGGACCCTTTCCCAAGTCTTCCTCATTGTGAGTTGACACACCTATGAGATTGTTAGTTAATCCAATTAGTATTCCTTGGACATTATTGAATGATAATAGAAAAAAATGGTGTTATATGGCCTAGGTTATAAAGCATCCGTTTTCCTATTGTTCATTTTGGTGAACTTGACCTTCTGTAAGATTCATTTTCTGATTTGGAGTTCATAAAATTCTTAGATCTAGATTGCATTCATTCTTGAATTAGTGAAAGTGCATGTAGGGTTTTTTACATTTGTATTAGTGAAAGTGCATAGAGGTTGCATTGTTGATTTCTTGCATCTTATCTCATTGGAAAAATAAGAATTTCATTATCAATCATTATAATTATATTTAGGAACATTCTTGTTGCATTCAAAATTAAAAAAAATTACATTCAACTTTTCATCTAATTGCTTCACTATAGCTATCTTTCCTTGCATTCATTGGCAAAATTTTATGTTTCCAAAAATTAGGTCCCTAGGGAGGCAACCTGGGAACACAATTATCAACCCAAAATTTTCTATTTTTTTTCAAAGAAAACTCTTACTGGGACTAAAATTCCCTTGGTGGTTTGAAGTATTCCCTCACTGGTTTTCTATTGTAGTATCATTTTCGAGTGATTTTCTATCTATCTCAGCTTCTGAAGCCTTCAAATTTTATAATTAGGACTAAGACACCCTCCCTAGCATTTTAGTCCCTGTGGAATTTTAGATAGTAGATTCCAGGATCTAAATCAACATTTATGTACTTCTATTTGCTAGCATTAGTTACCTATTTTAGTCGGTTGACTTTTTATTTCATGTATTTTAATAAATCTATCTTAAAGTGCTTAATTTCATACACGGCTCAATTCCAAATTTCCATTTACAACATTACATCCTTCAGATCATTGCACATTATAATAAAAAAATTACCTTGTTTGAAATCTCAAAATTGCATTTATACATTCCATTTTGTTCCTTGATATTGCATTTTGAGATTGCATAGATTACTGTTAAAAAATTCTAGTATCTATCCTTTCCAAATTTTCAAAGTAAAATTTAGTCAATAAGAATTTTAATCATTCATTCAATGCATTCCCTAGTTATGAGAGTCTCTTAGTGAAAGAGCATGAAAGTGGTGATTCTTGCTTTAAACCTACACCCCCGCTTATCTATCCTATTTGTGAGGATGATGTTATAGAAGAGAATACAAACATAGATAATCATGATGATCATAATTTTTCTTCTCCTAATGCTGTTAGAGTAAAGGTCTTAACTTAATTATGTTGATTAAGTTAACCTTTATTCCCTTCTTAAGATTTCATGTTAGTTTGCATAAAGTGACATTTAATAATTATATTAATTATTAAATGTTATCCTATTAGGGCTTCTATTAGGGTCTTATTAGGGTTTACATGATCTCCTTTTTATAAGGATTGATCCCATTGTATTTCAAATCAATTCATTTACTCATTCTCTCTGATATATACATTTTTAGTTTTTAGAGAACCCTTGCTTGTTTGTCTCCATCTCTTCTTTTGTGATAGGTTATTTGCATGCAGGTGATATTCGAGGTTTGTGGTGTTGTATTTTCTCAACTCCTACATGGTATCAAAGCTCCACACTTGCTGCTTCATGTTCTTGTTGTGAAGATTCCTGGAGCTTCAAGGGTATGGGGTTTACAGTTTGTTTTCTTGATCTAGGGCACATCTGCAATTTTGAAGCATTTTCAGTTCAAACGAACATCGCCATTGCATCCGCAGCGGTCCAAAACCCCTAAATCGGCTGTTCATTCGTCCATTTTGGACAAAGTCAAAATTTGAGGCAATTTTTTTTTTGCGATACGGTTGTACAGCCATCCCCTACCTGGTAAATTTTTTTGACTTTTTTTTTCCATTGTAAAGTTTTGTTTTTATTAAAAAAAAAAACAAAGAAAAAGAAAAATATATATATATATATATATATATATATATATATATATATATATATATTTGCAGTTTTAGGGCTTGCCGGCCCAGTACTTGAAGGTACCTACACTTGTAGGGCTGCGGGCCCTCTTGCTTGTCGGTCAGCATACTGCCGACCACCAGCGGCCTTAGTGGCGACCGGCGGTAGACAGTACCGTCGACGGCAATATAGTGGCACCCCCCGCCCATGCCAAAAAAAATTACGTTTTTTTTATTGTTTTTTGTTTTTAAATTTTTAATTTTTTTCGAAAATAAGCCCAATTGCACTTTTAGGGTGATGGCCGTTTGGCCATGAAATTTAACCTAGTGTTTTTTCTGCAAGGGCCGTATGACCGTCAAATTTAACCCAACACTGGTTTTGTCCCTCTTTTGAGCTGATTTATTCCAGAGGCCGTAACTTGGGCATATGATATCATTTTTTGGTAAACGAGATATCGTTGGAAAGCTGGTTTCCTCATCTTTCCAGTGGTGTGGGTCTCATCACATATTTTTTCTATTGGTGCATTCTATAGCTAGTTTAAGACAAAGGGGCTTCTTTCAGTCTCAAGCTCATAACTTTTGATCAGTTTCTTCGTTTTTTGCAATCTCGGCGGCATTGGAACCATATTTCAGAGCTCTTTAGTTTCATCGAAGCCATTTTTCCTGAATTCACTCCAGGTATATTTTATTCAGTTATTTGTGTTTTCACACTTTGGTGGATTACCTGGACATATTTGCTCTTGGAAACCTTTTGTTCATATGGGATACTTTGTTCTTGGCTATTCTTCATGTATTTTCAACATTTTGTCCTTTGAGGACATTTTGAGCATCATTTGTAAGCTATCTTTAATGTATCTCACTGAGATAAAGTGCCACACTATTGTACATGCATCTTTTAGGGATTTTGCACATAAGGTTGTGCCATATTTTATACTCGCACTGATATTATAAAGTGCCATGAGGGGTTGTATAGTTTTCCTTTGTTTTGCCATCACATCTTTGTCCGATGAGTATCCCTCCACACCAACATTGAATCCATACCATGGGGGGTTGTGTAGTTTGCCTTTGTTTGCCATCACACCTTTGTCCAGTGAGTGTCTCTCCACGATGACCATGAATCCATATGATTCCAACCTCATGCATGTGTGTTTTGTTTTGCATACCACTTTTTCAGTTGCAGGTGCTATCTTGTGCACTTTCAGATGCATCTTCTCCTTCATGCACTACAAGGTGTTTCACATCATTTCAATTGATCTGTCAGGATCTCCCAGTTCAGGATAATGGGGGGGTATTATATTGTTCATACTAATTCTTCCTTGGTTTTGCCTTGGAAGGGATCTTCCATTCTCAGTTGATCAGTGTTTCAGACTATTGGTTCTTATGCCATCTGCATCTTCATTCCAGGTGTTTGCCTTTGTTTGCCATCTGATTCAAGTAGTGTCATATGGGCACTTATGCAAATTATTGTCTTCTTGTTCCTAATCATCCTATCTTCAGTGGAGGTTCTTCAGTACCATAGCAGTCATCTTTCGACAATTGTTTGCAGCTTCTTCTACTTTAGTGATGTCTCTTCTTGGCTTTCTTCTTCTCTTTTTGGAGTAGAGCTTTTTCCCATGAGTTTTTCTCTATTTCTCAATTTTAGAGAGATTTGGTTGTATTTGGGTACCTGATCTGGCCTAGTTGCTGGGACCCATGTTTGCCTTCTTGCATTGTAGTTACCTTTGCTTTCTTGCATTTATTTGTAGCTACACTGTTGCTCATCTTAAGGGGGGGTGTTAGAGTAAAGGTCTTAACTTAATTATGTTGATTAAGTTACCTTTATTCCCTTCTTAAGATTTCACGTTAGCTTGCATAAAGTGACATTTATTAATTATATTAATTATTAAATGTTATCCTATTAGGGCTTCTATTAGGGTTTTTCCTATTAGGGTTTTATTAGGGTTTGCATGATCTCCTTTTTATAAGGATTGATCCCATTGTATTTCATATCAATTCATTTTCTCATTCTCTTTGATATATACATTTTTAGTTTTCAGAGAACCCTTGCTTGTTTGTCTCCATCTCTTTTTTTGTGACAGGTTATTTGCATGCAGGTGATCTTTAGGGTTTGTGGTGTTGTATTTTCTCATCTCCTATAGATGCGTCTCCTTTTAGTGATGAATTTATCTTGGTGAAAGAAGATATAATCATTGAGAATCATGAAGATATTTCTTTTCCTTCTCCTCATCCCCTTTGGGAAGATATTATACCACAAGAAAATGAGATCATAAACACATCTCTCAACATTGTTGTACCTAATCTCCATTTCCCCTTTGAGAATGATATTTTAAAAGATAAAGATGATAGATTGGTGTTAGATGATTAAATTTTTAAGGTCTATAACAACCCTCTTTATGACCCTACCCCTACTTATCCTATTTTAGAAGATATTAGGGAACACATGAATACAACCATAAATGTTAATAAAAATCATAACTGTCAAGAAAATACTTTGATTAGTGAAACTCATTGGTATCTTGGTTTTCCCCCTTCACCTAGGAAAACCCTTATTGAGAAATAAAATTCAATCACTAATAACTCCCTTAAATGCGATGAAGTCATTTCAGAAGAACCAATCCTTAAATGTTAAGAAAATTTGGTTGATTTTTCTCTTAAAGAATCTCCCCTTTGGAACATATCATGGTGCAAGAAAATGAAAATACTTACAAAATTAATTCTTTAGATGAAGATGATGAAGTAATATTAAACTCATCTTCACTAAGAGATTATAAAAATAATGATAATTCTTCTAAGACTAAGCACATTAGATACCCATTAGAGTATTGTCCTGAGCCTAAACTTATCTTCTATCCACCCTCTCATAAACACAAGCTCAAAACAAACATGGCATTATCCTTGAACCACCTAAGAATAATGTTTTGTAAAAAACTAGTTACAATACCATTATTCATACATACAACACTAGGAAAAATCCCTTTAACCAAGAAAAAAACCTTCGACATCCCTCCCATTTCCTAATCCTATCTCACCTAGTGCCCCACGTTTTCCTTCACAAAGTGGAAAGGATTATGATCTCATTGAACAACTTCAGAATACTCCCACAATGATATCCCTCTAGGACTTGATTCAACACTCATCTAACTATCACACTATGCTTCAAAATGCCTTAGAACAAGTTCCTATCCCTTCTAATGTGCATCTGAATGAAATACCAGCCCTAATACAAGGAATGAATGTTGATATTATTTCCCACCAAAGTGAGCTCCCCGCTTTGGAAGTGCAAAAACAATACGATTCTTTCATGACCATAGCTCAATACTCCTTAAATGTGTCCTCTAGAGAAAACCATTTCTGTGGCACTTTGGAAAAGTACCATGATGAAAACCTGGTAAACATGTGTCATGTGTAGAATCGAGCATCTACGTGTACCATTTCAAGAGAAAGAATCTTATTGCATCCATAATAAATTCATATCTCCATCCATATCATTCATTCATCCATGAACCATTTATCCAACCCATTACCATCTATCTACCTTATCTTGATCTTGACCAAGTTTCGTGCACACTTTACACTTGCTTGTGGTAAACAAATTGACATGGGCCATTTTCATTGATCCTATCCAATCCAAACGTTATTTGAGCCTTGAAGAATTATCTGAATGAGCATTCCTCTATACGAACACCTTATCTTGTCACAAGATAATCCTTGGCATCCTTTGCGTGCTTACCATATCTATCCATACACCTATTCAAGAATCCACCCATGGCCGTTCAAACATTGCTAGGCACTAGGGGCAGATATTCACATCTTCCTATGAGAATAAATCTTGATATATATCCTCCAACTTATGTGGTTATCTGAACATTGGAAAACATGAACTGAAATTGGTTAAAAAAATTGTGAGCACCAAGTCAAATCACTAGCCCATGGTATATTTTGATGAGAATATGTTCCCTATCAAGTTGTATCTTTCATCGAACATCAATCCAAACAATCAATATTAGTCACATCTAACTTGCACGTTAGCGTCACATCAAATCATCAAAATTTTTTGTTCCAAATCAAGATTCATCAATCTTGATCAATTGAATCCAATCAATTATCACCTTTTTTTACTTAACACACTTATTAAAACTATCATCTTATGCACAATTTTACTCTGGGATAACACAACTTCCTTGGGTTTACAAGTCCATTATCATCTTATTTGATTTAATACACTTAGTCAAATTATCCAATCCATCATCAACTTGTTTGACTTAACACAGTTAGTCAAACCATCCTCTTTTGTACAAGTTTACTCTAGGATAACACAACTTCCTAGAATTTACAAGTGTGTTATCACTTTTGTTTGACTTAACACTCTTAGTCAAACTATCAGTCCATCAATCCAATCGATCAACATTAGGATTGGTTTTCAACAAAATCCCAAAACAAAGCACAGATATCATATCCACCTCCAAATCTTCAAAATCATGTGAAAATCCAAAAACATTAAAAAATCCATATCAAAATTCAAAAACATTCAAAAATCCATGACAAAATTCAAAAATATTCAAAAAATAAAAAATAAATTTAGAAAATATAATAAAATAAAAAACATCAAAAAATCAATCAAAAAAAATTCAAAATCCAAAACATTTCAAAAATTCAGAAAATATCAAAAATAGAGTCATCTTTCTGAACTATGTCATCTATGAGCTTGAGCGTAGGCAAGGTTGATCTTTGATCATCCCCCGAGACATTTTAAGTTAGTCCTTAGGCGTCCATCGCATTGGCAATCCATTTGCCCATATAGTTTACATTTTAGGTTAGTTTTTAGGCGTCCGTCGCATTTGCAATCCATTTTCCCATATATTCATTTTAGGTTAGTGCTTTAGGCGTCTATCAAAATGGAAATCTATTTTCCCATCTAGTTTACATTTTTAGGTCAGTCCTTTATGCATTTGTCACAATGGCATTTCGTTTGCATGTCTGTTCAGGCGTATGTCGCACTGACAATCTATTTTCCGGTCTATCTCATCAGCAGTCAAGTCAATTTTCATCAGAAATACATTGTCTCTAAGCTTAAACGTAGGTAAGGCCATCCTTGATTGGTCCCCAAGACACAAAATCCAAACACATTCACAAATCTTGAAAATACAAAAAACATTGTAAAATCCGAAAATCAAAATAGCCTCAAAACATTTCAAAAAATATCCAAAACATCCAAATATTTGGAAATAACCAAAATGGTGCACCCATCTCATCTCGCTTTCACTTGAAATAAACATCGCTCATAATAAATCAATCGTCACTTTCATCCTTCGGTGAAGCAATCAGAAGCAAGTCTAGTAGGTTTAAAATTGAATGCTTAATTGTCAAAGTCTCAAGTCTAGATCAGTGAGTCAACAAGTTGGTCAACTCAGAGTATCAATAGATTATCATCCAATCAATATCATCAAAACCCCGATCACAACATGTCCTAGGAATGCAACCTTCTTGCGATGGACATTAGCATCAGGTAATCCCGTAATTTAGCCTTGGCTAGTGGTACCAAGAACATTAGCTTGTTTTTTTACTTTATTTGGTCTTTTTGACTTATCTTATTTTGCACTCATTACAAGGACCTCTCAATGATGCCTACACAAAATAGGTTTAGAGAGAAAGGAATGGGGCAATGATCATTATCTTTTTTTTGTTGTGCTTGGTGGATGTTCTTATAAAATAACTTGGAAAATTCTTTCTTTGTTGGGTTTGTCCTAGCAAGGTTTTCATATGTCAAGTGTGAACAAGAGTACTCCTATTTGATTGTTGAGTCAAATTTCATCATACTAGGTGCAACTCCATCCTAGTTCGTAATACATTGATGCATCGTACCTATGTGTGTTATCAAACATAAGGAAAGTTATGCTTTTTATCTCTCCCATCCCGGGATAAGCAATACATCATCATCATTCATCATAATTTCTAATAAAGTTGGCTTGTTGAAATTTTGTGTCTTCTTGGATTCAAGGGTTGATCCCTCTCATTCTTCTATCCTCCTTCACGCTAACAATGTATCCATCTTGCATCCGTACTCTCATCCTACATAATCATGTCATATCATTTGCATAATCATTTAAGATGTTTAAAATAATATAGATTTTGTTATACTAAGCATCTTCCGAACATCTCATTTACATCATCATTATCATATAGATCATATAGTCTACCCATCCATACATCCATTTTGAACCTCTTTGTCATGAGATCTACCTCAAATCGAATATTTTCACTTGATCTCTTGAGGGGGCAATGTACTAACGTACTTATTTTTGCTGGGGCATCTGAAAAAATTAGACTTTTTTTTTAATTTTGATGTCATTGGCATCATTATTTTAACCAATGCAACAGGTACATTGCTTCAAAGAGGGGGAAAATGTAGACACGTAAAATAGACATCATACATCTCTCTCTAACCAAAATTGAATTCTCCTATTAATTAGTTAAAATAATTTATTGATTAATTCCCTAAGCTGCATCATGCTTAATTAACTAAATCAAATTATTTCATTAAGTCCTTAAGTTCTTCTCATTTCATTCAATAAATTAAAATGATTTAAATAAAATATAAAAATCCTAAAATCCTCCAAGTTAACTAATTTGAATTAATTAACCTTTAATCATAATCACCCAATCTCCAGATTTCGACTCAACTTGAATTAAATCTAAAATCTCAGCTAACCCACCCACTTGCACCAATAAATCATATCTTTGATTTATTAATTATTCTAATTACTTTCAAAAGGGCATCAAGAGGGAATATTCCTTAAATTTGAATCTTCCCTCCAAAGGAGTTGTCCCTTCCAACAAATCATTAAGAGGTCTTACACATGCTCTTACATGTCTCTTGCACAAGTCAAACTTGGCATTTAATGCACCTTTCATCCCCCCTAAACATGGCATTTCATCCAAATTCAAATTTCAAATTGGCACATTGGCCAAAACTTGCACAACCCTCATCCTCTCACATCTTGATAAGTGGTATCTTTTCATTGACTTATGCATGATCCCACATTCATCCAAAATTTCTCAATCTTTTAACTTTGAATCTATAAAATGAAAAGCATTCCAACACAACAACACTTAGAACACAAGTGGAGAACAACACAACTTGATGCACAATCTTGGAATTTTCATCATCATCTTTCATTTTGGCAACCTTGCTTATCAGGGGGTGGGAAAGGGAATCCTTTCTACATCATGAGGAGAACCACTCCCCCTATGAGATTGAAGTTTCAGTGATTTAGGAATAGTTTTCATATTCATCTTTCTTTCATGTTCATCTTGCTAGTTTGATAATGTGGTTATTTTCTTTATATTGCTCAATAATTTCATAGGGAAGGTTATCTCATTTGTTCAATATTGACATATTTAACTCATATTTGTCAATCTTGGATAAATGTAGATTTTAGCCTTCACATCATCCTTTACAAGAAATGAAACAAACAAAGAAATCCTCTCTTAACATTAATGTCGTTATGAAAACCATGAATGCTTTGAATTCATTAGATTTTACACCCTCTAGAAAAGGAGAGAACAAAATATCACTATCTAAAGAATCTTGTGTAAGTATGACATCCTATACTAAGAAAGAGATATATTTGTTGCAAAATAAAGAAACATCCTCAAATTTTGATCAAGAGAGTATCTTGAAAAGAATCCTCCAAGATTTTCAAATATCTCTCCCTCCAAGAACATGAAATATATCTTATTACAAGACTTCATTTTGTGCATATCATAGAGTTCATAGTCAAGCTACTAATGAATGTGGGAGCACCTAATTCCTCTAATTGATATTCATTTTCACTCTAGCATGTTTCTCATCAATCATACTTTCTCACCCTTTTCCTGCATAAATGGAGGTAAGGGGTTAGGAAAACTTGTCCTCGTATGTCACTTGTCATTGTCTCTTTTGGCTAGTTGAAAACCTTTCATGAACATAAAAGAGAAAGCTTGGGATTTGGAAATCATGCCTTAAGTTGGCTCGCATGTGACATTATTATTTATGATGTAGTTCAATCTAGAAAAATATGACTTCGCATGGGGCTTTCAAAAACACCTCTCATGTCTCATTCTACTGTAAAGAGATTTCTCATAGAAATGGTGTTAGCAACTACTTTAAACTAGGGGCATACATCGACATTCATGTTTTATTATGCAATTTGTTTTCTTCCTACGATGTGTTTCTTTCTTGGTGGTGTCATTGGGTTTAATTTCCTCTAATATTGTGATATTTATTTGACTTTTCCTCTATTTGAAACATTAAGCACAATGTTCCCTAAGAGGATACCTTGTACGAACTAAGCAAAATCCATTTTTTAATATCTCTCTTTCTTGTTGTGTTGTGTCTTGTTCCTTATTAGATTCATCGATTTGATATGGACCCTTGGGGCTCACCTAGTGAACAACTAGCTTCACTATCTCGTGTGAGCATGCATGTTTGTACCTTATTAAAGTCATGGAGCTATGGCTTTGATATGGTCCCCCTGGGGTGCACCTAGTGAACAAATAGTTCCCACTAGCCCTTGTGAGTGTGTGCTTTCATTTGCATAGTGGAAAATGCATTCCAATTGTAAAATCTCTTCAAACCTAGACTCGGCCCACCGTATTGGATGGCCAGTCGAAGCTTGATCTATGATATTTTCCTTTTTAGTTTTCTATCCTTGATGGTGTATGGTGGAAATCTGGTTATGGCTTCATATATCATCCACAAGAGTGTTCCTTTGTGTCTATGTTGGTTTTACATAGGATCTTGATCCTTGGGGCTTGATCATCCCTCTTGATTCTTGTTATTCTATCATACTAACATTTGTACATTTTAACCCTTCTTGATTGTGTGGTTTGCTACTTTAGTGTGAGTTTGAAGCACGCTCATCCTCTTACTAAAGTGGGGGCTAAATCTAGTGTAGTAAAATGCATACCCTTGCATTTTAAAAAAGAATTGGGCCCACCTTGCTTTATTTATGCTTATTTATGGCTTAATTGGTCCTATTTTACATCCACAAGCCCTATGAACTATATATTTTATGGAAATTCTTGAAAAAAATCAAAACATAAATGATCATTTAATGTTTTTCTCTATGTGTTCTTATTTTTTTTGACTAGGAAAAATACACCACCTTGGGCATCTTTTTCATCCATGGTTCTGGGGACCTTGATTTTGAAACCACCTTAAAAGGTCCCTTGTTGAAGTCTATGCCTCAAAAATTGATCCTCGAGACTAATATGCCACCTAGAGTGTCTTAGTCCTCCTAGGCTTAATTTCGAGACTTGATTTCAAATTCGGGAGGGATTTAGCCTCTTTTAATTAATATTTCATATGTCGGCTTGTTGTGGTGTAATTTCGGGATGTTAAGCATGAATTAATATAACTATAAGGTTATGTCACTCATTTTCATCTAAGCAAGTTGTGAGAGCATTCCCAATAGTACTTTTTGGAGTCCATAAGAGAATTCAAGAGCAATTCATCAAGAATTTGGAGCTATCATCTAGATTCAAAATATCATGTCAAGGGTTTAGTGCATCCATTCATGTTGTTGAGCCAAGATTGTGGATGTAGAATTGAAGATCTATTTGCCATAATTGTTCACATCATATTCCAAGATCCAGAATCTACATTCTTCTTGGCCACTACATGGTAGATTATAGATTTTCTCCACAAGACATCATCCAAGGTGATATCATTTACATATTACATATTTCATATTTCATGATTAATTTAATCATTTGGTTTAATTACCTACAAGGTTTTTGACCAAGGCAAACCCCCATTCACTAGAAATCAGCAAGTTTTCCCTCTCTTGTGAGTTTGTATTTGCAGATCTACATTGAAGAATTGAAGATCATTTGGAGTGCAACATTGAAAAGTTGAAAAAGTTGCATTGCAAATTTTTCATCTTTACGAAAGCTTTCCTATAGGCTAGATCTTGAAGTTTTAGGTCCTGGAATCTAAGGTGAAGCAAATACAAACTTTGGAGCTCAAGAACACATTGAGAGTTTTTAGAAATTCAGAATGGGACTAATATGCCACCTTGGACATCTTAGTCCTCCAGAAGGTATTTTTTATAGATTCTTCACGATATGATTTTGACATCTGAAGATTCCATATTTTCCCTAAAAAACATCATGACTAATATGCTAGTTTGGGTGTCTTAGTCCTCCTAGGCACTGTTTGGCTACTTATTTTTATTTGTAGAATCCTCATTACATCTCCAAACTTCCCAGGTATAGATACCCTAACCTAGTGTTGCTTAATTTCATCATTTGCATCTCTCATTTAGCTTATTTTAGGTTGTTTTGCATATCACATTGTGTTTTCCAAAATTATCTTTTGTAAGCATTTGCTTGGTGGTGAACCCCTTAAAATCTAAAAGAACCCTTTCCTAGGTCTTGTTCATTGTGAATTGGCTCACCTTGTGAGGTTGTTAGTCAATCCACTTACGATTCCTAGTAGATTATTGAATGATAATAGGATAAAAGTGTTGTTTTATGATGTAGGTTATAAATCACCCATTTTCCTATTCTTCAAACATGGAAAAGTAGGGGTTTGAGGGTGGAAATTACTGATGGGTTTTATGGATCTAGACTATAATATTCACTTTCCACCATTGTTTTAAAATAAAATATAATATAATGGCCCTCATTTTATTTTTGAAGGTAAAATATGCCCATGATCTGTAATTCTCATGGCGGGAAAATTTTCTTTTAGACTAGATTGATGTAACGACACTTATTGTACTCTACGAGGTAAAATGTATGATTTAGAATTGTCATGAGACCCAAAATTGTGGGTCCCATTAGAATTACAAATCATGGGTACATATAACCTTGCGACATACAACTAGGGCCATTACATATACTGTAAATCAATTGTATAAACTAAAGATTAGAAATATGGTCATAAAGCTACTAATAATTATGATATACTATTGCAAAATTAATATAGAAATTTCTACTATAACCTATAAAATTTAGGCGAATCTAATCTAATCATGTATCGAATATTGTGGGAAATTTTAGAGTACAATTTTGTAATAAAATAAATACTTTGGCAATTTAAATGCCTATAATAAAATTTTATAATAATGTGGCGATTCAATTCATGTTATAGCTCGAACAATTAGCTAATTTTGGAACACAAATTTCAACTATTAGCCAACTGGCATATATTAGCCACTAAGAAAATCACTGAGAAACATTAAAAGATGATTTTATGACCTTAAGGGAACCTATCCCATTAGCTTGTGTGCTTTCACCATAGACCATTATGCTTATGGAAAGAAACAAAATTCAATGCATAAGGCACATGCACCACAATAGGTGTACATGCACCATAAGAGAATGGATATATACCACTAGGTAGTGTAGGTGTGTCATGATCCAAGGGTCAAGAGTTTTAGGTTTATTTGAATGTTGATGTGTTGGTTAGGGTCCAGATGCACCAAATTGTAGAGAACATGCATCGAATTGGGGAAGATGATAGGGTGCTGGCAAAAAGTTGAGTTCACTTTTTGGCCAAAAAGTGGAAGTGTTTTCCCCGATTTTTAGAATTTGAAGCAATTGACCTTAAAATTTGAAGCACTTACAGATGAAATCTTCGAAAAAGTCAATAATCATTAAATGTATTACTCAGAGTCTAGTTTCCTAATTTGTAATTTATTTCAATTCCTAGATTGTACAAATTGAGTTTCAATAGGCATTTCTAAAAACAACTATATAAAAGTCATTTTTTTTTTACCATACCATGTACATGTACGACATCCATATTTTGAGCTAAATTATTGTTATTTTCTAAATAATTTTGGGAAAATATTTGTGACTCACTAAAGCTTGTTTTCGATATTTTTTGTAATTTTTTATTTGAATACATTTTTTTTGTTTTAAAATTTCTATTAGGCATATTTGTCATTTTGAAAAATAATTGTGTATGACAGGCATAAGATGACATAAAATTATGATTTTATTTTTATTTTTTAAATTAAAAATAATTTTGTGATGTTTTTCTTATGCAATCCATTCATCAAAATTTTATGTTGATAAAAGTTATTAAATTAGTAAAAACCCTTGATATTTAAATTTTATGGACTAGTTTCATGAAAAATTAATTGAAAAATAGAAAAAATAATCCAATTATAAAAATAAATACATATTTAGAATCTACATTGTCTCATCTAAAATAGGTTTTAATTTTGTCAAAATATTCTACAAAACATTTGTCAACCATATGTCCAAAATAGTGTTTTTCTCTAACATTGTTAAGACCTTCAACTTGCAGGTCAAACCAAGTCCAAGGCCTAGGTTTAGATTCCCACTGCTTTTCTTGACCCAAAATATATGGAAAAAACCTAATGACAAATAAAATCCAAGTTCACATTTTAGTAAATGGGATCCCATTTCCAAAACGGGATCCTGTTTATAAAGCGGGATCCTATTTCCCAATATTAAATGCCATGACATTGATAGGGAAATAGGATCTCGCTCCTTTGTAAACGGTCCCCACATTTAATATTGGGAACGAGATCGTGATTATAAAATAGGATCCCATTTGTTTTTAACCATTTTATTTAAATTTACTAAGAATTTTGCAACTTCACATGTATGGTCAAGAGCAGAAATATTGGGCTATTTTTCATGAAGCATTATCTTTATAGGTGGTGACTTGCATTTTTTATTATTTTTTTCCAAGGAGGCATCATGCAAACCATTTTTGAAGTGGAATTGTGTTAGCTTTGTACTTGTTTGGAGGAACAAAAGGTGTTCAAATTGCAATATGGATTGATGTTTTCAAAGGAGGCATGAAGTAATTTTTTTTTAAAGTGGAATTGTGCTAGTTTTCTACTTGTTTTGAGGAACACAAGAGGAAGAATTTTCTCCTTATAGGTCTTCAATTTCCAATTTCGATTGAATTTTTTGAAGAATTTCACTATTGACATTCATTTGTGCTAGAGAATTTTATAATCATGGGAGATAAGCTCATAATAAGAGGAGGAACACATTGACTCCTGAAGAAATTAAAGAAAAAAAGGAGGAGAATCAAAGACCAAGGGAAAGAAGAATGAGAATTAAACCAATTAATGATGGGGGGGCATCCCATTCCACAACTATTGAAGATAAATAAATTAAGGAGACCATGGTTGTAGATGAAACTAATTTGCAAGAAGTCAATTTAGAGAAGAATATGATTATACAAGAAAGTCCTACTATATCTTCAAATCCGTCTTTCAATGTTATGAAGAATGTTTCAATATGCACAAATCCAGGTATGTCTTCAATCCACATGTTAGTGAAATGGTCAATTTGTATGTAGAATTTTTAAAATATGCTAGACTTAACAATGTTGACATTGATAATATTAAAGAGAGATGAGAATTTTATAGAATTTGTTGAAAATAAAAATGAGAATGATCCTTTTGTTGAAAATGAAAACAAAAACCATTTTTTTGGTGTAAATGAAAATGAAAACTATTTTTTTGATGAAAATGTAAATCATTTTGAAGTTGAAAATGAAAATGAAGATGAAGATGTAAATCTAGAATGTGATGTTGAATTTAATGAAAATTCTTTTTTGTAAAATTGAAAGTGGTGTTTTTGATAATCTTCCTAGTCAAATTTCTTGGAGGCAAATAAGAACACATGTGAATAAAATATACAAAAAATTATTTTATCATAAAAAAATTGCAATTCAACGTCAACTAATGATACAATTGATGAGAATACAAAAAATGAGGAAAATAATGAAAAGGTTAGTCTTTTTTGTTAAACCAAAAAGAAAAGATCAATCATTAAAACATGATATGTCTAATTTTGCTAGTTCCATTCAATCTATTAGGAAAAATAGTTGATCTATAGATAAAAATGCAACAAAAAGAGCTATAACAATTGTTGTAGTTAATAAAGAAACTTTGAATAAAATAATGGTAAGAAATATTAGTGAAGTTTTAAAAATACACCCTAAGACATTGCTAAGAGTGGAAAAAAGAAGAGAAAGTATATAAAATGATCCTATCAACTAATGTTGGAGTTTTAGTGGTTGAATCCTTAGGTCTGATGTGAAATTGAATGTTGAAATTAAATCTTTGATCAAAAAATATTGGCATGATAATACTAGGGTTTGATCTAATGCTAGAGATGTTTTAAAATTAAGGGTGGGATACAAAATTCGTGATCCTCACCCAAAACACCTATTAGATACAACACAAACTAAATTTTATAGAAAATTTTGTGGTGATTTAGTGTTACATGGTAATATTAAAAGAAGTCAAAGGTCTTTTGAAAAATTTAAATCGTGGTATGTAAAAATCAATAAGCGACGAGTATCTTGTTGTTATAAAATTCATGTTGAATTTTATTATTTTATGATGTTTTATAATATATACATTGTACTTTGCATACTAACATGATTATATAGGAATGTGGTATCAATATGCCACCTGAAGCAATAAGGGAGTTTATTTTAGGTTTGTTTTGTGAAAGGTCTAATGGTAAATTGTTTTCTTTAAGTTCTTGTATTTCTAGACAATGCATTGACTGTGTAAATCTTTCATTCTTAAGAATTTGAGTGCATGAAAATATTGATAATGATTTTGGACAACAATTAGTTGATGTTAAAAGGCTTAAGAATGCTCACTATTCTTTAAAAGATGGAAAAATAGGAAAATGTTGTGATTTAGTTATAGAAAAAGTTAGTGTGCATGCATTTATGAGTGAATTTAAGAATAAGATTGTACAAAAATATGTCACGCACTATCAACATGCTCGATTGCTTCATGGCCAATTTTGTGCATGTAGAAACACATTTCCAATTGGTACTATAATTTTAGTGGTTGATTTTGCAAAAAATTATACTCTAGCTCCGCAAGAGGAAATTGAAACACAGTATTATAATTCACTACAAGTAGCTATGTTTGTCCATATTGTTTATAGACATAAAGATGATAACACTAAGGATGATAGAAATTTTTTGAGGGAGTGTCATTTTTATTTGAGTGACAACATATTACACTCGTCAGATATTGTTCAATTTTGTTTCACTATTTTTTTACAAAAATTTAAGAGAAAGAGGAATCCATATGAAAGAAGGGCATGTTCAAGATCATCATGGAAATAATAGGCCATTAAGTGGCAATAAAATTCAAAAAAATTAGAGTTAGGAAAATTGATGTAAAAAGTTGAATAAGTTAACTATATTATTTCAATAATATGTAAGAATAGAATTTGTTGCAAATTGAATGTAGTATCTAAACTACTAGGTTTATTTTTATTTAAAAAAAATCTATTTGGTTAAAATTTGAAGTTTCAATTTAGTAGTACTTAAATTTCAGGGAAAGAATAAGAAGCAGGTGTTTGTCTCACCACCTAAACCACAATAAATAGATAATATTTTAGATAAAAGTAGAAGACTCATTTCCCGATGTGATGAATATTTTTTTGTAACTTTTTTTCAAGTAAATAATTATTTATGATTTTCCTATTACAACTTTTTAAAAATATAAAAAAAATTGCACGTCTGACCACCTTAACTTGGTCAAAACTTCATGAAATTCAATTATTCTTTTTAAATCCTATAGTATGTGAAGCATAAAATGTGAAACATGTTTCAGATTCAAAAATTGTGATACCCTTTGAAAGCTACAGATGTTTTTCAATCAGCCTATCAATCAAAACTTTGTTCTTAATTCAAATAGAAAAAGAATTATAGTAATTTATTAGATTCAAAGTAAAGCATAATTTATATTGGTGGAAAGCTAAGAATCTCCTTTAAAAACCCTTTTCGTTTCATCAATTTTGGGTTAAAAAAAAGTTCTCAACCACATGGGCCATCATATCACTTACATATCACCACTTTTTAGCCCATCATGATCCTGCACATACCCAGAGCACCTCATATGGTCATATAATTGTATGCGACAGTTCAAGAATTCTCAAATGTTATATTGGTTAAGTAGGGTTCACAAGGAACTTAACTTCCAACATATATGGATTTTTCTTTAAGTTGGGCATGGTAAAAGAGTGAACCCTAATCCTAGACCTCCATAAACATAAGAAATATACACCTAGTTAGATAAAAAACAAGTGAGAATTGAGATTCCCCATGAAATTCATTTAACTTGCAAAGAACAAGAATTGAGAGGAAGAAAACAAGCAAACATAAACAAAATCTATCCAATCTTATTCTATGTAAATAAAACTCTTGATCTCATGGGGGAGTTGGTGCCAATTTGTGTGTAGGAATTAGCCCTTTCTCAACTCCTATGATGCAATGTTGATGAGTGATGCACTTTGATGAAGATTCAATTGAGCCCCACAATGAAAAACCTGTATAACCTAGCTAAGATCTTGATCAAATGGATGAAATAGATATGTTTGAGGATGAAATTGAGTATAGTGAATTTACTCAAATTATGGATGATATTGTGGATCCTCAAATCAATAGAGAAGCTCTCTATTTATAGGAGATAAGGATGGAGGTATGTGAAATAGGATGAATGTGGGATTAAAGATGGACCAATGGCATTGTGCCACTTATCAAGATGCTAATGGAAGGAGGTTGGGAAAATTTTGGTGATTGTGCACAATAAATGTTGGGTATGTGTAGGATCATGATGGGCCAGAAAGTGGCGATATCTTAGTGATATGATGACCCATGTAGCTGACGACTTTTTTTTTACCCAAAATTGATGAAACGAAAAGGGTTTTTAAAGGAGATTCACAAATTTCTACCAATATTATTTTTTCATTACTTTGAATTTAATAAATTATTATTATTCATTTTCTATTTGAATTATGACTAAAGTCCTGATTGATAGGCTGATTGAAAACATATATAACTTTCAAATGGTATCACATTTTTTGAATCCGAAATATGTGTCACATTATATGCTTCACATACTATAGGATTAAAAGAAAAAATTGAATTTCATGAAGTTTTCACTAAGTTAAGGTGATTAGACATACGAGTTTTAATAATTTTTTAAATTTATAATTGAAAATTCATAATTAATTATTTACTCGGAGAAAAATAACAAAAAAATATGTATCACATCCAGACATGAGTCCCCTACTTTTATCTAAAATATTATAAAAAAATATTTTCATTTTATTATGGTTAGGGTGGTAAGACAATCACCTACTTCTTATTTTTCCCCTAAAATTTAAGTACTACTGCATTGAAATTTCAAAATTTCACCAAAGAGATTTTTATTTTCTTTAAATAAACCTAGTAGTTTAGAAACTACATTAAATTTTCTACAAATTTTATTCTTACATATTTTTGAAATAATATAGATAACTTATTAAATTTTTACATCAAGTTTCCTAACTCTAATTTTCTGAATTTTATTGCCACTTAAGGGCCTGTTTTTTCCATGATGATCCTGCACATACCCTATTATTAGGTGGAATTTTAAATTCATGAAATTACTTGTAAGAGGGAAAAAGAGTGAAATAAATTCCACTTGGCTCAATGCACAAGGACATGTAAGAGGAATGAATGTCTTGTTGGAAGGACCAATCCACTTGGACGGATTTTCAAATTTTGCAGGAATATTCTCAAAATATGCCAAGTTAAAAGTAAATAAAGATTTAATAAATCAATTAAATGTATTTTCATGTGCAAGTGGAAAAATCTTGAGAATTTAAGAGATTTTAATTAAATTAATAATGGGTTAATTAATTTAATTAGAGATTTAGGTTATGTGATCGATTGATTTAGATTTCTAGGTTCATTTAAATCAAAAGATGAGAATGTGATTTAGATTTTAACTAAATAAAGGATTTCATTTATTTAATTAAAAAGGGATGATGATGTTAGATTAAATCAAATAAGGTTTAATTTATTTAATCTAATGAAGGAACTTTTTAAATTTAATCAAATAAAATGAATTATTTAATTAAATAGAGATCAAAGGATTAATTAAATAGCTTTGATTTATTTAATTAACAAGAGAGAATGACTCAATTAGATAATTTTGATTTACTTAATTAAGAGAGGAAATGTGATGACAAGATGAGAAAATGATTTAAAATGAAATGAAGTTAGTAATCAGAATCAAGTGTGTCGGTATTTTTTCCATGTCTACATTTTGCTCCTCTTTGAACCAATACACCTATTGTGTTGGTTCAAAGAATAAACTACTGTGATCAACATTCAAAAAAATTCTATATATTTTAGATGCCCCACTGGTACCCTAGTGAGAATAATTATGTTGGTATATTGCCCACTCGAGAGATTGGATGAAAATTATGTTTTTTGGGTGATCTTGCAAAAAAGAGAGGACAAGGTGCCTAACGGGTCAAAAAAGGCTCCAGGATGCAAAACAAATGTGTTAAAACATTAAAAATGATGCAAAAGGGCCCTTGGATGGACAAAACATGATTGCGGGTCCAAAACCCTCATTTTTTAGTCTTAAATAGACCCTCAACGGTCATTTTCAAATCATTTTCACACTTAGCCTTTGAAGATTTTACACTTTGAGATCTGAGTGTTGATCGAGATGGGACAAAGATTACTTTCCTAACACGTGTTAGAGTGAGTATGATTGAAGTAGCGGCTAATCGATGTAGGACCTGTAGTATGTACCCCTTCCTTGACTTGTAATTTTGATCATTTTTGTGCATTTAGTAGGGTCAAAGTTAATTTAGAGTCAAGAAATTCTATAAAGTGCCATTGCAAATGCTAAATTGGGACCATGTGGATTATAATTGCATGACATATGTGAAGAGCAACATTGTGGGCTACTTTAGGAATTAGGATTTTAGGGCTAAGTCAACCACATAGGAAAAGTGTGCCGCAACGAGGCTATTTAGAGTTTAAGACCCTAGGGTGCGGTCAAACTACATCACAAAGACATAGTTTGGAGTTTGCAAATTATGCCACAATTACAAATAATGCCACAATTGTTGTTTGGCATGCGAGAACTCAATTCGAGGGTTTGATTTTTTTTGAAATTTGATGTAATGAGTTTTCTTGCATAGGAGGACCTTGTGATACTACACCCAAGCAAGAACAGATTCTTGATACTTAGCAGGCTAGAGGAAATGCATTATCTTCTTCAAGAGTATCTTACTACCATTGGCCTCTGGTATGTCACATACATTCATCTTGCTCAGACCCATTTGAGAAAGACGATAGTGTTGGTGGAGTGATGGCACAGTGAGACATCCTCCTTTCACCTTCCTACTGGTGAGGCCATAGTTACACTTGAGGATGGTTGGTGCATCATATGGCTATCCATCCATGGTGAGAGGGTTATATATGGTGTGGATTCCAGGAGAGATGCCTACTTCACCATTATTCGGTTGGATCAGACTATCTTTTCTTAGTAATATATTGATCTAGAGAGGTATTGGTGCATAGTTCCCACATTCAGACTCATCATTATTGCCATCATATTAGGTTTGATGGGGTTGGATCGATGGGGTTGATACTTCAATCTAGATTGGGGATTGGCATGGGAGCGGATGATCTTTCATAAGAATTTCCTTGCATGGGGCCCAATGATGTTGGCCTCATTGTACAAAGACTTACATAAGTTTTCTTATTTGTATAGTAGGCCATTGGGGTCGAGGTTACATTGCTTCAAGTCTAGGAATAGAAGCTCAATGCATTGCTTTGCTCATAGGTTACACAAGTTTCTTTAGATGTAGATGATTTGGTTGTTTGGTGTTATGTCAATGCACATATTATATTTCCTCATACAGGGGAGGTGGCATCGCCCACTAGCGACGAGTTATTGATGAGATGACAGAGTTTACCTAGAGGCCCTGGCTTGGCATAAAACCATGGTACAAGGATGTTGATCAATTATTATTTGCCTTCTAGGATAGGTTGATGCAGGGTAGGGAGCATACTATGGTCAAGAGACAGCTCCCTAACAAAGTGGCTAGGCAGTTTGGAGACACTCAAGATAGGCTCAATGACCAGTACATGGAAATATATGCCCATACTATGAGGGAGACCACATGGGGCCTATCCATTCCAACAAATGAGGTTGTAGTCTCCTTCAAACAGTTAGTGGCTAGGCCATGGCCATATGATTAGGGGTAGGGTGATGCGGGGGTGACACAGTCATACAGGGATTGATTTAGACCCCCTCTAAGATTGATAGTTCCAACTTTTCCACTCCCACGTCAGAGGTTGAGAGGTAGATAAGCTAGCTGAGGATAGGGACAGGGTTGTAGGGATGATAAATATATGGATGGAGATGGGTTTGGACTACCTCCACACAAGACACCACCCCAAGTATAGGTAATAGACACCTCCTCGAGTACAGACACCACCCAAAGATGAGGAGGGAGAGGTCCCTCAACAATAGCAACAATATATAGATCACCAAGATGTCATGATCTAGCAGTTGCAAGCCTAGGTGCAGGTTCTAATTGTGGAGAGAGATCACGCTCGACAACAGGTCACAACACTTACTAAGGAGAGGGATCAAACCAATTTTGAGAGAGACCGGGAGATAGGATAGTAAAGATAGCTTGAGAGTGCAACCTCTACATCCCAAGGCTAGTTAGTATTCTCACAAGAATAGAGGGAGGATGTCAAAGAGGCAGAGTATTACACACTCCATAATAGACAGGCAGTGCCACCAGTAGGTTAGGTACCTAATTATTCACAACAGATAGGGATGAGGCCTCCCGAGGACCATGTCAAGAGGTAGGTTTGGGAGGGCAGTAGCTAGTAGGGGTAGCTTCATTTTTTGATAACAAACATTATTTTATTTTTGATTCATGGGCTCCGATGCTCCTATTGTACCATACATATTTGATCCTGATTTTGTACCTTAATATTTACTCATCTTTATATATAAATGAGATGTTCTGATTTATGAGATGTCTTATCTTATTTGTGGTGGATGTATTTAATTTCCTATGTGTTATGATGTAGTGAGTATGGATGCATTTCTTTATTGTACCTTTTCTATGAATTTTCTGGTGACTATGTATGGATGCTATTATGATATGCAAAAATGGTTATCTATATTATTTCCTAAGTGAATTATGTGATGCATTTATGAATGATGTATCGAAATAAAATGTTATGTCATTATGAGATGATACATGGTATTTATGATATGCAACGGTAATACAATGAACGCGATGTTAAATTATGAACTAATGATAATATGCAATGTATATGATTATGATATGCAACACTATGTGTTTTATGTAATGGGCATTTTATTAGTATAATGCAAGATGATCTTTTATGAGTATGTAATGGTGATTTGATGTAAATGGTGTAATGCACTTTATGATTTATGAGATGATGTTTTATGGAATGATAATGATATGTGAATGATAATGTGAAATGGATTTAAAGTTGAATTATTATGTGTAATACGGTTATTGTAATATGCATATGGATATGATAATGATGAAATCGATGATAATCTACGTAATGAAATGTAAATGTTTCTATATTAACAATACAATTATTCAATGTGCATATATATTTCCTACATGATGATGATTGGTGGATGCAGGATGGATGCATTCAAGTAACTATTGCAATGTGATGTTAGTATGGAAAGAAGACAAAAGAAAGAAGATACAACAATATTTATTTTATGATGATGATGATAATGCAACCAGGAGTTAAGATTTTAAAAGGGCCATTTACTTTATGTTTGATAATACACGTAGGTATGATGGATCAAGGTATTAGGAACTAGGATGGCCTTGTACCTAGTTTGATGGACTTTGAATTGAGAATTAGATAAGAGTACTCTTGTTCACACTTGACATATGAAACCTTTATTTAGAATGTAGTTTAGATATCCTGAAACATATCAGAACAAAACATAGAAAAGCATGCCTTCCTATGTGGTCAAAAAGATACCTAGAACACCCTCCCTACAAACCAAAAAGAATACCCATGAAAAAGTTATTTTAAAGAACTGGGTATGTGCAAGATCATGATGGGCCAAAAAGTGGTGATATCTAAGTGATATGATGACACATTTGGCTGACATTTTTTTTTTTTCCCCAAAATTAATGAAACAAAAAGGGTTTTTAAAGGAGATTCCCATCTTTCCGCAAATATAAATTATGCTTTATTGTGAATTTAATAAATAATTATTATTTATTTTCTATTTGAATTACAACTAAAGTCCCGATTCTTAGGTTGATTGAAAAACATCTATAACTTTCAAACATTATCACTTTTTTTGAATCTGAAACATGCACCAAATTCTATGCTTTGCATAATATAGGATTAAAAAAATAAAAATTAGTTTCATGAATTTTTGACCAAATTAAGGTTGTTAGACATACAGGTTTTTATATTTTTAAAAATTTGTAGTAAAAAAATCATAATTAATTATGTACTTGGAAACAAATTACAAAAAAATATGCATCACATTGCAACACGAGTGCCCTACTTATATCAAAAATATTATAAAAAATTATTATCATTTTATTATGGTTAGGGTGGTAAGATAGACACCTACTTCTTATTTTTTCTCTGAAATTGAAGTACTACAATATTGAAATTTCAAAAAAACAAAAATTTGACGAATTTTCTAGATATCTATATTAAAAAGGATAAAATTACAAATTCACAAAAAAGGGGCGGGTGGTGAGAAGTCACACCCCGAAAGTCACATGGGCTCAGCCTAGAATTACCAAAAAAGACAAATGTCACATGGGCCTAGCCTAGAAATAAAACAACTGAATGAAAACTAAGCAGCTAAAGGAGTGCCAGAAGATCTTGGGGGATCTTGGTCATCCAGATTATTCCCCCATACATCAGCGGGGTTAGAAGTGACATCAGGAGGAGCACCCCAACCATCATCATTCTTTTCTTCTTTTTTATCTTTATCCTCGTGCCAAGGCAAGATTGCGAGAGCAAGCCGCATAAAGCTTTTGCCAATGGAGGGCCTACCAAAGCCAGTAGCAAGAGGAGCATCTAAAGGCCACCCAGAACTGCCACAACTACTCCTCAGCACACCACTAGAGTGCCAGCCCTGACCGGGACGTGGCGAAGGAGAATGAGCCCACCTGGGAGGCCAAGAGTCCCTCCGAGCAAGAGGCTGGGAGCGAGCCCATGTGGAATCACTCTGCTTTCGGCCCCGAGAGGGTGATAGGCCATGGGAGGAGGAGGACATGTTAAGAATCCAAACCACAGTACAAGGGGCATTGCCCCAGTGGTCCAGGAGAACCTGCAGGTGAGCCACTTCTAGTGCAACCTTATTGGCTTACACTTCAATCTGTAACATTACATTAGAACATATAACAGCTTTAGCATAAAGAGACACATTAATATCGAAATGTGAATGAGCAAAAATACAAGCATTTTTGTCTTTCTAGATATTGGAGAGGATTTCCACTTTGAAAGTGTGCCAAATCTGGGTGAACTTAGCTGGGGTTCTAGGCGGGTCCCCCAGCAGAACCATATGCCATGAAAAGGGTTCAGGCCTAAAAGGCTGAAAGAAATCATGAATCCAAGTCCAGAACTACTGAGCTCTAGGACAAAACCGAAAAAGGTGTTTGAAGCTTTCTGGCTACCCACAAAATGGGTAGCAAGGGTTAGAGACCCCCAAATGAACTAGTCGAGAGCCCACAGGCAAGCCTTGGAAAATAATACACCAAGCAAAGTGGGTTAGCTTCGGATTAACAATTGCAGACCAAATGGCATCAAATCTCCTACGCCAAGTAAAGATCGAGGAGTTAAGAAGCCATCGCTAGTTCAAAGAGCTGAGCATAGGGAAATGGGGTGAAAGCCACCTGTAACCAAGTCGCGGCTTGTAGCTCCTTAGAGGAGTATCTGGAAACCATTTCTAGTCTTTCCACCAAGGTTTGTGCCCACGAATGCCAACTTTGTGAAGAATTTTTGCCAGAATGGCATTCACCAGCCCATCAAATGTAGGATGATCTTGGTTTTGAAGGCTGTACTGGGTTTTAAAAGCATCCCACAATAAAATACTCATGGTAGGCCGGTGGAAGAGCTAGTGCAAAGTCTAGATGCCCTTCTTATGGAATCAAAGAGCTTTGAGCCAAGGCGACTTGGCCAAGGGTTGACCATTCTGAGCCAGAAAGGGAGACCACTAGAGATTATGCTGGTTGATGGAAAGCCCATCATGGAAACCAGCCCCAACCCAATGGAGCCAAGGCTTGATAGTTTCCCAAGAGCGCCAAATACTTTTAGGCACAAAGGAGCCCATAATTTGAACTGGCTCCCTCATAACTAGAAGGGTTTGGAAGCTGATTCCCTTCCAGGCGGGTCTATGAATATGAAAGCCAGACTGGATACAGTGTTGAAGGAGAATTTTCCAGGCTTCATCCCTAGTAAGCGCATGGATGGAGTAGTCCCTTGTCATTGAGTGGAAAGCAAGTCGAGCCCTCCAGAATCCTTGGGGAGATAGCAAAATTCCCAAGTGACCCGATGAAAGCCCTTATGGGTCTCAGTAGAGGCCTAAAGAAAATCATGGAGCAACTTCTCAAGCCTATTGTAGGCTACTTTAGAAGGAGCCCAACAGGAAGAATAGTAGATGTGGGTGGTAGCCAAGATTTTAGAGCACACCTGAAATTTTCCAGCCAGTGAGAGAGGCTTGGTAACCCAATATGCCAACTTTTGTTCAACTCTGGAGAGCACATCTTGCCAGAGCTCCCGAGGGGAAGCCTAGAAGGTGAAAGGAATGCCCAAGAATCGAAAGATTTCACCCTGACTAATCCACTTTCAGTTATAAGTTTGAAGCCATGCAGGAGTGGGGAGCACAGACTGTTTGTAGCACAAGGTTTTGTGCCATTGAATTGCGAAACCGAACGCAAGAAAAAAATTATCAAGGCAGTCAAGGGCAGCAATGATCAAACCTTGATCCTCTAAAAGAGTGAGAAAGGAGTCATCAGCGAAGTGTCCATTGACAAGCTGCTCTTGAGAGTCTGAGAGAGTGATTCCTTTAACACGCAGTTGGGAGATAGCATTGGCCAGAAGATATCCAAAGCCCTCAACAGCCAGAACATACAAAGCAGGGGAAAGAGGGAATCCCTGGCAAATAGAACAAAAAAGGCCAAAAGTAGAGGACTGGCAGCCATTGATGGAGATGCAAGTCAAGGCGTCGAAAAAAAGCATGTGGATAGACTGCAAAAAATGGGGCCCAAAACCCAATGCCTGTAACATCGCAAGAATGAAAGGCAATTCAATACGGTCATATGCTTTGGCAAAATCAATTTTAACGAACACCGCTTTCTGGTTCGAACGCCAGGCCCACTCCATACCTTCCAAGACAACAATAATGTTATCAAGAATTAACCTGGATTTGATGAATCCAATCTGCTCGGGACGCACAATCTGAGGTAAGAGGCGGTGAATTTTTACAGCCAAGGCTTTGGTAACGATTTTATAGGAAACATTAAGAAGTGTGATGGGCCGCCAGTTACAAATGTCCTCCGGATCCCTAGGCTTAGGTATGAATTTAATATTGGCTCTGTTTATTAAATTACCTAGAGAGTTATTATGAAAGGCTTCAAGATAAACATGATGCAGATCGCTCCCAATACAATCCCAAAGCGCTTTATAAAATCCACAATTAAAGCCATCAATCCCAGGAGCCTTGTTATCGGCCACGGAGGAAACGACTTCCTTGAGATCATCAATTGTTAATAATTGATCACAAAAATTGGTCTGGGCTAAAGAAAGCCTATGTGGCACAACAGTAAGGTAGCTTTGAAGGGCTTGTTGGCGCGCAGGCGTTGCATCCTGAGCCATAAAAAGTTGCTCATAGTGATGCACAAAAGCTTGGAGAATGTCAGGTAGCTCAGAGAGCACTTGATTTCCATCTTTGATAACTTTAATGCCTATGGAGGAGTGCCTAGCACGAAGAGCCAAAAAAATCTCTTTGGAGGCACAGTTGCCAATTTTGAGCCAGTGAAGTTGAGCCTTGATCTGAGGGCCCCTGGTAGAATAGCTATCTACCACCTGCTGCTGGTGTCTTAAGTCCACCACTCAGACTTGATGTGACAAGGAAAAAGGACAAGCCGCTAAGGCCTCCATAGTAGTACGCAAGTTAGTCGTGGTGGCCTCGTAATAATACAAACAAAAAATGGCAAGCTGTCACCCATAAATGCACAAGAAACACACAGTACGAATGATAGCATCATTTTACCAAACAATACAGCCCGTACGGCCAAAAGGACGGCACTCTAAATTCCACACTTGAAGAATGTGGGCCAGAGTGGGCTTGTGACAAAGCAGAGATGTGTTCAAGAAGAATTGAGTCTTACACGTGCGAGGCTGACAAGACATCCACTCAATGTGAAATTGAATTGGGAAGTGATCTGAAAGGGTCACATCCACTAATAGCTTCATAGGCAAGGCAGAGCTCCTGAAGGAAAATAAAATTATGTCGAGATCATGGCACGATCAAGGCATTTAAAGACTCTATTAGAACCAGCCCTGTAGTTACACCAAGTGTGCCAGAGGGAATGAGAATGGTGGTAACCCAAGTTGGGATCAAAAAGCCCCAATTTATTGTGCATATAGAACCACGCCTCCCTTTCACCTGCAGCCCAATGAAAGGGCACACTGCTAGTCTTATTGTACGCCATTTAAACCATGTTAAAATCCCCATAGAGCAACCAAGTGGCAACTAGCAAAGAATCAACAATCCAGTGCCAAAGCAAGCAACGTTCCACAACATCATTAGAGGCATAAATATTAATAATCCCGAAGGAATGATTCTCAATATTGAGAAGAAGCCAAATAGCCCACTGGGAGGGGTCCACCCCATGGTCAACCACATAAGGAAGCAACCGCAGGGCCAAAAGAGTAACAACTCCACCATGACCAGCCTCATGCAGAGTGCAAAACATAGAACTGGCTGGCCAAATAGAGCGACAGGCCGAAGTTAGAAAAAAAGCTGAAATTTTAACTTACTGGAGACAAAGCACTTCAATTTCTGGATAATTCTTGAAAGTATTCCAAACAGAATACTTCCTTGAGAGGCTTGTGAGACCTCGAACATTCCATGAGAGAAAATTCATGGAAAATATTCCGTGCTTGTAGAATCTCAGTCCTCTTCACCCAGGGAAGAGAAGCTATTCTTCAAAAACTCTTTGCGAAACTAAACCTATTTAAATAGAAGGAGAATATCTTCATTTTTCTGGCACATATTCACCTTCTTTCGGTGGAGGAGATGGGCTGCGAGAACGTCGCTGGGTCCCCATTGCGGAGGACAAAGCCAGTTGAGCACATAAAATAGTAGTAGACTGGGGCGCGACCTTTGACCTGGGCTATAGAGCAGTAGAAGCCACTCTTGAGGGAGTAGCGCTCCCCTTCGCTGAAGGGTTTGAAATCTGTTGGGCCGGTTTTGGGGCCTTGGGAGTCGACCCAGTACCAGCTGGCTTATTCTTCTAATTTGTGACCGTAGTCCACTTCATGTCTGCCTTAGTTGAAGGCTCTATCGGATGATTCTTTTTAGCATCCCGTAGCTGAGAGATAGTATGAAGAACTGACAAAGGGCAGTCCCCGATCTTGTGATCAATTGATAAGCACCAATAGCACATGTTGGGTAGGTTAAAATATGTGATTTTCTGGGAGTGGCGAATATCCCTGATTTGAATGTCTACAGACTCCTTCAAATCCTTGGATAAATCAACTTCCACACAAACCCTCTTTTGAGGATGGGCTTGAAAGAACTTATTAGGTTTGATGCAAACAACCTTCCCCAAAGAGGAAGCAATATGGTGCAAGAAGGGCACACATGGCAAGGGCAACCCGAGAAACTCAATCCAGACCGAAACGCGCATTTTGGTGTCCTCTGAGACAGCAAAATCTCGGGTCTAAGCCTAGAATACCAATAAGGAGGAATGAACATACCAAGGTCCATGACCTAGAATAGCTTGGACATGATTGACTTTCGCAAAGCGGAACAAAAAAAAACCTTTGGTCAGGTTTCAGACCATATCAAGGAGGACCCCATGAGGGACCCGGGCCTTGTTAACCCAGTCTGTTAGCACACTTTCGGGGGGAGTCCTCCCAACAAAATAACCCACAAGGGTGTGCTGTTCAAGCCATTGACATGCAGAATCAAAATCAGGTAAAGATAAAACTACATCAGCAAGGGCGTCAAAATGCTTACCTTGTGAAAGACTTTCAGAACAAATTTCTAAGGGCGTTTGTTCGGTGGGGGAGCCATTTACTTGCATTGACGAACCGCTAACACTAGCAAAAATTGTCGGGTTAGAGTTAGTTGAAGGCATAATAAACCCCTAAAACCGTAATAAATACGGCCGTACTCAATGAAGGAAACAAATTCTTGCGCAAGAAGCATCATATGACATAGGAGGGGCCACGAATGACCTCAGAAAGCACCAAACCCTAGTAGAGTTCATGTACTGTCAAAACCTCAATGCACACAATTTGAAAGTTGATTGTCAAATTTTCACCAAATAGATTTTAAAAAAATAAAAATAAACCTAGTAGTTTAGAAAATACATTTAATTTTCTATAGATTCTATTGTTACATATTTTTGAAATAATATAGATAAGGGTATGTGCAGGATCATGATGGGCCAAAAAGTACTGATATCTAAGTGATATGATGACCCATGTGGCTGACAACTTTTTTTTAACCCAAATTTGATGAAACGGAAAGGGTTTTTAAAGGAGATTCTCACCTTTCAACTAATATAAATTATGCTTTACTTTGAATTTTATAAATAATTATTATTCATTTTCTATTTGAATTACGACTAAATTCCAAATTGATAGGTTGATTGAAAAATATCTATAACTTTCAAACGATATTTGTTTTAATCTGAAATATGTGTCACATTCTATGCTTTGCATACTATATGATTAAAAAAATAAAATTGAATTTCATGAAGTTTTCACCAAGTTAAGGTGGTTAGACATACAAGTTTTTATATTTTTTAAAATTTGTAATAAAAATATCATAATTAATTATTTACTTGGAAAAAAATTACAAAAAAATATGCATCACATCTAGAAATGAGTCCCCTACTTATATCTAAAATCTTATTAAAAATTATTATCATTTTGTTGTCTTTAGGGTGGTCAGATAGACACCTACTTCTTGTTTTTCCCTGAAATTTAAGTACTACTGCATTAAAAATCCAAAATTTCACCAAATAATTTTTATTTATTTTTAAATAAACCTATTATTTTAGAAACTACATTCAATTTTCCATAGATTCTATTCTTACTTATTTTTGAAATAATATAGATAACTTATTCAATTTTTTACGTCAAGTTGCCTAACTCTGATTTTTTGAATTTTATTGCCACTTAAGGGCCTATTTTTTCCATGATGATCTTGTACATACCCATAACTTATTCAACTTTTTACTTCAGGTTGCGTAACTCTGATTTTCTGAATTTTATTGCCACTTAAGGGCCTTTTTTTTCCATGATGATCCTTCACATACCCAACCTCCAACAAGCATAATAGATAATAATATGATGATCATTGCCCCATTCATTTCTCTCTAAATCTTTATGTTTAGATATCATCGAAAGGTCACTGGAATGAGTGCTAAATAAGATAAGTCAAAAAGACCAGATAAAGTAAACAAACAAGCTAATGTTCTTCATACCACTAGCCAAAACTAAACTATAGTTATGCCTAATGTTGATGTCCATTGTAGGAAGGATGTATCCTAGGAAATTTTTCTATCAGATGATGATAAGATTGACTAGATGATAAGCTATTGATACTCCAAGTTGATCAAATTATTGACTTACTAGCCTAGACTTGAGACTTTGATGATTGAGCTTTCACTTTAATCTACTAGACTTGCTTTTGGTTGCTTTATCAATGGATGAAAATGATGATTGATTTATTATGAATGATGATTATTGTGGGTGAAAGAGAGATGAGACAAATGCAACATTTTGGGTTCTTTCAAATATTAGGATGTTTTTTATTTTTTTGAAATGTTTTGAGGCTATTTTGATAATCAAGTTTTTTAATTACTTTTAGTTTTTTTTGAGATTTTGACCAATAGACTAACCTAAATACCTATAGGTTTCTCAGGAACTGATCAATAGATTAGCCTTGCCTACGTTATAAACATAGTTCGATTGATGCTGACCTGATTACTAATGAGATAGATGGGCAAATGGATTACCATATTATTATGACAGATTCTTAAAGGACTGACCTAAGATGTCTCGAGGGATGATCAAAGATCAACCATGCCTATGTTCAAGCTTAGAGATGACGTAGTTCACTAAGTTGACTCCACTAACATTTTTTTGAGATTTTTGAGATTTTGGATGTTTTGGATTTTTGATATGATTTGGATGTTTTTGGATTTTTAATGGAGTTTAAGAAGGATCACAAGAATATACACGAATCCGATATGATGTAATGAAGTAACATGCCCCCAACATGGTGTGATAGACTACTTCAATGAAGGAAGGACAAATTGACCTTAGGAATGTGCCAAGTAGTACTAGGGTGGAACATGATATGAACACAAGGTCAATCTATGAGATGGTGGCGAAAAGCTGGTTGAAGGATAAATGGAATGCAATGGATGGTAAGATGTAATGAGTAAATGAATAAGACATGAAGTTCATGGTGGATGGAGAGTACTTTATTTATGCTTAGCACCTTTTTTCTAGGTTTTCACCAAAGTACTTGTCCAAAGCACCACTGAAGTGGTTTTGACTAGAGGACGATTTTTTTTCTTTACTATTTTCAATCCTTTTTCTGATTTTTTTGGATTTTTGTATTTTTGTATTTTTTTGTTGTCACCAAGATGCCTATTTACAAGGTTTTCATCAATATGACCATTTTTTCAGGACATTTTCTTATTTTTATATTTTTTGGTTCCATACCTTGAAATATTTTAGGCATAAAACTTTTCGAGATGGGAGTTGTTAATGGGGTCTTGCAGAGGTTTTCCTTTAGTTTTGATAGTTGGTAGGCTCCTAATTTATAGCTTGTCATGATGATGAAAGGTCCCAACTAGTTGGGTTAAAATTTACCTTTGATTTCTAGATTCGACACATTCTTTTGATTCTCCTTCAGTACTAGTTTTCCGACTTGGAAGGTTCGCCTCGTGATTTTCTTATTATAACTCTTCCTGAGTTGGTTCTAATACACTTGTAGATGGTTTAGGGAATCCAAACACCATTCATCTAGTAAATTCAACCCATTCATCTATGAGACCCACTATTCTTCATCTATAATGAGACTTTACATTGATATCCTCAGGGATGAGAGATCGATCTCAATGGGGAGGATGGATTTTGAATTGTAGACTAGGGAGAAGGGGGTGACACCTATTGGTGTGTGAATTCTTGTGTGATAAGACCATAAGGTGGGATTTCACTACAAATTCTAGTCATGATTGACGTCATTGACTATTTTCATGAGGATTTTTAGAATTTTTTTATTGCTAGCTTTTGTTTGATCATTGCCTTGGGGGTAACACAAAGTGGAAAAGCAATGTTGGATGTTAAATTTTTGGCAAAGGTCACAAACATCTTGATTTTTGAAAGGCGTCCATTATATAAGATAATAGTTTTGGGTACACCGTATCCATATCTAGTTATATAAGTCATGGGAATTTCTTTGACCCACTTCGTGAAGTACTCTATGGTGGTGATGATGAATTTATGGGCATTGGACGGGGTGGGGGTGATTTTATTGTTGAGATCTAGCGCCCACTTTGAAAATGGCAAAGGTGTGATAATGGGATGAAGCTCCCGAGTCGGTGCATGGATGAGGTCCCCATGTTGCTGACACTGCAAACATCTTCTAAAAGATTCATGTGCATCCATTTCAATTATGGGCCAACAGTATCTAGTCCTTAGGAATTTCTTACCCAAAGTCATACCACAAATTTCATTGTGTACCTTAGTTAAAGCAGTCAAGGCTTCTTTGATATTTAGGCAATGTAATAGGGTCCCTTCGATGCTCCTACGGTAGAGGTTTTCTCCTAGAATGACAAAATGTGAAGATTTTTTGATAAAAGATTGTTTAAGGTTTAGGGTTATATTAGTGGGCAAGACACCTATTCTCAAGTAGGAGTAAATTTCATGATACTAGAGATCATTGGGACCAATGATTTCACACATTAATTCAAACTCTAGTACCTCTAATGTTGGTACAAGAACCTTCTCTACAAGGAATTCTTGCTTTAGGACGTTGTGTGGGATTTCTAAGAGTGATCCAATTGTAGCCATCACGTTTGTTGCTCTATTGTTTTCTTTGGGTAGTTGCAGTTTATCATCCTTCATTTGATATTGATTGTTTACTTGATTGATTATAAGCTGAGAGACTTCATATACCTTAAGAGCCATAATCTTCCATTGCACTACAATCCTTAAGCCTATGATGAGAGCCTCATACTCTGCTATGTTATTCATGCATGTGAATGACAGATTGTAAGATTTGGATATGCAGTATCCTTAGTGACTGATGAAGAAAATTCCTACTCCTGACCATTTTGCATATATGATCACACAAAATACATCTTCTAGTGGTCTGCTATGGTTAGGCTGAAAAATTAATTCATCAAGGAACTTTGAGATGGGTGGGTTTTCTACATATATAGGTGCCTTTGGTAGTTGATATGTAATTACTTATCCTTTGATGACCTTTCATTCTACATATTTAATGTCATGTTCTATCAATATCATGACCCACTTCATTGTTCATCCTATGAGAGTGACTTTGGAGAGTAGGTACTTGAGTGGATCTATTTTTGTGATTAGCTTGATCTGATGAGCCAGTATGTAGTGTTTGAAATTTTGAACTGCAAATACGATTGCTAGATAGGATTTTTCAATAGGTGTGTAATTTAGCTAGTGTCTTACCATGGTTCTGTTGATGTAACTTATATTTCTCTTTCCTTTTCATTTTCATCATGTTGAGTTAAGAGAGCATTGAGAGTTGTTGTTGCTGATATGTATAGAATCAATGGTTTTCTTAGAATTGGTAGCATTATAACTGCCAGTGTGAGTAGGTATTCCTTGATTTTGTTGAATGCCTGGTCGCATTTGTCATCCAATTTGTATGCTACCCCCTTGTGGAGTAGATGATAATATGGGATTTTTTTTTCTGCCAAGTATGATGTGAATCTACGGATAGACTGGAGCCTTCCTTGTAGACCTCTTAGCTGCTTGAGTGTCATGGGTGCTTCCATTTTGAGGATCGCCTTGAATTTGGTGCGATCTATCTTGATTCCTCTCATAGACATGATATATTGCAAGAGATTTATTTATTGCACCTTGAAGACATAGTTCTTTGGGTTGAGGTAGACTTTGTACTTTTCTAACCCATCAAAACTAGAGCTCAAAGTTGATATGTGGTCTCATCTTTTTCTCGATTTAGCCAATATATTATCAATGTAGTGTTCCATTGTTTTATTAATCATTTCATGACAGATCAACATCATGGCTCTCTAATAAGTTTCTCCTACATTCTTTAGTCCAAATGGCATCATATTCGAGTAGTAGGTGCCCCACGAACATTTGAATTCTATCTTATGCTAGTCATCGTTTGCTATAATAATCTGATTGTATCCAAAAAGCCCATCCATTCGTGATAGCATGTCATCTGGGTAAGTGCACCAATCTGTGACACAATTTAGGTGCCAAATTGAAAAAATGATAAAAAAAACCCCGAAATAAGGCCTTTGGCACATGCCAAATGTCTAAAAATACATTTGGCGCACACCAAATGTCTAAAATTACATTTGGCGCACACCAAATTTGGTGTGCACCAAATGTATTTCTAGACATAAAATGCAAAAGTCGGGTTTGGAACCCTCATTTTGTCTTCAACCCGCGGCTTGAGAAGGAAGATTTCAAGTTTGCAACTTGTGCTCGCCAAACATCCTCCATTATTTGCATCCTTAGCTTGCCATTTTCTACGAGAATTCTGCCAACACGTCGGAGAGGTCGAAGATTGCAAAGAGGTGTTTATTTTTATTCTATTTATTTTGAATTTGATTTGGAATGCAAGTTTAAATAGATTTTTATCATAAAAATTTGTTCTAATTCTTAGGGAATGAATCTCCACCTCAAAACATTGAGAGTTCACAATCACCCCCTCATCAAGAGCCTCCTATACAAGAACAACCCAAAACCCCTCCATCAATTCATAGGCATCCTCAAGGAACACAAGAAAATATTCAAAATCAAATTGAAAGCAATAAAAGAGACATTCAACAATTAATTGCAAGATTAACCGAGCATGCCGAAACCCACCCTTGTAGGAGAGGGATTGTTGAATCATTGAAGTCAATTTTAGCTCATGTAGGCGAAATGAGTGAGGAAATGAATTTTTGGTCAACTAAGAGAGATGAGATGAGGCAATTTTATGCTAATGGTTTCTCATATGCAGATGTCAAAAAACTAAAAATTAGCAAAGCTGAGTTGTGTGCCCTATTTAAAGACGCAAAAGCCAATGAAACTTTGTCCCATGCATGCGGGATGTTCCCCATCCATTAGGAGTGGTGGTGGATGGTATTTGACCAACCTCCATGCAATAACCATGAGGTGCCACAATAATTTTTGAGAAAACTCTATTGCGAGTTTGTCCTTAATAAAATGCCAAACTATTTTGACATCTTAGACTTTCAGGGTAGAGGTGGGGGTTCCACACACAATAGACCTACTGCACGATGTAATCCATAGCTGGCACCGAGAGCCTTGGGCAGACCCATGGTGGAGTATGTCGTTGTTCCTTCCATTGTTAAGGATAGTGTAGAGGTGGACACAATGAAGTCGATTGGCTCACTCACCCAGACCATTTTACAGTGTGTGAGTCCTCTGGTAGAGCCTGGTGTGGAGGAGACATGTAGGCCTCAAGCTCCACCCTACCATTGTGGCGCTTGTGGTGTTGTTTGCATGTACGATTATTAGGGTTCTTGTGATGCAGCTACATAGCCTACATGATTTTCAAAGGTGATGGATTTCACAGATGATATTTTGAATGATATATTCAGCATTGACACAGGTAAAATTTAGCAAGTTATTTTAATGTTGTTTATTAAAATATATTTTGAAATTTAAGAATAACTAAATTAGTAGAATTTTGATATGTTGAAATTTCAGGGTCGCACTATTCATGAGGGATGCTCTATTCCTACAGACCCTTATACATTCTCGACGATGAGTCCATACGTATGCAACTAGTATTAAATATATTATTATTGCATTTGAACAGTTGAATGTTATATTTGAATGTTTGTCTCATAACATGCTTCTGATTTCAAATATTTTCCTAGTGCACCTTCTTCCTCCACACCTCGTGATTCATATCCTCAAAAAACGTACATTGAGGTAGCCTTTATTCATTAATAGGGTTGTAAATCTATGCTAGCTAGTTTTCATAATTTTGGGTATATACAAATCTAAAAAATTGATGAGAAACAAAAACATTGCATTTAAGTATTCCTTGATCGTGTCACATTATGTTCTCCTATATCAACATGATACCTGCAATATTATTTCATTTGCAGCTGTTGACAAGAGATAGCCCTAGTGATGTTGGTGGCATGATGGACCATGAGGTTGCTGGAGCAATAGTCAGTTTTGATCCATTGAGAAAGGTATGGAATAGATTAGTTGATTTGACATTATATTTTCTCTTTTATGGTCTATTATAGAAAACTTCCACGACAATTTTATGTAGTTTAATTCCAATCTTCATGGTTGCTACAGGTGGTTGTCACTCCAGATCATGGACATGGTGATGCTTTAAATGTGAATGATGACTATATGTATGCGGTTAGTGATTATATTTTGTTATATGCCATTCCATAATTCAATTTCTATGTTTTAACATCTTTACTTTTAGTCGTATCAGTTGAAGGTCCAGAGTGAAGAGAGGAGGAGTAGCGGGCATGTTCGAAAGACAAGACAAGCAACAGTCACTCCATCCAATTGAATTTGGAAGGCAGCATAGGATCTATTTCCTTCCCCTAGAGGGAAATGACTATGTATTAGTGTTGTTTTTTGTATGCCTGTGGCATTTTGGAACATATATTTTGTACTATTGATATATATGTGATATTTTGTCCAAATGGCTCCTTTGTACTAAGCATATATGGCTTTTTTGGATATATTTATATACTTTTATCAATATATACCATTGTATAGCCTTACGGATTTTTGATTAAAGAAACTCTTATTTTGCTACTGCCATTCTTGAATGATGTTATCATGCGTATCGTGTAAGTTGTATGCTTGAATGTTGTAGGCATGGATTTTGTTTACATATAATGCTTAATTAATTACTATGGAATGCTCAATAAGCCCCATCTAAAGCGTATTGTATAAGTAAGCTCCATTCGTGGTGGTTTGTATCCTTTGGAATGCTTCAATTACTTGTGCCTCACTGATGCAGAGGCAAGGAGGCTCAAACCCAATCAGTCCGACAACCTATCTTCAAGGGGCTCCTAACAAGATTAATACAACCTATTTTGAGCAATCTACACAACCCCAAAGCCCCATCAAACCAAACTCTTCATTCAACACCTTACCAAATAATACACTCTTGTAGCACTCTGATGCAAAGCCAAGGTGGAGAAGACTCACAACAATGGAAATGTCAATTCTCAATCAAGAACTCTTCTTCATAATGATTCAGCCTAATAGGCATCAACCCACCCTCAAGGGTCTCAACTCCTCAACCTTGAAAATGAACAACAAGACTCCACCAAGGCCCTACAAAGACCATCAAAATTCATACAATGAAAATTGATTCAATTGACAACAATCCCTAGGTCAGATTCACCAAGGTTTCCAAAACTCACATTTGTGATTGGTTATTCTTGTAGTACTCAAAACTCAGTTTTAGCTAGATTTCTCCCAACCTTTCCAAAACACTAGAAAATTACAAGATGGATTGAGATACCCTTTTCAGGGCTACACAACATATCAAAGAATCAGTGGTCTCGCTTTTGGACCGACATAAACTTTCAACACACCTACTTCAATTTTGGCTTCACAATTAGCCCTTTTTTTCCAAAGGGACCACCCTTCCAACTTTAGGTATCTATCAAAATTCCTTGGAAAGTCTTAGGTCATGGTGCCAAACCTCAAATTTTGTCATTAGTTTGTGTCTACAGAGCCTCTAACTCACAAAACCCAAGAAACCCTCCAAAACCTTCACTAAATCAAGGGTTTTAAGGAAACATACAACTCCAGACCTCTCTCAACACTTCCAAAGCCCCAAACACCTCAAAATGATTTTGCACGGACTCATCAGACCCTCACATAACCCTTACACGCATTAATTCTTAAAAACATCTCTTTGGTTCCTCACTTCCATGTTGGAAAACCCTTGTTCAGTCTTAGAACAGTCACAAAAACACCACATAATTATGACTCATTATTCCAAAATGAGTTTACATACTTATTATAACATTTTTTCAATCAATCCATTGAGATATAGTAGCAAAAAAGAGGTGGATTGATTGTTACATCACAAATTTCCCCTCAAACCCTTGATTCAGCAACATTGGGGCAGTCACTATTTGTGTTGGTTCTCTCTACAAACAAAGATTTCAGACACCAAATAAAAAATAAATGAATTAGAAAACATATAGACACATCCTGTAAAATTATTAGACCATGAAGAACCTGTATGTGCCTATACAAAACTCAAAAAGATCAAGAAAACAATATTTTTCTAGAAAATTGCTCAAAACTGTGGTGTTTATTGTGTAAAATTATTACAAAAATTCTTCCACTCTCTCATTCGAGCCTTGGTAAGTATTTTAAAATAATTTTCCAACAACCATATTCTCCCCAATGCCCATAACCAACCTTGGGATTAGTTGGTCCCTTAATTACATTTGTTTTTGTTAAAGGCGCTTTGTCAACATTTTACAGCTTATATGATTTCTAATTGACTTCTAAGACACAAAACACCCTTTATTTGCATAATGTTTGATCTCTCAAAGCTTATTAAAAAAAATAAACCTAAAGACACTAACATTTCCCTATTGATGTATTCAAATAAAAAAATTGATGATGTGGTGTAGGTGTTCCTGCACCAAACTCAAAACCCCATCCAAGCCTAATTTCTCCCAACCTTTTCAAAACACCTGACCATTTAAAGGTGAATTAAGATACCCTTTTTAGGGTTACACAACATATACCAAAACCAATAGTAACTCTTTTGGATCAACATGAAATTTCAATACACCTTCCTCACTCTAGGCTTTACAATTAGGCCTAATTTCCAGGGGTTCCCCCTCACAAACTCACCTCCAAACCAAGGAAACTTGAAACAATCTTAGGGATGCTCACCAAACTTAGAATTCTCCCATTTTAAGAGCCCCAAGAACTTGTTCTATTCCTCTACCCACAAACCATCCTAAACCTTCACAAAAAGAAGGGTTTTAAAGAAACTCATAACTCCAAAACTCCCTCAATCCTTCCAAAGGTGAAAACACCCCACAATACCTCTGCCCTAACTTAAAGGACACTCACAACCCATTCCTTTTAGTATTTCTCAGATTCAGTACTTGAGTTCCTTACTTTCATGGTGGAAACACCCCAAAAAAGGTCGTCAACCACACATGTCATCATATCACTTACATATCGCCACTTTTTGGCCCATCATGATCCTGCACATACCCACAAAGTTTTTATTTCTATTCACTTATGTTTCATGTAGTAGATGGAAAGAAAAGTCTCAGTTTTTGTTTACTTAAGATTGACTCATGCAGGATTGACTATTTGTCTCTGTCTTTGACCATAAGCATTTTTTACAGTTTATCTTTTTAATCTTTGATATTTCCTGCGAGTCATCTAGCAACATTGGGATGTTAATTATTTATAATCATATGTTTCATTCTCATTAGTATCTATTCTAAGGCTTGTAGGAGGGTTATCAAGACCATCAACAATGTTGTTCCCATTGAGGATGAGATTTGAGAGAGTGTCACAAAGATTCATATCATTATTTGTGTAGGATGTATTAGAAAACTCACGCATTCCTTTTCTTGCCTCAACAAATCTATTATGCTCATAGTCTTCTTGCTTCCTTGCATACCCACATGATCCATTCTCATCAACATCCACTTGGGGATGTGTAGGAGGGCTCCACAAATCATCTGCCATTTTACATCCATTGATGGTGAGTTTCTGAAGATAGATCACAAAGATCATATACCAGCTTACCGCCAACCACTGGCCAATAAAATTTGTTTACAAAAAGGTAGCTATCAAAGGTGGTGGTGTATGTTGGCAGAAACAAACAAACGATGAATTTTTTTTTATTTTTTTGTGCAGGCGGTGGTGTATGTTGGCAGCAAAAAAACAAAAAAAAAAAAAGAATTTTCCACTCTTCATAAATGCTCCACTCATCTCTTTAACTTGATTATGCTTTCAGATTCGAAGTGCGAAGTCCTAGATAGATAGCGTTCTTTTGAGATAAATGTGACAATCATTTCAGACGCCTTCCAAAGAATATCATTGTGGATTTTTTGATCATGCATGTCAGGTAATGCGCTGACTATTTGACTATAAATAAATCGCTGCAAATATTAATGTTTTGAATAATCATAAGTTGAAATAGATAGTGATTTTTCTATAATGATGGTATGTTCACCTTATAGCAATAAACGATCTAACATGTAAAGGCACAGTAAAGATATATGATAAAAATGAATACAATTAAAATAGAAAGCTTTTATTGTGCATAACTATAGTTGGTAAGAGATTTGACAGACTTTTATTGTGCAGATCTATAGTTGGCGCACAATCTTTCTTAAAAACTGATAACTGCAAGAGGATTTGTGGTTAATTGTTTGTGCATCTGATAGTTTAAATTCTATTTATTAATGCTTCCATCTACCATGCCTCCTTTTAATACATCATTTGCTCTGATATACTATTGGTTTTTAGATTGATTCATGACTTAAAGGCAGTCATAGCAACTAATGTTGCAGAGCATGTGGGGCATTCATTAAAGAAGAAATCATGGGACCACCTTCAGATGTCAATTTTTTCAACCTTTTCAAAATCTAAGGTTGGAAAACACTAAAGAAAAGGTAAGTCGTCTAACCTAATCAGTGAATGATGCTTCTATCGTAGAAAAACACCAAACAAGGATAACCTAAGTCCCAGTGAGATAGACTGTCGATATCACCAATTGCAATAAATCTCATCAAGTGCTAGAAACCTTTGGCACTATTATAGTCTGCTTTTAATATTAAAAGTGTGAACTATTCATGCAATTTGAGAAAAGTGGAAGGGGCGTAAGGTATTTCAAGCTCTTATTTCATGCATTTCTTCTCTGTTGGAGGCCTTTGAGCGCTTTTTAGCCAGAATTGGGTTCTCCAACAAAGCCACAACCAACTGCCATACGAAAGAACAACATGAGGGTTTACTGGAGGATGTGAACTGCATCAATCATATGGGTGCCTTCAAACTCGACTGAAATTCGAAGAAGGATGATTCTAATAATTGATAATTATGTTAATATTAACACGCATTACCTATTTGCATTAAAATCTATTTCTCTTATTGTCCATGTCTATTAATGATTTGTTAAGCACTTTGTGGTTGCATTAAATATTTCATGTTTCTTAGTGTATGATCTTTATCGAGCTTTTATTTCTAATATTCCTTGGTTTGATAATGATATTTTCTTAAATGGTAGGCAATGATGCTTTTAATTCCTTAATTTTTTTTGAGAGAAGGAACACATGGTAGATTATGCTTGCAATGATCATCGCTGAAAATATTAATATCACTACATTTATTAATTTTTGAGAAATGGCAAAAAATGTTTGAAAACTCCTACTCAATCATGAAAGTTCCTATTCTATAAATGTGTATCTTTATAGCATCATGGTGGAGTGATATTTTTATGGCATACATAGAATTCTTGTGTCTTATACACATGCTTATCTATATTTAACTAATTAAAAATCTTGTTGACCAAATTATAATTGCCTTTTTTCCATCATAAATATTTGGTGCGTATTGATTTTGATTTGTTCAAATTTCTACAGCGCTTGACCCATTAAATTTTCTTGTTGCAAAGATTCCCAAATCCCACTTTCTCATTAAGATAAAATTTGTTTATTTTTAATCCTTGTGGCATGTTAGGTCATCTCTTTAGCTGCACACATTGAATGTTTGATACAAATTATTTGGAGTTATGTTTGATCATTATTGCAACCTTGTTTTCATTTTTATGACTGTACGAGGTGACACTCTTTCGTAGAGTTTAACAAAAAAGTGGGTTTTACTTATCATTCATTTAGTTATCATTCCATCATCAGTGTTATAAATGGTTTTGTAATCTAGTGATATAAGGTTCTAATATATGAATGCCTTTTTCAATTATTTTTCAATATGAATATCAAGTGTCAAATTTTCTTCTAAGGGGAGGGTTTTCATAAAGGTTAAGGTGGGCATCAGGACACAATGACAACTTTTTCCTCTCACATCAGAACACAACTAGATTGGAGTTGAAGAATTGATCATTAAATTTGAAGATCGATAAAGCATTTTTGAATGCTTGGGGCTTCCATTCCTACTTTATTTTTATATTTTAAACCAAATCACCTCAATTTGGATTTAAAATTAATCAATGATTGTTTTTTTAAAAATTGGATTAAAATTGAACTTAGAAACCTACTAAAATTTTAATTTGGGTTCTAAAAATTGAACAGGGCATTTTTCACATCTCGCTTCGGTGCTTTAAAATGAATTAAAATCATTATTTTGTGGACTTAAAATGAACAAGTGTTTGTCATTCTTTGCAATGTTTTTTAAAAATTAATATCATTTTAAAATGTGTATGCACTTCTCTCATGCTTCATGATGATCTTGAGAATCAAAAGTATTTTGGTGATATGAGATTGTTTAAAATATCTCCTTCACACTTTGATTTGGGATCTAAAATTGAAAAAACTTGTCTAGTGTGAGAAAAAGGCATTGTGAGTGTTCTCTCTTTGTTTACGAAAAAAAAGATGATTGAACTACGAATGCACTTAATTTCTATTGTACACCTTTAGAGGGCTTTCCTTGTGGGGAAAAGTACTCACCCAAGGGAACGACCCAACTGGTAACACACTAAAGCCAAGTGTATTTCCAACCGAGATATAAAAGTGGGTACTAGAACAAAGGATAGTATCATGTGGTTGGTCCTGACAAGAAGAGAAACAATGGTCTCTCACAGCATGGGTCAATCTCCATGAACGAAAACTCTGAATTAAAACCCCTTGTTTAACAAAAGCCAAAATCCTTTCTATTTTTTGGTGAAAAAGGTCATGTATATTGAACCTTACCCACATATACATGCAATTATGTTGTAAAGATGAAAATTATTCCATGGGAGATTCATGGGTACTGATGCTTGGCTAACTTGAGAAGTGAGTGCACTGTAAGGGGGAGCTTGTGTGGTCAAGAATCTAATCATCCACACTAAATATGTGTAGTTAGATTTATTCAAGTGGGAACCAAACAAATATTATCTTTTCGGCCTAGGGTTGTGCATGCCATTGGAATCAAAAACACTTTGCTTGGATCCAAAATAGTGGAAAACAAAGATTCAATGAATCATCAAAATTTCAAACCCTTTGGAAGAACAAATACCTTGGAGGTGTCCACATGTTATTGCTTGTCCCTAGGGGTTCTTATCTCTATAAGGCTTCTAAACATTCAAACATCTCAATTTGTTTCTCCCTAAGTTAATACTAGGAAAACTTTTCTTTGATTTCCACATAATACACTTTGTGGGATAAAAGGAAATTAGGACATTAGACATTAAGTTTCAAAAACATTATCAAGAAATTGTTTGTGTCAAAAATATTCGAATCTAAGAAATATAATAGACAAATGAACCACACATGTGCTTTTTCTCTTTTGGATCATATGGTTTTCATGCAAATATTGGTCTTTTGGTTGAATTACTCTTAGGTAAAAGCATGTTCTTCATTATCTTGGTCTAGTCAAAAAATCCTCTTAAGTTCATCTAGGATCAAGTCAAACACTTCACCCATGTCAAACATCAATCAAATCACATCTCGCCTACAAACTCTTGGAATCTTTGAAAATATCACTTATGCTAGACTTTTAGGAAAAATTAACATCACCTTGTTTGACTTAACACACTTGGTCAAATTATCAATCCTCTTGAGCGAATTTTAACTCTAGGATAACAAAACTTCCTAAGGTTTACAAGTTCAAAATCACCTTGTTTGGCTTAACACACCAAGCCAAATTGTCTTTTTTGTACGATTTTACTCTAGGATAACACAACTTCCTAGGATTTAAAAGTTAATTATCATCTTGTTTGACATAAAACAATTAGTCAAACTATCCTCAATCAAAATGAAATCAAAACAAGTCCTAAATTCTACCATTGATCCAAAGTTCCTCAAAGTTTAAATACCCATATCATCCACCCTTTCATCTTTCATCTCATCATTGGTCCTCAATTCCTTAGAAGTCAACAATGTCAAAACACAAGAAAAACATGGAGTTTAAACACAACTCATACATCATGAGTAATCCAAGTCAACCAAGCTATCTAAGTCTCACAATGTGAATTAATTACTGAAACTCACATTTATGCAAACCCCACATGGCATCATTATCTCCTCCAAACCTCAATGGTAAAACAAATGTGAGCATGCCCAATCTAAATTTTGGAACACCTTTCTTTTTGGTAGATTCAAGGCAAAGTCCAAACATACAAATCTATCAATCGAACAATCAATCCATGAATCTTCAAGAAAACAACATTATCCCACTAAATCCATACATGCTATATGGGAATATATTAAGTACAAGTTTTCCAAACATGAACATTTCAAATCCATACTTGGTGAACTTTGGGATAGATATGTTTGCAAATCATACAAATGTTCTTCAAAGTCCAAGAAATATGTTAATGACTCCAGGTATTGATCGAAGTCAAGGTAACAACATGCAAAATTAAAGTTACCTAAATCAAAGAAATGTCATTTCCAACCACAAAAATGTTCAAATTCAACCTATAATACCAAATGAAAACATCATATCCAATCGTAGAATTATATAGAATCAACTTATCCATGATCCCAAGAAAACACCACAAGGGTGCATTCCAAATCTACTTACTAAACAACCAAGTCAACCATATCAAAGGTGTCAAGATCAAATTGCTTCACTTGCCAAAGTAGTTGATCCATTGCACCAAGAGACATCTCCACCCCAAAATCAATACACTCTTCCATTGGCTGAACCATGGCATCAAAGCATTGAGCTATCTCCACAACCACATTAGGAACAATATCTAGGTATATGCAGGATCACGATGGGCCAAAAAGTAGTGATATGTAAGTGATATGATGACCCATGTGGCTGTCAATTTTATTTTTACCCAAAATTGATGAAACAAAAAGAGTTTTTAAAGGAGATTCTCAGTTTCCACCTATATAAATTATGCTTTACTTTGAATTTAATAAATTCTTATTATTCATTTACTATTTGAATTATGACTAAATTCCTAATTGATAGGCTGCTTGAGAAACATCTATAGCTTTCAAATGGTATCACAGTTTTTGAATCCAAAATATGCATCACATTATATGCTTCATATACTATAGTATTAAAAAAAAAATTGAATTTCATGAAGTTTTGACCAAGTTAAGGTGGTTAGACATACGAGTTTTTATATTTTTTAAAAGTTGTAATAAAAATTTCATAATTAATTATTTACATGGAAAAATATTACAAAAAAATATGCATCCCATCGGGACATGAGTCCTATACTTATATCTAAAATATTATCATTTTTTTGTGGTTAGGGTAGTTAGACAGACACCTAATTCTTATTTTTTCCTTGAAATTTAAGTAATGTTGCATTGAAATTTGAAATTGTCACCAAATAGATTTTTTTATTTTTTAAATAAAATTAGGAGTTTATATACTAAATTCAATTTTCTATAGATTATAGATAGTGAAGGAATCCTCAAAGATCAAAAGGATATTGAACCACTACCCATTCCTAAGGATGATGTCCAAGAACCCACGTTAAGCAATCCATCCTTTGAAATTGACCCTGTTAGAGTAAAGGTTTTTACTTAATTATGTTAATTAAGTTGCCTTTATTCCTCTCTTAAGATTTCACCTTTAGTTTGCATATTGTGACATTTAATAGTTATATTAATTAGTAAATGTCTACCTATTAGGGTTACTTTTAGGTTTTCCATGATCTCCTTTCTTAAAGATGGATCTCATTGCATTTTACACTCTCTGATTAATACAATTAAGAGCTTTCAGAGCACCCTTAGTTTTTTGTCTCCAATGTCTTCTTTTGTGATAGGTTATTTGCATGCAAGTGATCTTCGGGGTCTATGAAGTTGGATTTCTCAGCTTCTACATGGTATCAGAGCTCCAGACCTATTGCTTCTTGTTCATGTTTTGAAGGATTTTTGGAGCTTCGAGGGTTTGGGGTTTTCTATTTTGATCTAGGGCATACCTCTTTCATTTGGTGAATTTTGAGTCAATTTGGACCTCACCATTGCATTTGGAACATTCGATTCAGTCAAGATTGACCTTTGTTTCGTCAAATTTGTCTTCATGACGTCAAATTTACGATTTTGAGGGTTCCTAATCCAGAGCGTACCTACAATTTTGGAGCATTTTGAGTCAAAACAGACCTCACCATCGCATTCAGAGTGCCCAAAAACCCCTAAATCAACTGTCAAATCATCAGAATCTGACACAATGACTCTGAGAGGCATTTTTTTTTCATTTTTGGGTCGTACAGTCTGGTACAACACACAATCCAAGATTTTTTTTTTTTAAATCACAGAGTTAATGGGCACTACCATCAGTTAACTGCTACAAGTTAACCACTAGTGGTTAATGTTAGCAGTTAGCTTAACTGAGAGGCTTAACCCCTCAAACCTTTTTGGAGCTACTTGCACAAAATCGGGCCTATTTTTTGCATATGATCTCCATTTTACGAAAATGAGATATTGTCGAAAAGTTGGTTCCAATGCCATTCCAGTGGTGCTGGTTATTGATTTTGTCATTTTGCAGTCTTGTTTGCTAGTCAAAGTCAGAACTTGTGTTTTTGACTCCCGGGGGCATATCTTTTGCATCTGAACTATTTTTTGCACAAAAAAATAGGCGTTGGAAAGGTGTTGCAGTGATCTTTCCAGATAAGTAGTCTATTTCATTAGAAAATTTACCAGGTAAATTTTATTCAGCTTTGTTTTTTTTTACACTTTTCTCAATTACTTGGATGTTCTGGGACCTTCATGGGTTCTATTTTGGTGGCGTGGGTTATATTAATTTGATCTAAATGAAGTAAGGTCAGATTTCTCAAATTTTTTTCATTTGAAGAGTTATCGTGGGTTTTTCTACTCACCCTTCAGTTTTTATTCTGGAACGGGGTAATTATGATTCATGGGCAAAGGGTATACTTACACATTGTAGGTGGCTTAATATTTTGTGTTATTTGTATGATCTCATACATGAACCAACTACTTCAGAGGGAAAATTAGGATGGGATATCATTAGAGATCACATAGTAGGACTTATATTGTCTAGTGTTGATCATGACACTGTGTTGGCTATATCAGACATTGATTGTCCTCACCCACTTTGGACATGTCTTTGGGAGATCTTTGGAGACCCTAATCTCTCTCCATTTCCAAAGGATCCTACTTCAGATTGTCTCTTACCCATTTCTTAGAGAGAGAATACACCCTTTGATAATGATACTTTAGAGGAGCTTGAGTATTTAGACACCCTTACATGTTCCGATGGATCAGAGGCTTGTCTCATAGTTCCTACTCTTTAGACTGAGACTTCATTAGCATCTCCTGTTGTTCCTGATTTAGTGCAGCAGGGAATCATACATCTTCTAGACATAGCTACTTTGGACTCTTATGTTGCAGACATATCTTTCTTGTTCGTTGAGTCTTATATTGCAGATTTGGAGGATTATTTTGAGGACATTCATCTCCTCTACCTTAACAGTCAAGTTATCACTATATGCCCACCATTATCAGTGCATTCAAAGGTTACATTTCAGGATTCTCCACATCAGTTTGGATTTGGCATCATTTGTTTCAGTTCAGATACAGAGATTCTTCAGCATCCTATCATGGCACACATCTTGAGACAGATTGGTTCATCACTCTTCACAGGGTTTCTTTGTCATCGTCCTTTGGATTTGTTTCTTCCCAAGGGGAGAAATATCATTTTTCGCTTCAGGATCTCTTTTTGGATTCTACATCAGGCATCTACCATTGTGACACGATTTTCTTCATTGTGGGAGGGCCTTCTTCTCTCTTTCTATCTCTCCTATGGAGACCATTGTACATGTACTTATATGATAGAAGTTGTCTATGGGGGGTATCATGTAATCCACCTCCTATCTATTTTTCATTAGCGCATTGCATTCCTTTCTTTGCATTTTATTTTGGGGAGGAGTTTTGTTCCCACTGGGTTTTCTCCTTTACCCCGTTTCATTTAGTTTGCATTGCTTTTGTAAATGGGTACTTGATCAGGCCTAGTTGTCGGGAACCATGTTTACTTTCATGCATTGTAGTTACCCTTTATTTATTCCACTTGTTTGTAGCTTCACTCTTGCTCATCTTAAGGGTGGGTGTTAGAGTAAAGGCTTTTACTCAGTTATGTTAATTAAGTTGCCTTTATTCCTCTCTTAAGATTTCACCTTTAGTTTGCATATTGTGACATTTAATAATTATATTAATTATTAAATTTCTACTTATTAGGGTTACTTTTAGGTTTTGCATGATCTCCTTTCTTAAGGATTGATTTCATTGTATTTTACACACTCTGATTAATACAATTAAGAGCTTTTAGAGCACCCTTGGTTTTTTGTCTCCAATGTCTTCTTCTGTGATAGGTTATTTGTATGCAGGTGATCTTCGGGGTCTGTGAAGTTGGATTTCTCAACTTCTATAGACCCATTTCAAGAACTTGATCCAAATCATGTTGAAAGCAATTCTGAAATCACTCAAGATCAAGAATTTATATATCCATGATACTACAATGATCTAATGGGCACTCTTCTATCTATACAAGATGTCATAAATGATGATCATATCCATATGGAACATAACCCTCTATTTACTCATGAGATTCTTTCCTTGGATGGACACATTGATGATCTTCATTCAAAACAAGAGTATCATACTCTTGATATCATTACTAAGGAACAAGAGTCTCCTACTCTTAACATTTGTACACACGACCAAGATATTAAAAACTCTAGAGGCATATCATAAATGAATCATGAAGAAGGATCCTACAAAAGTTATAACTTAGAAAAATCCTATGAAGTGATTCATGAGGAAGACTTCTATGTGGATGGTGGATCATCAAAAACTCTTGAAGAAGCATTAAAATTAGATATTTCAAAAGATAAATCCAAAGATATCAATCAAGAATTCATCCAACATATGGAGGATCCTATCACTTATAAACTTGTATCACTTACCTTTTTTAGGGAAAGCAATTTTATCAATGAAGAAGTTATGACCTTTGAAGATCCATCACAAAGAAGAGAAGGGTTAGCACCTTGTTTCCAAGGTAAATCATATCCTATTTCAAATAAAATGTTTCTATAGATGAATTATCAAGGTAGAGGATTAGGCCTACATGAACAGGGTATCCTAGAACTAGTGGAGATTATTGGAAATCCTAAGCATCAAGGCCTTGGTTATTCCACAATCAAGGGATACAAAAATATCAATGATACCTCTATAAAACTGGGGGCAACTTCGTCTCAAGAAAACATCAACATAGGGAGCATGAAGAATCCTTATGATGAAACCAATGTCAATACTACGACTTGCCACATCACGAATCTTCATCCACCCATCACCTAATATGTGAACCGGGACCAACATCAAGAGAAAGACTTGAATCAAAGCATGAAAAATGTCATCAAAGAAAAAGAAGCTAAGAAGTATATGGAAAAAATCAAATATAAGTGGATACCAAAGAATACAAATAATGATTATCCTTATCAAACTCCATTAGTCAAAGAAACTATGGGAAAAAGTAAAAAATGGAAAAGTATCCATCAAAGATTTCCACAAAGGAAAAAGCAAGCTTCTCAAGTAACATACAAATTATATTGATTTGTTGGTCCTAACTCCTTGTACACTTTTGTATCCACCCATTATAATTGCTCATCTTCCCAAGTTTGGAGAGTCAAATGTTCCAAACTATCAACCAATCTATCTCCTCTTCCTAAAAGCACAACTCCATCCATGCCTCCACACATGATATCCAATTCTAACTTTTACCATGTGTTGGCAGTGACCCTTCAACATAAGGATTCAAAAGGCACTCTATCACAATGTGTGCATAAAGATAAAGTTAACTTTGGTATCAGCAAAGCAATCAGGAATCTCAAAAGTTGCATTCAAGTCCATTTATCTTGGCAAAAAAAATTCTTCAAGAAGGATATTAATGGCATGTTATGATAGAAGCATCAACATCAGCTTAAAATCTCTTAAAAAATACAAAAAAATCAAAAAATATAAAAATCAAAAAATAAAAAATAAAAAAAGGATTGAAAACAGTAAAGAAAAAAATCATCCTTTAGAGAAAACCACTTTGCTGGCACTTTGGAAAGGTACCAAGATGAAAACCTGGAAAACATATGGCAGGTGTAGAATCGAGCATCTACATGAATTATTTCAGGAGAAAGCATCTTAACACACCCATGATAATAAAGCCAACATTCCAACCATATCATTCGCTCATCCATGAAAAATTTATCTATCTACCTTATCTTGATCTTGATGAAGTTTTGGTGCACATTTTACACTTGCTTGTGGTAAACATCTTGACATGGGTCATTTTCACTAATCCTATCCGATCCAAATGTTATCTGAGCCTTGAAGCATTATCCGAATGAGCATTCTTCTATTCGAACACCTTATCTTGTCACAAGATAATCCTTGGCATCCTTTACATTCTTACCATATCCATCCATCCACACACCTATCCAAGAATCCACCCATGGCCTTTCAATTATTGCTAGACACTAGGGGTAGATATTTGCATATTTCTTCGAGAATAAATCTTGATATATATCCTCCAACTTATGTGGTGACCTAAAAGTTTGTAAATGCAAAATCAAATTGGTAAAAGAATTTGTGATCCAAAGATGCAAATCACTAGCCCATGGCATATTTTGATGAAAATATGTTGCTTATCAAGCTTTATCTTTCATCGAACATCAATCCAAACAATCTATATCAATCACATCTAATGTGTACTTCAACGTCACATCAAATCATCAAAAAATTTTGTTCCAAATCAAGCTTCATCAAATCTTAATCAATCAAGTCCAATCAATCTATCATCATCTCAGGATATCCTTCCCAATCCTTGTGTTTCTTAACACTACCCTTGCATTGTTGTGTATCCTCAACAATGTTATCATCGCAAATCCATCAATCTGATAAATCAATCCTAGCCTTTTTTTCAACAAAATCTTAAAATAGAGCATTGATATGATCACGCATATCCACCTCCAAATCATTCAAAATCGAAAACATCTCAAAAAGTTTTTAAAAAAAAAATGTCAACTAAACTATGTCCTCTCTAAGCTTCAATGTAGGCAAGGTTGATCTTTGATCATCCCCTGAGACATTCTAGGTTAGTCCTTTAGGCGTCTGTCACAATGGCAATCTGTTTTCCCATCTATTTCACATTTTAGGTTAGTCCTTTATGTGTCTATCGCAATGGTAATCCATTTGCCCATCTATCTCATCAGAAGTCAAGTCAATTTTCAGATGAACTATGTCACCTCTGAGTTTAAACATAGTCAAGGCTAATCCTTGATTGGCCCCTGAGACACAAAATCCAAAACTATTCACAAATCTTGAAAATACCAAAAACATTGAAAATTTTGAATGTGAAAACAGCCTTAAAACATTTCAAAACATCAAAAAAATTTAAATATTTATAAAAAACCAAAGTGGTGCACTCGTCTCATCTCACTCTCACATGAAATAATCATCATTCCTAATAAATCAATTGTCATCTTCATCCTTTGGTAAGTTAGTCAAAAGCCAGTCTAGCAGGTTCTAAATTGAAAGTTTAATCGACAAAGTCTCAAGTCTAGATTAGTGAGTCAATAGTTGGTCAACTCAAAGTATCAATAGCTTATCATCTAATCAATCTCATTAAAACCTTGATCACAACATTTCCTAGGAATACGACCTTCCTGCGATGGACATCAACATCAAGTATCACCATAGTTTAGTCTTTCCTAGCGGTATGAAGAACATTAGCTTGTTTGTTTACTTTATCTTTGTCTTTTTGACTTATCTTATTTTGCACTCATTCGAAGGACCTATTGATGATGCATAAACAAAAAAGGTTTAGAGAGAAAGGAATGGGATAATGATCATTATCTTTTTATCTGTTGTGCTTTTTGGACATTCTTGTAATATAACTTGGTGAATAATTTCTTTGATAGGTTTTTCCTAGCAATGTTTTTGTATGTCAAGTGCGAACAAGAGTACTCCTATATGTTTGATGAGTAAAATTTCATCACACTAGGTGCAACGACATCCTGGTTCTTTATACCCTGATGCATCGTACCTATGTGTGTTATCAAACATAAGAAAAGTTATGCTCTTTATTTCTCCCATCCTTGGATAAGAAATAAATCACCATCATTCATCATCATATCTAATAAAGTCTCAATGACTAATGGACTTGTTGGACTTCTCCATCTTCTTAGATTTAAGGGTTGATCCCTCTCATTCTTCTATCCTCTTTCACACTAATAATGAATCCATCTTGCATCCATCCTCTCATTCTGCATAATCATGTCGTATCATCACAGGAAATTATCATCCATTTCATCCATCTCATTGACATAATCATCTAAGCTATTTAGGATAATATAGATTTTTTATTCTAAGCATCTTATAAACATCTCATTTACATCATCATTATCATATAGATCTGTTAGTCTAACCTTCCATACATCTATTTTGAACCTCTTTGTCACGAGATCGACCTGAAATAATTTTTTTCACTCCATCTCTCGAGGGGGAATTGTACTAACATACTTATTTCTGTTAGGGCATCTGAAAAGGAAAAAAAAACCAGAAACAAAAAAATCGATATCGGTGGCATCATTCTTTGAACCAATGCAACAAGTACATTACTTCAAAGAGGGGGAAAATGTAGGCATGTAAAATAGAAATCTTCTCTAATTAACATTTAATTCTTCTATTAATCAATTAAAACAATTTATTGATTAATTCCCTAGCTTCATTGTATTTAATTAAATAAATCAAATTATTTAATTAAGTCTATAAGTTCTTCTTATTTGATTCAATAAATCAAAAAGATTTAAATCAATTATCAAAACCCCTAAAATCCTCCAAGTTAATTAATCTTAATTAATTAACCTCTAATCGTAATCACTCATTCTCTAGCTTTTGACTCAACTTGAGTCAAATCTAAACTCTTAACTAACCCACCCACTTGCACCAATAAATCATTTCTTTGATTTCTTATTTCTTCTAATTTCCTCCAACTTGGCATCTTTGAGGGAATATTCTCACAATTTGAAATTTCCCTCCCACATGACTTGTCCATCCAACAAAGCATTAAATTCTCTTACACATCTCTTACATGTCTCTTACACAAGTCAACTTGGCATTAACTCTCTTCTTTCATCCCCCTAAACATGTCATTTCATCCAGATTCAAATTTCAAATTGACTCATTGACGAAACTGTGCACAACTCTCATCCTCTCAAATCTTGACAAGTGTCATCTTTTCATTGGCTCATGAATGATCCCACATTCATCCAAATCCCTCAATCTTATAACCTTGAATCTATAAATGCAAATAATTCTAACATAACTTGCAACAACACAACAACAAAACTTGATGCACAATCTCTTGCATTTTCAACATTATCATATTGGCATTCTTGCTTATCAGGGGGTGGGAAAGGGCCAATGGTTACATTTGTTTCCATGATTTGATTCATCAAAGCATAATTCACTTTCTCTTGTGATAGTTTTTTAATTTTCACAAAATTGGAATCCAACATAAGAGTTGATGGATGATTATTTTCTTTCCTTCTTTGATATTTTTGATAATTTCTTGCTCTTGTACTTGAAGACTCTGATTCATTTTCTTCTTCTTCTCCTTCTTCAACTTCATAAATCATAATCTATTTTCCCTTTGTTTCATTTTCCATGCTATATTTTGTTCCTTCATTGAATACCACATCTCTACTTATAACAAGCTTCTTTCATATTGGATCATACAATCTATATGCTTTATTTTCTGATCCATACCCAATAAAAATACATTTTATGCTTTTATCATCTAGCTTAGACCTTTTTTATTTTGGTATGTCTGCATAAGAAACACAACCAAATACTCTCAAGTGATCAATACTTGGCTTTATCCCAAACCCTTCTTGTTGAGGAGTCATTCCCTTAACTACTTGTGTAGGAATTTTATTTAGAAGATACACTATTGTGTATATTTCTTCTTCCTAATAACTTTTATCTAAGTTCTTCTCTTTTTTTATGCTCCTTTCCATTTCAACAATTGTCCTATTCTTCCTTTCAACAACTCAATTTTGTTGTGGAGTGTAGGAAGCAGTGAACTCTCTCTTGAGTCCATGATTTTTGCAAAAATATAGAAACTGATCTGATTTTTAATCGTCTCCATTGTCTAACCTTATCACTTTGATGTACTTACCACTTTGTATTTCATCTAACCTCTTGAATCCTACAAACTTGTCAAACACTTCTGATTTTGAAACCAAACAATATGCCCAACTTTTCCTTCAGTAATCATCAATGAAGGTTGGAAAATACTTTGATTTATTCAAAGAATGTGTTTCCATAGGACCACACAAATTCATATGGATTACCTCGAGATGATGATTAGCTCTACTAGATTTACAAATTGGAAAGCTAGCTCTATGTCATTTTCTGACAACACATTCTTCACACATTTATTTTGTATTTTCAATGAAAGGTAGACCTTCAATATTTTGAATCTCTTGAGTAAGATTAACCCACTAAAAGTGGGGTAACCATATCATTGGTACCAAATTTTAATTTGATTCATTTCACTAGATCTTAATGCTTGGTTTCCATGAGTGAAATGAGGAAACCTATCATTTTTTCTCTTGCAATAATTGCAAATTTCTTTTTAGCTTGTCTCTAATTATGCACTCATCCTTATCAAAAGCCACTTGATAACTTTGTTCTATCATTTTCTCCAATGGACAACAATTTTTTTTTGAGGGGTGGAACCAATAGTGTTTCATTGTCATGTTTAACTTCATCATATTCTATTGTAACTACAAATGTACCTTATTTTTTTTCCATGAGATTGATTATCTCCTAGTAGTACTACTGTAATTTGATGTTTTTCATCCAAATTGAAAAATAAATGCTCATTAGATGTCAAATGTGAAGAACATCCAGAATTATTATAGCATATATTATTTTCATTGGCATTTTCATTAAAGCAAGAAATAAACTAATTTTATTTATTTTCAACAATACTATGAGCATTTGTTTTTCCTATTTCACCTTGTTTAATCTAGCATTTTGATGCATAGTGTTCAAAGTTATTGCAATGAAAGCATTGACCATTATTCTTGTCATATTCTCTCCAATTATTTATACCTCTTCCTCTTCTAGTACCTCTAAAATTTCTAGATTCATCTTTGTATTCATTTTTATTTTAATTCCTAAAAAATGTGTTTCTTTTTCGTCTTATGCTTCCTTTAGAGGAAAATGCTTGTTCTAGACCTTCTTCATTAATTTTAATCCTTTCTTCAGTAGTTAACAATATTCCACTTAGTTCATCTATGTGTATAGTTGTGAGATCTTTTGAAATATCAATTGTAGAAACCACACCATCAAACTTAGAAATCAAACTCCTTAAAATTTTCTCAATGACATGATTTTCATCTACATCTTCCCCTACGACTTTCATTTGACTCACTAGACCTTCTACCTTTGTTAGAAATTCATTCACAGATTTGCTAGTAGTCATTTGTACATTTTCAAAAGATTTCCTCATTGTTTTTAATTTTGTAGTCTGTGCACCTTGGTATGCATTATTTAGCATTTTCCTTGCTTGCCGAGAATGACTAGCACCACTTACGCTCGATTAATTGAAACTTGAACTAGAAATAAGGTTGCATTATCCTTCTTCACATTTGTTTTGTATTCTCTTTTTTGTTGATCAGTTAATGCATTAAATGTAGTTGTATCTAGTTCTACATACCCTACTTGTACAATTTCCCACAAATCTTTAAATTTGAGTAGGGTTTTCATCCTAGTACAGCAATATGTAAAGTTCTCTCCTTCAAATACATGAATTAGCATGTTAGACATAACATTTCTTTCCATATTTGTCATAATAGAAAGTGCACAATGATGCTAAAATTTAACACAAGCTTGAGAGAGATCTTTGCAAATAGAAAATCCCCCTTTGTCCTTTCAAATAGGAGCTACACACAAAAATATTTTAATATTATATTGATTTTTCGAGATTAAGTGTCAGTTGCAACCAATAATACACTTAATTATACAATATTCCCATTACAAAAGAAAAAACTTTGAAAAAAGTCTAATCTACTCTTTACTTTCAAAATCAAATTTTACAAGTTTAAATATATATATATAGAAAAAAAATTCACCTAAAGTTATCAAAAGTTACACTTTATAAATTTTAGCTTATAACTTAACTCAAGTGAAACTTAAAAGAAAAAATTACATGCACTTTAAAACTTTAAAAGGTAACTTTAAAAAAAATAAAATACTTGAAAGACTTTAAAAAAGAGAGTTTAAGTTTACATGCAAATCTCTTTACCACATGATTTGGAGGCATTTTCACACAGGAAAAATTAATTTCATCTGTAGCTTCACATGGGCAACTAAAATTACACAACAATCTCCTCTTAAAATTTTATGTTGAATGCTTCCTTTACATAGGCATTTTTTTTCAAGCAAGGACAAATAACAATGGTTGCATACCTCTTATGGAGTACTGGTTCCTTAACAGCCGCGACTGTGACTTGTGATTGTTTCCTCCTTTGTCCATGATTTTGATCAGCACTTTCTTCCAATCACGATCAAAAGTAGCTTAATAATTATTTTTACTAGCAACTTAGCAATGCCTCACTCAATTCTATGGTCCCTTGCCTCATGACTTCTATGATCCTCTTTACTATGATGGATTCTTTCCTTAAACAACATCGACTTACACACATAATAGATTCATGTGCAAACATGAGGTGGAAGTTGTTCTTCTTTCTTGCCAAATCAATGATTGGCTCTGATACCAGATGAAGGCAAAATAGACAAGAATGGTGATGTATTGATCACAAAATAAGAAATTACACAAAACCCCCAAATTTCCTTAATAAAATGAGAGACATGGCATCTATTAAATAGAGATTCAAAATAGAGATTCCATAATGGCACACAACCATATTCAGAAATAACCCAACTACACTAAGAAATACATAAAACCATAATATTAATAACAGGCAGAAAAGTCACAAAATGTTGCAATGGGCATTATTTTTGTCATTCGTTAGGGTTTGGATGCACCAAAGTGTAGAGCACATGCACCAAACTAGGGAAGATGATAGGTCCATAATAAAATTTCTAAAACTCCTTCATAAACACTAAATAAAGGTAAAAAATAAATCAAGACATGGTTCCATAGAGTGTGCCAATATACGCTCACCAAATTATAGAGGAAAGTACAATAAAACAATGCACAAAATAAGATTCATAATATATACCTAGCTATAACTCCAATTGAGTAAAGAAACAAACACAAATAAAAAAAAGAAACAAACACAAATGAAGAAAAGAAACGAAATTCTTACGACACAATACATTGTTGACCTAGTGATTTACTCAAGATGATTGGTCGACTATTGAACATCAATTTTGGCTACTCGATCAAATAACATAACCTTGCTTTGTATCTAGAATTTCTCTCATTATAAATAACATGACGATTGCTTGATTTATAGATTTGATGAGGATAAATAGACCGTTGATAAATTGTTCTAGGATGGATGGTTATGATTACATGAGAGGAATTTTGAATTTGAATTTCGTAGGAAGGAGAAATTGAATGTTATTTGTTGGTAAAAAGAGAGTTAGGATTGATTTGATTAGGTGAATGGGAGGGATTAAAAGTTGGTTTCAATTTAAATAGAAGTTGTTTGGAAGTGTGTGGCTAGGTTTCAAGATTGATGAGTTGTATTTATTTTCATTTTCTATTGTGGAAAAGACATGATTGTCTTCTAAGTCGAGAACTAGAATAAGATGTGGGGCTGTAGGCTAACTAATCAAATAAATAAATAATTTAACTCAGTAGAGGAGAGGGATGTAAGATGTTAATTTAATTTTGTGATGAATTATTTATGGCTAACTCTTAATTAATGCTGCAATTATGCAAGTGTGGTTACAATAAGTTAGTATAATGTTGAAAACATTGAAAGTGATGTTAATGTTAGATGTGATCAATTTTAAATGTAGAACACCATTACAGAAAAAATTACTTGATTTCTCTTATTCTACCATTATTCTACCACTAACATCATAATTTTAATGAAAATTTATAAGGAATCACGGAGTGTGATCCGAAATGTTGATGCGAAAAATTAACACACAATCAAATCGAAAAATATTTTGCAATTAACTATATAGATTGTGAAAACTTGTTATCTTTGAAAAAATGACTTATCAAAGCAACTCTATAGTTTCCTTTATCCTTACATATGACAATAAATTATTGTACTTAAAGAAATAAAAACCGAAGTGATTTCAAAAGAGATTCATCTACACCAACAAAAATAATATAAAAATAGTAGTGTGTACAGTTGCTACCTACTACGATCTGAAAAGCTTCTATCTTTGAGTAATGTGTACAGTTGCTTCCAACTACCATATGAAAAGCTTCTATATTTGATCATAAGATAATTTAAAATTTCCATCGGCTTCCACTTCCTCCTTTTAGTTAGCTATTGACATGATTTTAACTTGACTCGATATATATCAAATCACATGAAAAGAATTGGAGATCAGAAATGTTGTTAAATCACGCCATTGGCATTATGTCTGCGAAAAGCATTTGAGTGGCTATGATTAAGGACTATAATAGAAACGAACCTTATCTGTATATTTTCCTTACCCAGCAAATTCTAAGCAGCTTTGTGTCAGATGTGGGCTCCTCCTTTCCGCCAAGTTGAAGCAGTCGCCGTTAGAATCCACGCTGTATCAGACTGGCATGAGCTGCATCATGTGATAGCACTACTATGTAAAGAAACCTGAATGGATTGATTTTTAGCTGAACGTTAGTTTTGCCATTAATGGCAGTCTCCTTCACCACAAAACAAGGAATCTCCTCCCTAATGTTTTGAAATCAACGGCTCTGAACTGACGAGAGAAATTGTTATCGAAGGCCATATTTAGGGTTACGTCTTCTCATCGGCAAAGGGTGGGTTTGAGATATACTCTATTTGAAATATAATCCTCTTCTAATTACATTATTTGATTCTATTAAAATAAATTACACGATATGGAAAATTGAATTCACCTACCCGTGTTGTACTCGAACTTACAAATTGGGAATCTGAATTTGCTCAGCCATGTTGTACGCAGAATTACAAATTCGGAAACTGAATTTTCTCAGCCATGTTGTTCGACGTGGAGTAGCTCACATGTGATAAGGAAATAAAACTTAAGTTTGTTACTGCGCACTTATTAGGTAATTTTTATTTTCTTCTCCAACAATCATTACTTACTTCATTTATCGAACAGTCTGATTCACCAGCGCGATCGTTGGTAAAAGTTCTCCGCAACAGCGACTGTGATATGATAGAGATCGTCAAGTACAAAGTGGCAGAGGTGGGAGTTATAGAGATCCAACCATGACTAAAATAAAATATTTGGATCAGGAAGATAATTAAGATTCATTATCAAGAGGATCATGCTATGTTCAGAATAGGGAGACAGATAGAGAGATACGGATATAGAGGAAGGGATGGAGGAGGGAGGGTACGATAGAGAGGTGGGTAAGCAGATAGAGATAAGAATGAAAATAGAAATAGCGATGGATATGGATATGGAGAAGGAGAGGTGTATGGAGAGGAGAGGGGGAGATAAAGAGATAGAGGAGAGAAGGATAGATACAGATGGAAGAGATACATATATAGATATTGTGAGAGAGGGAGATATAGAAAGATAAATATAAAGATACGAAGTGATATATAGATAATTGAGAGAGGGAGAGATATCGTGGTAAAGAGAGATGCAAGAAGAAATATTATAGAACACGATAGCATACATTTTCTATAAAATGTGTTAATATATGTCTACTTTTCATTGCACATATAATAGAGCAACATACATATATAGGAGAACCTTTGTATCATTTATTCTTTACTTACAAACTTACATTTTCGTTTTACTTATAGATATTCACAAAAAGATATATATTTCTCTATATATATACATATTGAAAAATATGGAAAAATGATGACCTTAGTATGCAAAAAACTAAGGTCAATCTCCAAGGTGAGCCAATCGGTCCTAGATTTGATCCTTTTTTAGTCTTGAAAGTGGATTGGAATTGAATTTCCCAAAATAGACCTATTACACTATGTGGCCTAGACTGAAAATAAAATATTCTAATAACAAGAAACTATAACTGAAATTCTAACAGAAAAATTAAGGACAGAAGAGGTTTTTTCACCTGTCTTGTAAATTTGAGGCTAAAAATGGAGGGCACAGGTGCCCAGGGCATGAGTGTCCTTATAGAAATGTTTTGAGCTTCAAAATTTTATCATGCAATGCTAAATCTCTTCTCTAATTTTTTGCTTTGTAAACTTTCACTTTTGGACTTGTATCTGCAAAAATAAATGGTGGGGGTAGCTATATAGGGGTTTGCCTCAGTCAAACCCTTATTTTGGTATTTAAACATCCACAAATAGCCAAAGATATGATAAAAGATAGTGGGTGAGCCCTAACCTTAAGTGTGTCTAAGGTTGTTATGAGCTAAAATGCAAACAAATCCTACTCAATTTTATTAGAGAGAGATTCACATATAAAAATGATAATAGCTACCTTGCTAGAGTTCAACATAACCTTATTTAATCTGCAACATATGGATACCTTGCTTAGATTGCAAGTAGAGTTCAAGGCTTAAAGATGAGAACACTAGGAAACAAGTCATTATGTTGAAGGAAATGACCAAATGCATCTCCCAAATCTAGAATCCATCATGCTCTTTTATTGGCATCAACCTTCAATCATGCAAAAAAATTGGACCACCAAACAGGCTTGAAGACCTACAAATTGGATATACTAGATTGAATGTACTAATCTCTTGCTTCTCCTTTTTTTTGCAATTTTTTTCTTATATTTTAAATGGTGATAAGACTAGATATTTATAGGCCTATTAATCTATTTTCTTGGAAATGAGATCTCGATAGCTGAATTTGGACAATTCAGATGAAAATTTTAAATTACTAACATTGACATATTCGAATATGGAGTCAAAAAAGGGGACACTCATTCCCTAGGCATGAGTGTCCCAACCCTAGTTTCTAGGACCTTAGGCATTGGGAGAAATGTATTAGATGGATGCATTAATTTCCTATTTGAAATTCCTCACAAATTTTCAAAAATAGGCTATAGAATGCATAATTTGAGAGATTAGGGCCTAATTAAGGGGGTTTAAAATGCATAAATCCAAGAGGCACTACAGTAGGTCCAAACTAAGTGTAAAATTTTACTATCATCTAAAAGGGAGTACAATTTTTGGCGCTACATTTAGCCCCCACTTTAGTGGTCATATGACACTACGTGCATATGCAAGCTATTTAGTACTTGAAAATAAATCATGTTACATACAAGGATACTCATGTGGATATTATAGATCATTCATCAATAGCATAATTGAGCCCCTAGAGTAGCCATCTATAAAACAACAATATGAGGAACCACATCCTACAAAATCAATTTGTTAGTTGTTTAAAATTATCTATATGTATCATTTTCCAATACTTCTAAAATTAATGAAATTTGAGGTATATGTATGCCTCCTAATTATAGTTTCTTTTGGGAGGTGGAATCGAGGTAGCAATCTAGCCACATCAAATTGTTAAGGTTCTTGATGAAGATGCTTGTGATTTGATCATGAGATCACAATAGCAACTATCAGAAAATATATGAATTGAATGAGGATATAATTATGAATCTAAAACAATAGATGGCTTCAAAACTAAAGCTCACAAGCCCTTGTTATAATAATTTGAACTATAACTATTATTTTTAGAGTTTTACTCTATTGTAGAAAAAAAATATCTTTTTAATAATCATTTTCAATTTTGTTTCTTTAAAGCTTAAAGAAACACACCAATTTACCTTAGAGCGAAGATGCCAAAATGATGAAAGTACAATCCTTGAGACTTGATGTTCTATGAGAGGATGTTGGACAAGGCAAGGTGGCACAAATGATGAGTTGTTTTTTCTTTTCCCTATAAAATAATTTTTGATTAAGTATGATCATGATAAACTAGATGACTTTATGATCTATTTTTTAAAATTAAATGTATATAATGATCTAATTTAACATATCACACATATGGTTGAATAGTATGAATATATAATCAATAAATTTTAAGAAACTGAATAATTACTCTTAATAATTTCAGACATACACAGACGTTTGTCAAAATAAAGCAATGTGAGATAAAATAGAAAATTATCTACTTAATCTAACAATGTGCTTAATAATACATACAATTCAAAAGATTGTTAAGTATAATATAAATGGAAATGTGTAGAATTTGTAATTCCTTTGAGAGGTGTACCATCCATATCATTCAATTTATATGCTCTAGAACTATAGCTTTCCTCAATGAAATAAGGTCCTAACCAATTCGGGTTGAACTCTCCTTTTTCATCTAGGATAACATTTATATTGCATTAATGTTCCTAAAACACCAAATCCCCTTTATTAAACGAATGAGGAATAATACTATCATTATAATTGTGTTGCATTGTTTTTGAATAAGTATCAAGATGTTCAAGAGAATCTATACATTATTCATCAAGCATTTCAAGTTGTTTTAATCATATTTCTTTGTAAGTATTATCATTAATAAATTCCCTAATAGACATTCTTAAAGAGGAAATTTCTAACTCTCAGAGAATTATTACATCCACAGTGTAAATAAGGTTATGAACCCCAATCCTAGACCCACACAAACATGAGAAACAAACACACAATTAGGTTCATATGCAAGTTAGAACAAGGAATCCCCATGAAATTCATTAGCAATGCTCAAAACATGGAAATCAAATGGAATCCCAATTAGGCATGCAATTCCTTAATCCCATGGGGGAATTGATGCCAATTATGTGGAATTGCTCTAAATATAAAGATAATATAACTTTTCTCTCAATTTGTGGATGAAAAATTAGAAGGAAAGCCTCTTATTTATAGATCAATTTGAGAGAAGAAGAGGAAAAATGGATGATTTTGGGTTCATTCACCATCCAATGACCAAGTTCCACTTGTCAAGATGTGAATGGAGGAAGGTTGTACACATTTTGATGAATGAGCCAATAAACGTTATTAGGTGGATTTTCAGATTTGTGAAATGACTTGTTGAAGAGGGAAATAAAATGACTTAAATGCCACTTGGCTCAATGCAAAAGGACATGTAAGAGGAGAATGAATTATTTGTTGTATGTACAAATCCACTTGGAGAGATTTCAAATTTGGAGGAATATTTTCTAAATATGCCATGTTGAGAGAAAATGTGGATTTTAATAAATCAAATAAATGTATTTTCATGTGCAAGTGGCAAAATCCAGAGAAATTAAGAGATTTGGATTAAATTAATCAAGATTTGATAGATTTAATAAGAGATTAGATGATGTGATAAATTTGATATAAATTTATGATTTTATTTAAATCAAAGTTGAGACGAAAATGGTTTAGGTTTTAATTAAATAAAGATTTTGATTTTATTTTAAAACTAAAAGGGGATGATGTTAGATCAAATTAAGTGATGAAAAGTGATAACAAGATAAGAAGGTCATTTAGGATGAAACAATGTTAGTAGTCAAGATCAAGTGTTTCGGTATACTTTCCATGTCTACATTATTCCCCTCTTTGAAGCAATGCACCTGTTGCGTTGGTTCAACGAATAAAATAGTGTGATCAAAGTTTAAAATTTTCTCTATTTTTTTAGATGCCCCACTATTTCCCTAGTGAGATTAATTATGTTGGTATATTGCCCCCTTGAGAGATCGGGGGAAACTTTGGATTTTTGGGTGATCTCACGAAAAAAGAGGACAAGGTGTCCGACGGGTCCAAAAAATCTTCGGGATGCCAAAAAATATGTTAAAATACCAAAATGATGCAAAATGGCCCTTAGTCAGGTAAAAATGGGATCAGGGGACCAAAACACTAGCTGGATGGTTGAAAAAATTGTCAAAAACCCTAATTTTTAAGCTTAAATAGACCCTAAGGGGTCATTTTAAAATCACTTTCACACTTACCCTTTGAAGATTATTATGCATTGAGCTCTAAGTCCTGATCGAGATGGCACAATGACAAGTTCCCCAACATGTGTCAGAGCGATTACGTGTGCACCAATAGCTAGTTGGCACAGGACCCATGGTACATACCCCTTTCTTGACTTGTAATTTTATCATTTTTAATTCATTAATTAGGGTCAATGTCAGACTAGGTAGCACTACTTCAATTTTCAAATTGACATCACATGGCCTCTAAGTGTGTTGCATGTGTGAAGAGAGTCATCATGACCCAGATTCTAGAAATTAGGGTTTTAGGGCAAAGTCGGCTGCAAATGTAAATAGTTCCACTGTGAGCCCATTTGGAGTTTAGGATGAAAGAGTGTGGTCAAATTGGGCCACCACAATGCAGTTTGGAGTTTTCAAATTGTGCCGCAATTGCAAACATGGCTACAATCATTGTTTGGCCAGAAAAAATTTAGCTCAAGGATGTGATTTTTTTTTTCAAAATTTGATGCAGTTACTTTTTCTTGAGCAGGAGGACCTCAACATACAACATTCAAGGGAGCATAGATGCCCAATGTTGCATAGACTAGAGGGCATGCATGTGTTTCTCCAAGAGAAACTTGGTGCTCTCAATCTTTGGTTTGTTGCATATTTTTGTCTTGTTTGGACCCACTTGGGAATGATGACAGCCCTGGGAAACTGATGGCAAAGTGAAACATCCTCCTTTCACCTTCCCACCGGTGAGGCTTCCATTACACTTGAGGATGTCTAGTGCATCCTACAATTACCTATCCATGGTGAGAGAGTGATCTATGATGCAAATGCTCAGAGGGATGAATGTTTTACAGTTATGAGACTAGACTAGATGTTTTTTCTGAGGGGTAGATAGATTTGGAGAGATACCAAGGTGTAGTGCTCACATATAGAATCATTATTACCATGATTATATTAGGTCTTGTGGCACCAAATCGCTGGGGCCAATACTTTAGTCAAGGATGGGGACTGGCACGGGACTAGATGCTCATCCAAGGGAAGTGCTTTACATGGGGTCTAGTGATGTTGGCCTCATTATACAGGGACCTACATGAGTTTGATTATCTTGACAGTAGGGCCATCAGGTCCGAGGTCACATTGCTTCATATTTGGGCATAGGAGCAGAGATATTCAAATACTCTATTTGCAGGTTACACCAGTTGTTTAGACATATACATGATCCATTTATCTGGTGGTATGGTGGGGCCCAAATTACCTTTACTCATACAAGGACAAGCAACATCGCACATTGGTGTCAAGTCATCGATGAGATGAGAGAGTTCATTTGGAGGCCCTAGCTTGACCTAGGCACATGGTATGATGATGTCGAATATTTATTCTTTGCTTGCTAGGATAGATTAATGTAGGGCATGGAGCACACAATGATTGAGAGATATCTCCTTGACAGAGTAGCTTGATAGTTTTGAGATGTTTAGGAAAGACCTGATGACTTGTACATGGCGATCTTCACCCATACTACGAGGGAGACTACATGGGACCAACCCATACTAGTTGATGAGGTAGTGTCCTATTTTAGATAGGTAGTTGCTAGGTCATGGCCATATGATCAAGGGCTAGCAGCTCTGGGGGTCACACTGGCATGTCAAATTGGTTCAGGCCCCCATTGAGATTGATAGTTCCAAGCTTGGTACTCCCAGGATGGAGATGAAGAGGTTGATTAGTCGGTAGAGGGCAGGGATATAGAGGCAGGGGTGATGGTGATATGGATGAAGATGGAGGTAGGGGAGAAGGTGGGCCACCTCCACATTAGACACCACCTCAGGATAAGGAACAACATACACCACCTCATGTGTAGACACGACCATGAGGACAGACACCACCTTAAGTAGAGGCCCATTAGACCCCTCTACAGGATCAACCCAGAAATAGGGACAAATAGATCCCATAGCAGTGGCCACTAGTGTAGCTAGATCATAGGGATGCCATGATTCAACAACTAGAGGGTTAGATTCATATTTTGATTGTAGAGAGAGATCAGGCTCAACAATAGTTCACAGCACTAATAGTAGAGAGGGATCAGGCCAAGTCTAAGAGAGACCAGAAGATTGGTCAGTGTAGATAGCTTGAGAGCATGGCCTCTTCATCCCACGGCTAGATAGTTTCTATTTAGACATACAAGGAGGTGTTCAGAGAGGCTAAGTATTATCAGTAATATTATAGGCAGGTAGTGTAAACCGGGTGCCAGAGTTCTCTCATCAGACAAGGATGAGACCTCTTGAGGATCATAGTGAGAGATAGGTAGGAGAGGGTAGTAGCTAGTAAGGCTAGTCCCTGATCATAGATAGTACTCATTTTTTGACTCATGGGCTCTGATTTTTATTGCCCGTATTGTATCATATATTTTGATGTATACACACTTGATTCAATTTTGTACCATGATAGTTGTATGTTTTTGATGATATATATGAGATGGTTCAATTTATGAGATTTCCTATTTTATTTATGCATGATGTATGGATGTTGTAGACATGCAAAAATAACATCATGCATCATACAAATTAACATTCATTTCTTCTTTTAATCAATTAAAGCAATTGATTTAATCCTAAGGTTCGTTAGACTTAATTAAATCAAATTATTTAATTAAGTTCCTAAAGTTCTTCTTATTTGATTTAATAAATCAAATTAATTTAAAATCAAATATCAAATCCCTAAAAATCCCCTAAGTTAATTAATCTAAATTAATTAACTTCTAATCATAATTACCATTCTCTAGCTTTTGACTCAACTAGAGTCAAATCTAAACTCTTAACTAACCCACCCACTTGCACCAATAAATCATTTATTTGTTTTACTATTTCTTCTAAATACATTCAAAATGGCATCAAAATGGAATATTCTTCCAATTTGAATCTTCCCCCCAAAGGGACTTGTCCCTTCCAACAAGGTTTTAAATGCTATTTGCACAAGTCAAACATGGCATTTATTGCACCTTTCATCCCCCCTAAACATGTCATTTCATCCAAATTTGAATTTCAAATTAGCACATTGGCCAAGACTTGCACATTCCTCACCCTCTCACAACTTGACAAGTGACACCTTGTCATTGGTTTTTGAATGATCCCACATTGATTCAAAATCACTCAATCTCCTACTCTTGAATCTATAAAATGCAAAGCATTTCAACACAAATCATCTACAACACAACAACACATTTTCATGCAAGGTCATTCTCTTCACTTGAGAATCAATCTTGTTCTTCATTATCTACACACATTTTGAAAGCATCTACACTATAGGCAACTTGAGTTCAAGCATCTCATTGTCTGTCTCATCATCTTGGCATCTTGCTTATCATGGATTGGGAAAGGGAAGCTTTCTACACAACTAAGTTGCACCAATCCAATATGGGATAGATATATTTCATGATTTACATGTTTTGCTTACCTTTGTTATTTGGTTGCATTTGAATCGTGGAGTATTATTTCATAGGGATATAAATTTTTCTTTAGGTTGTTTTGTCTTTCTACTAACCATATGCATATTTTAACATCCACAAAATGGCGCTAGAAGGAGGGCTTGAGTTTTCTTCTCTTTGTTCATGCAGATATAATGTGACCACTTGCTGGAGCATTTGACATCTTTTTATTTCTGCATTATTTTAACAAAGAAAACCTAAGCCTACGTTTTCAAAACATGTTATAAATATTATTGTACTGTTTTAAATCTGCTATGATAGCTTTTGAACCTCGATCTGATTAGGCAAAGCACACTCATTTTTTATTCACTGAGATTTGATAGATGTTCAGGCTCTGTCCTAAAGCCTTTTCGCTTTGCCTGTACGTAGGCTAGCAGGGGTCAAAGAAATTAGCATCACATCTATTAACTACATTCAATTGCATTTATTCCTTGTGTTATATTTAGACATGCCTACTCCATTAGATTTGATACACTTTTCATTTATGTGACTAATGTTCTTTGTTAGTTATTCATTCAAAGGCTTAAGGATTGTGTGCTTTTGGTTTGTCTATATGTTTTAATAGTTCTTAAAGTATTGATTCTGCCAGTGTAACTTGTGGATTTTTGAGACAGGAGTCCAAATCAACTGCGCAGCCATATATGTAGTCCAGCAAGCAACAACATTTGCAGCAGCCACTGCTATAGGTTTTGAGAGCCCTAGTCAAACTGCAATGTTGTCCACATTGCTCTTAGTGATCTCAAGTGCACTCATATGAAGAGCGCATGCTAGTATTTTTCCCTGTGAGTGAAGTTCCAAAGCCTTTTAAATCCTCATGGCGCAAAATGCTCACCCCAGCATTCATGCGAGACCACGTGAAACATACAACCCAGTCAAGCCGTGCGTAATTGTGTTGTTGTAGTGTTGGAATTTGGAGGGGAACTAACACCTTGCAGGTCTACACAACTTTGTTTTGAGGTAGTGAACATTGATAGGTATAGATTGGGTGTCACTACTGCATGTGTAGGATGTTTACTTATTGCTTTCTAAGTATTCCACTCTGGATCAATGCTAGATCTTTGTTTCTATTTGAATAACTTTTAAAGCTTGAAAATATGTGCTAGCTACTAACACAGCAGTACCAAGGTCAATCATAGTAGGACTAAAACACTGGTTCCTTGACAGGTTTAATTTCATCAATGGCTATGGCAGTCTCGGGCTCAAATCAGGACGGTGGAAAAACACAAGCCTTCTCTTCAAATCTTAGAATAGCAACCAGTTGAAAGCTTGGGTGCTCCAAACTGCTAAAAGAACATACAGCAACCTGCTCTTCTTTATTCGGTCATACCAATCACGTAGTGGTTATTTATAGATAGCTTGAAATCTCTTTGCCTTGGTGGACACGGGAAGACTTCTATGGGCGCATGCTTCCTCAGAAAGAAAGATCTGGATGCACATTGATCAAAAAGTCCCATCGATCTACCAGGAAGTGAGGACGTGGGTCAGGGCTGTGGAATCCAACTTAAATGTACCAATCACATTTGCTAAAAAAAATAAAATTTCTAGTGTGTATCTTTTATGACTATGTTTGCCCTTACGGAGATACATTTGATTTTTTCTCTTTGAATACGTTCATTTCCTTTTGAAATAAATTCATCTGAATGATACATTATGTAAGTTTGTCGCTGTCCCAACTTGATGTGCTTTGTGAAGTCGCCATCCTATCATGATTAATGCAATAAAGTGCCGTTCAAAACACTCTTGCAGGGACCTGCACTTCTGGAGCCCAACGCCACTGAGACCAGAGTATCAAGTGGGATTGATGGGAAAAGAAGAAGTGCGGCAGAGGAGTAAATAAGGCAGCAAAATCTTTCTTGAGATCTTTAATAGCTATCATCCTTGCGAGTGGTGATTTACGTCTATCGAAGTGTAGCTGAGATTTCCTATACCCACATCAAATCGCTACTGCATATGATCTCATTTATTTCCTGACGGTTGCATATTGACTATTGAATTTTAATTTCGGCACAACTTTCATTTTTATTTTTTCAACATCCATATTTATTTCGATTCGATAAAGATTGACTGCTGAATATTTACTTGAACTCAAGTTGAAGCTACCAATTTTGTGCAGAAATTTAATGTTTCTTAATCCCTTTTTTCTCTTTAAATTACTCCATGGTCATCCATTTATTTGAAACTTTGGCATTTGTCACGCAGGTGTTGGGCTCCACACTTCATACAATATTACTTGTTTAGGGAAGTGTTCTACATTTGAGTGTTGTTTAGTCACTGGAACATCACACTGCAGTCATGTGACTTTCTCAAAGTCTCAAATCTTATAGGAAAATCCTTCTTTAATGAGACATTGGTCAAAAGTGTTGATTTTATTGCTTACCGGAAACGGGATAAAAGTCTACATAAAGGTTAACATTGGATCTTGGCATCAGAGTTGAATGGAGGCAAACTAATTGAAGTTGGAAAAATTGAAACTTGAAAAGCATTTTTTAATGCTTGTTTTAACAAATCTTAGAGCTTCCATCTACTACCTTTTTTTTTTTCTGTTTTAGATCAACTCACATTTTTCTTTGGGTTTAAAATTAATCACTTGACTTGATCTTTTCAAAGTTGGTTAAAAAGAACCTTAGACATTCACTTGATTTCAATTTGGACTTAAAATTGAACAAGGAAAATTCACATTTCAATTTTGGTGCTTTTAAAACGAACTCATCACTGCTTTTGGGACTTAAAATGAACGAGTATTTCCATGTTTTGCAATATTTTTCACAAACTAACATCATTTAAAATGCGTATGCGCTTCTCTCGCACTTCATAGTGATCTTGAGAATCAAAAGCATTTTGGTGATGTTAAGTTGTCAAAAATATTGCCTACACACTTCGATTTGGGATCTAAATTTGAACAAAACATGCGAGTGTGAGCACGATATATTGCGGAGGTTCTCCCCTTTGTTTTTCAACAAAGGTTGTGTGAACGATGGGATATGTTAGCTCGCTTTTGTTAACTTAGAGGGCCTGCCTTGTGGGAAAAAGTACTCACCCAAGGGAACGACCCAACCAGGAACATGCTAAAGCCAAGCGACTTCCACCCAGGATATAAGTGTGGATATTTGAGCAAAGGCCAATATCATGAGGATTACTCTGATGAGATGGACAGCAATGGACTCTCGCCGATGTTGGATAATCCCCCACAAACAAAATGCCCGAATTAGAACCCCTTGTTTAGAAAAAGGCCAAAACCTTGTCTATCTTGTTGGCGCAAAAGGTCATGTCCTTTGAAGCCGCCCCACGTAACATGCGATCTTGTTGTGGAAATAAAAAGTATGCCATGGGAGATTCATGGGTACTAATGCTTGGCTGACCCGAATAAGTGAGTGTCGTGGAGGGGAGCCAGTGTGGTCAAGCATTTAGCCATTCACACAATATATGCGTAGCTGGATTTATCCAAGTGGGAACCCAACAAGATATTGCCTCATCATTCTAGGGTTGTAAAAAGTGCTTGGAATAAAAAACACTTTGCTTGGATTCAAAACATTGGAAAGCGAACATTCACAAGAGCCTCAAATTTCAAACACCTTGGAGGAAACAAATACCTTTGACGAATTTAAGCACTCTTGCTTTCCCTAGGGATCATATCCTTAGAGGTTTCTAAGTGCTTGAATTCTATCAGTATTTGTTTTCACTAAGGATGAACATAGGAGACTTTTGCCCTAATTTCCTTGATTTCCACATAATGGACCTTGTGGGATGAAGAAGAAAGCAGGACATTAGACATTTAGTTTGAAAACATAATCAAGCAAGTGATTTTGGTAAAAAGGATTGACTAAGACAAGATAAAAGACAAATTTGATTACACATGTGTTTTCTAACATGATCAAAATCCCAAAACCGAAGTTCAAAAAGCTTAGTGTGAAAGCTAGTGAGGAGCATCTTGAGATCCTGAATTGTTTAAAATGTTTACTTTCCTCTCATAGGAAATATAGCGTGTCCTTCAACATCAAGGTCTTGTAAGCAGAAGTGTTATTCTAGGTCAAGTCTAGGATCAAATTCAATCACTTTCATCCATCTCTTAACCATTAAATCAGTCAAAAGTCACCTCACCAACAACTCTTGGAAACTTTGTAGACATCTTTTATGCTAAACTTTTAGGCGAAATCAAAACCTCTTTGTTTGACTTAACACATCTAGTCAAACCATCATCTTATACACAAGTTTTCTCTTGGATAAAACAACTTCCTAGGGTTTACGAGTTCATCTTGTTTGGATTAACATACCTAGCCAAATTATCAAATCATCACCTCATTTGACTTGATGCACTTAGTCAAACTACCATCTTGTAGGAGGTCACTCTATGGATAACACAACTTCCTAGAGCTTTACGATTACATTTATCACATTTTGTTTGACTTAACACACCTAGTCAAACCATCAATCCAATCACAAATCAATCAAATCAAAGTCCTAAAAGTTTTAGCATTTCTTTCAAAGTTTCTTTAAGAGTTCCATTCATCCAGATCACTCATCTTCCGTTTATCTCATCCTCATCATCATTTTGATCCTTCAATTATCCTAGTTCTTTACTTCTTTGAACCTAAGGTTTAGACCGATCTAAAGGATTAGAGGTTCATCTCTTACATTCTTGAAAATTGATCTTCATTTTATGGTTCAAACTCAATCTCAACACAAGAGGGACATGGAATATAAACTTGATCCATCCATCATGAGCAATTCGAGTCAACCAAACTATCCAAGTCTCGCAATTCCAATTGATTATCAAAACTCACATTTAGACATGGCATCATTATCTTGTCTAAACCTCAAAAGTATAACGAATGTGAGTATGCCCAATCTAAAGTTTGGAACACCTTTCCCGATGATAGATTTAAATCCAAGTCCAAATCTGCAAATCTATCAACCAAACACTCAATGCATGAGTTTTCCAAACAACATTATCCCACCAAATCCATACATTCCAAGTACAACTTTACAAAACATGACCATTTCAAATCCACACTTGGTAAATTTTGGGGTAGACATGTTTGCAAATCCCATCAATGTTCAAAATCCAAGCAATATGTTGACGACTCCATATGTTGATTCAAGCCAAGGTAACAACATGCAAAATCAAAGTTACCTAAATCCAAGCAATATGATTCCCAACCACAACAATGTTCAATTTCAATCTATCATGCCAAATCAAAACATCATACCAAATCATCCCATTTTTCCATCGATATCGCAAAAATAGATGGAAACCATCCAAGCAACCCCAACAATCAACAACATTCCCATTCCACCACCACCACCACCACTGCCAAAATACAACATGACCAATTCATTCTCCATCATATTGCAAACCCATCAAGAAGCTTCCCGCAAAAAGGCACTCCAAGCCCAACAAGCTACACAGCTAGTTGCTCAGCAAGCACAAGTAGCCCAACAAGCGCAAGTGCAAGTAGAATTCTGGGCACTATTGCAAGCAATCCAAGAAGAAGTAGCACAACAAAGAGCCCAACAAAAATCTTTGTTGGCACAAAAACAACATGACGAACAACAAGCATTGTTGGCTTTGCAGAAAACGCAGGCCTTACTCCCACAACAAATCCTGCAACTGATTCCCACCATAATAATTCAAAATGATGATTAAGATCCTTTGACTAATGACAATGTTGAAAATGTCTCTACATCACCTAATGAGTTAGAAGACATATCTCAAGAATTTGTTCCAAAGCATGATCAACATCTTTCACCAAGGTCTAGCAATGATCCTCTCCAAAACATATGGCCATCCTTTGACCTCATGAAATTTGAGAATATTCCTATGCCTAATGAAGATATCCAAGAAAGAAATCCATTCTTTGAAATTGACCCATGTCAAGAACTTGATCCAAAGCATGTTGAAAGCAATTTCGAAATCACTCAAGATCAAGAATTTGTATCTCCAAGCTACTACAATGATATAATGGACACTCTCCTATCTATACAAGATGTTGCAAATGATGACCACATCCACATAAGACATACTCCTCCATCTACCCATGAGATGCTTTCTTTGGATGGACACGTGGATGATCTTCATTCAAAACAAGAGTCTCATACTCTTGAAATCATTACCAATGAACAAGAGTCTCCTACTCTTAACATTTGTACACATGATCAAGATAGAGAGAAATCCAAAGACATATCAGAAATGGGTCAGAAAGAAGGTTTCTACATAAGTTGTGAATCAGAAAAATCATGTGAAAGCATATCAAGAATAAATCATGAGGAAGACTTTTACAATGACAGTGAATCATCAATACCTCTGGAAGAAGAACTACAAGATCAAGCCAAAGAGATCAATCAGGCATTCAACCCACATATGGAGGATCTCGTCACTTATAAAGTTGGATCACTTACCTTTATAAGGGGAAATCATCTTATCAATGAAAGATTTGTGACCTTTGAAGATCCGTCATAGAGCAAAGAAGGAGCAACACCTTGTTTCCAAGGAAAATCATATCTTTTTTCAAATAAAATGTTTCAACAAATGAATTACAAGGCAAAGGATTAGGTCTGCATGAATAGGGTATCCTAGAACCAATGCAGATTGTTGGTAATCCTAAACGTCAAGGCCTTGGTTATTCGACAATCAAGGGATCTCAGCATATCAATAATACTTCCACAAAACTGGGGGCAACTTCGTCTCGAGCAAACATCAACATAGGGAGCACAAAGAATCCTTATGATGAAACCAATGCCAATACTACAACCTGCCATGTCATGAATCTCCATCCACCCATCACCCCATCCATGAATTGCCACCAATGTCAAAACAAAGACTTGAATCAAAGCATGCAAAATAGTATCAAAGAAAAAGAAGCTAAGAAGCATATTGGACAAATCAAATACAAGTGGATACCAAAGAATACAAAGAAAGACTATCCCTATCAAACTCCAATAGTCAAAGAAACTATGGGGAAAAATAAAAAAGGGAATAGTATCCATCCAAGACGTCCACAAAAGCAAAATAAAGCTTCTCAAGCAACATACAAAGTGTATCAAGCCGTTGGTCCTAATTCCATTCACACTTCCATATCCACCCATAACTGCTCATCTTCCCAAGTTTGGAGAGTCAAAGACTCCAAACTATCAACCAATCCATCTTTTACTTGTAAACACACTCCATCCATGCCTCCACACATGATATCCAATTCTTTCATTAACCATGTGTTGGCAATGACCCTTCATCATAAGGATTTAGAAGGCACTCTATTGCGATGTGTGCACAGAAATAGAGTTAACTCCGGTATCAGCAAAGCAGATAAGGGATCTCAAAAGTTGCATTCAAGTGCATGTATCTTGGCAAAGCGACTTCTTCAAGCAGGATACTGATGGCATATTATGACAAAAACATCAATATCAACACCACTAGGTGTTTCAACATCAGCTTAAAATCTCTCAGAAAATACAAAAAAATCATAAAAATGTCCTGAAAAAATGGTCACCTTGATGAAAACCTAGCAAACAAGCATCTTGGCGACAACAAAAAATAAATAAAAAATAAAAAATACAAAAAATCCAAAAAAATCAGAAAAAGGATTGAAAATAGTAAAGAGAAAAATCATCCTCTAGCAAAAACCATTTTGGTGGTGCTTTGGATAGGTACCATGATGAAAACTTGGCAAAGAGGCATCATGTGTAGAATTGAGCATCTACGTGTGCCAGTTCAGGAGAAAGCATCTTATCACATCCATAATAAATCAAACATTCCATCCATATCATCCATTCATCCATGAACCATTTATCCAACCTTACCTTGATCTTGATAAAATTTTGGTAAACGCTTTACGCGTGCTTACGGTAAACATCTTGACATGCATCATTTTCATTGATCCTATCCAATCCAAACTTTATCTGAGCCTCAAAGCATTATCCGAATGAGCATTCCTCTCTTCGAACACCTTATCTTATCGCAAGATGATCCACATCCTTCCATCCATCCGTCTATCCAAGAATCCACCCATGGCCGTTTAAACATTGGTAGACACTGGGGGCAGATATTTACATCTTGCTTCGAGGATAAATCTTGATCTATATCCTCCAACTAATGTGGCGATCCAAACATTGGAAAACACAAAATCAAATTAGTCGAAGAACTTGTGATCCAAAATCCAAATCACTAGCCCATGGCATATTTTGACAAGACTATGTTCCTTATCAAGCTTTATCTTTCATCGAACATCACTCCAAAAAATTCATATCAGTTGCATCTAATGTGTACATCAATGTCACATCAAATCATGAAAATAATTTTGTTCCAAATCAAGCTTCATCAATCTTGATCAATTAAATCCAATCAATCATCACCTTGTTTGACTTAACACACTTAGTCAAGCTATCATCTTGTGCATGAGTTTACTCGAGGATAACACAACTTCCTTGGGTTTACAAGTTCATTATCATCTTTGTTTGGCTTAACACACTTAGCCAAATTATCAAATCCATAATCACCTCGTTTGGCTTAACACACGTAGCCAAATTATCCTTTTTGTACGAGTTTATTATTGGATAACACAACTTCCTAGAGTTTACAAGTGCATTATCACTTTTGTTTGACTTAACACACTTAGTCAAACAATCAATCCATCAATCTGATTGATCAATATTAAGCTTGGTTTTCAACAAAATCCCAAAACAAAGCACTGATATCGTCATCACATATCACCTCTAAATTGTCAAAATCATGCGAAAAAACCAAAAACATTCAAAAATTCATCAAAAAATCAAAAACATTCAAAAATTCATCAAAAAATAAAAAACATTCAAAAATCAATCAAAAAAAATCAAAAACATTCAAAAAACTCATCAAAAAACCCAAAAACATTCAAAAATTCATCAAAAAAAATCAAAACATCCAAATCATTCAAAAATCCAAAAACATGTCAAAATATCAAAAAAATCTTCAAAAGTTTCATCATTTAGTCTTGTCAGTCTTCCACCTTGTTGAACTATGTCGTCTCTGAGCTTGAATGTAGGCAAGGTTGATCTTTGATCATCCCTCGAGACATTTAGGTCATTCTTTATGCGTCTGTTGCATTGGCATCCATCGCAATGGCATTCGTTTGCTTATCTTTTCTGTATTTAGGTCATTCTTTATGTGTCCGTCGCATTGGCATCCGTTTGCCCATCCTTTAGGCGTCTGTCGCAATGGCATTCATTTGCTTATCTTTTTTACATTTAGGTCATTCTTTATGCGTCTGTCGCATTGGCATCCGTTTGCCCATCCTTTAGGCGTCTGTCGCAATGGCATTATTTTGCTTATCTTTTTTACATTTAGGTCATTCTTTATGCGTCCATCGTATTGGCATCCGTTTGCCCATCCTTTAGGCGTCCGTCGCAATGGCATTCATTTGCTTATCTTTGTTACATTTAGGTCAGTCTTTTAGGCGTCCGTCACATTGGCAATCCATTTGCCCATCTATCTTTTCATTGAGTTAGGTTTGTCGTCTGAACTACGCCGTCTCTGAGCTTAAACGTAGGCAAGGCCATCTTTGATTGGTCCCTGAGACACAAAATTCAAAAACATTCATAAATCTCAAAATTCTAAAAACAGCCTCAAAACATTTGAAAAAACCAAAATGGTGCATCCATTTCATCTCGCTTTCACCCATGATCATCTCACTTGTAATAAAGTCAATCATCGCTTTCACCCTTTGGTGAGTCAGTTAGAAGCAAGTTTAGCAGGTTCCAAAGTGAACACCTAATCGTCAAAGTCTCGAAGGTCTAAGTCAGTAAGTCAGCAAGTTGGTCAACTCGGAGTATCAATAGCTTATCACCCAATCAGTTCCACCAAAACCCTGATCACTACATGTCCTAGGATGAAGCTTTCTTGCGATGGACATAAGCATCAGGTACCCAACATTAGTTTACCTTGGCTAATGGTATGAAGAACATTAACTTGTTTGTTTACTTTATTTGGTCTTTTTGACTTATCTTATTTTGTGCTCATTCCAAGGACCTCTCGATGATGCCTAAACAAAATAGGTTTAGAGAGAAAGGAATGGGGCAATAATCATTATCTTTTTATCTGCTGTGCTTGTTGGATGTTCTTGTAAAATAACTTGGCGAATACTTGCTTTGTTGGGTCCATCCTAGCAAGGTTTCCGTATGTCAAGTGTGAACAAGAGCACTCCTATCTGATTGTCGAGTCAAAGTCCATCACACTAGGTGCCATGCCATCCTGGTTCTTAATATCTTGATGCATCGCACCTATGTGTGCTATCAAACATAAAGAAAGGTACGCTCTTTCCCATCCTTGGATAAGCAACACATCATCATCATTCATCATCATTTCTAATAAAGTTGTTTTGTTGAACTTCTGCATCTTCTTGGATTCAAGAGTTGATCCCTCTCATTCTTCTGTCCTCTTTCACGCTAACAATGCATCCATCCTGCATCCATCCTGCATTCATCCTCTCATCTTGCATAATCACATCATATCATTATAGGACAACATCATCCATCTCATCCATCTCACATGCATTGCATAATCATTTAAGTTGTTTAGGATAATATAAATTTGTTATTCTAAGCATCTTCCAAACATCTCATTTTCATCATCATTATTATATAGATCATATCATCTAACCATCCATAGATTCATTTTGAACCTCTTTTTTGCGAGATCGACCTCAAATCGTATCTTTTCACTCGATCTCTCTAGGGGGCAATGTACTAATGTACTTATTTCCGCTAGGGCATCCGAAAAAACCATAAATTTTTTAATTTCGATGTTGGCAGAATCATTCTTTGAATCAATGCAACAAGTACATTGCTTCAAAGAGGGGCAAAATGTAGACATGCAAAACTAACATCATGCATCATACAAATTAACATTCATTTCTTCTTTTAATCAATTAAAGCATTTGATTAAATCCTAAGGTTCATCAGACTTAATTAAATCAAATTATTTAATTAAGTTCCTAAAGTTCTTCTTATTTGATTTAATAAATCAAATTGATTTAAAATCAAATATCAAATCCCTAAAAATCCCCTAAGTTAATTAATCTAAATTAATTAACTTCTATTCATAATTACCATTCTCTAGCTTTTGACTCAACTAGAGTCAAATCTAAACTCTTAACTAACCCACCCACTTGCACCAATAAATCATTTATTTGATTTATTATTTCTTCTAAGTACATTCAAAATGGCATCAAAATGGAATATTCTTCCAATTTGAATCTTCCCCCAAAAGGGACTTGTCCCTTCCAACAAGGTTTTAAATGCTATTTGCACAAGTCAAACATGGCATTTATTGCACCTTTCATCCCCCCTAAACATGTCATTTCATCCAAATTTGAATTTCAAATTGGCACATTGGCCAAGACTTGCACATTCCTCACCCTCTCACAACTTGACAAGTGGCACCTTGTCATTGGTTTTTGAATGATCCCACATTCATTCAAAATCACTCAATCTCCTACTCTTGAATCTATAAAATGCAAAGCATTTCAACACAAATCATTTACAACACAACAACACATTTTCATTCAAGGTCATTCTCTTCACTTGAGAATCAATCTTGTTCTTCATTATCTACACACATTTTGAAAGCATCTACATTATAGGCAACTTGAGTTGAAGCATCTCATTGTCTATCTCATCATCTTGGCATCTTGCTTATCATGGATTGGGAAAGGGCAGCTTTATACACAACTAAGTTGCACCAATCCAATATGGGATAGATATATTTCATGATTTACATGTTTTGCTTACCTTTTTTATTTGGTTCCATTTGAATCATGGAGTATTATTTCATAGGGATATAAATTTCTGTTTAGGTTGTTTTGTCATTCTACTAACCATATGTAGATTTTACATCCACAGATGTATTTTAATTTCCTATATGCAATGATATGTTATGAGATGCATCTATTTTATGTTGTGCAATATGATGTATGCTTCTATATGATGTGATTATGTGATATAATCAATGATTATGGATGTTTTTTTTTCTTGTATTTTTCTATGTGTTATATGGTGAAGATGTGTAGATGCAATTATGATATGTAAATAATTTCTATTATGACATTAATGATTTATGCGCTACATTATGACTCATGTTATTATTTTCACTATAATGATGTATGACATGTGATGGTTTGATTATGCATTATGATCTATGGATGTTGTGATCTAATGGCATGAATGCACTAATTTCTTAAGATGCTTAGACTAATAAATCTCTATTATTCTACATAACTTAAGATGATAATAATATTATAAGAAATGTAATGATGTGATGTGGTTAAATTTCCTATATGATATGCAATATGTGTTATGCTAATGATTTGTGGATGCAGGGCAGATGCATTGGTGATGCTTTCGGTTAACTATCATGGTACCATGTTAGTGTGGAAAGAAGATAAAGCAAAGGAGATTCAACAAGTCATCCTTATTAATGTCGACGATGATGATTTTATTATGAGGAGTTGGGATTTAAAAGGGAAAATTACTTTATGATTGATAACACACATAGGTGTGATGCATCAAAGTACAAAGAACTAGGATGGCATTGTACCTAGTGTGATGGACCTTGATTTGACAATAGATAGGAGTATTATTGTTCACACTTGACATATGAAACCTTATTCATAATGTATTTCAAATATTTTAAACATCTCAAACCAAAACATAGAAAAGAAAGCCTTCCTATGTGGTCAACAAGACATCTAAAACACCCTCCCTACAAACCAAACAAAGCATGTATAACAAAGTTATTTTACAAGAATATCCAACAAGCACAATAGATAAAAAGATAATGATCATTTCCCCATTCTATTCTCTCTAAATATTTATGTTTAGACATCATCGAGAGTTCATTGGAATCAGTGCAATAAGATAAATCCAAAGAAAATACAAGGTAAATAAGCAAGACGAAACTACGGTGATACCTAATGTTGATGTCCATTATAGGAAGGACGCATCCTAGGACATGTTGTGATCAGGTGATGATGCGCTTTGATTGGATGATAAGCTATTGATACTCTGAATTGACAAACTTGTTGACTTACTGACCTAGACTTTGAGACCTTTGATGATTAGGTGTTTACTTTTTGAACCTATTAGACTTTCTTCTCACTGAATTACCAAAGGATAAAGATGACAATTGATTTATTATGAGTAATGATTATTGTGGGTGAGAGCAAGATGTGACAGATGGACTATTTTGGGTTTTTTTCAAAAATTTGGATGTTTTTAGTGTTTTGAAATGTTTTGAGGTTGTTTTTGGGATTTTAAGTTTCCTCAATTTTTTTGATTTTTTCGATTTTGGCCAAGAGTCTAACCTAAAGACCTATCCTAGGGGTCTCAGAAGTTAATCAATAGATTAGTCTTGCCTACATTATACACACAAAGAATACATAGTTTGACTGACATAGACTTGATTACTAATGAGATAGATGGGAAAATGGATTACCATATTATTATGATGGATGCCTAAAGGAGTGACCTAAAATTTCATGAGGCATGATCAAAGATCAACCTTTCCTATGTTCAATCTCAGAGCTGATGTATTTTAGCTAACATAAACTCGATTACTGATGAGATAGATGGACAAACAAATTGCCATTTTATTATGACAAACACCTAAAGGATTGACCTAAAATGTCTCAGGGGATGATCAAAGATCAACCTTTCCTATATTCAAGCTTAGAGATGATGTAATTTTGTTGGAAGGAATCTATTTTTGGTTTTTGACATGTTTTGGATTTTGATATGATTTGGATGTTTTTTGATTTTTTGATTTTTGAAGATCATAAGAATAAATATGAATCTGATCCGATGCAGGTACAGGAGCATGCCCCTAGAATAATTCAGAAAACTACTTTGATAAAGGCAAGAAAACCTAACCTTAGGAATGTGTCAAGTAGTACTAGGGTGGAACATGATACGAACACAAGATCAAGCTATGATATGGACATAGATGGATGGATGGGAGATTAATGATGGATGAATGGTAAGATGTAATGGAAAAGTGAGTGTGCAAAGTAAGCCGTGAAGATCGTGATGGATGAAAAATGCTTTATTTATGTTTGGTGCCTATTTGCTAGGTTTTCACCAAGGTACTTGTCCAAAGCGCCACTAAAGTGGTTTTCGCTAGAGGACAATTTTTTTGTCTTTACTGTTTTTCATCCTTTTTCTAATTTTTTGGATTTTTTTATTTTTTATTTTATTTTTTGTCACCAAGATGCCATTTTACCAAGTTTTCATTAGGGTGACCATTTTTCTAGGTTCTATACCTTGCAATATTTTAGGCATAAAACTTTTTTAACATGGGAGTTGTTCATGGGCTCCTATAGAGGCTTGCCTTTTGGTGTTGATAATTGATGTGCCCCTGATTTATAGCTTGTCATGATGATGAAAGATCCCAACCAATCGGGCTCAATTTTCCCTTTTATTTCTACATTTGGCACGTTCTTTTGGTTCTCCTTTAGCACATGTTTTCCAACTTGGAAGGTTCACCTCCCGATCTTCTTGTTATAACTCCACTTAAGTTAGTTTTGATATACCTATAGATGGTTTAGGGCATCCATAGACCATTCATCCAGTAACTCTAGCTCATTCAACCGCGAGACCCTATATTCTTCATCTATGATGAGGTTTTACAATGATATCCTCTGGGATGGGAGCTCAATCTTAATGTATAGGATGGCTTCTGATCCATAGAGTAGAGAGAATGGAGTTGCCCCTATATGTGTCTGAATGCTAGTGTGATAGGCCCATAAGGTTGGATTTATTTGTAGATGTCAATCATGACTAGCATCATTGACTGTTTTCTTAAGGATTTTTAAGATGGTTTTATTGGTGGCATCTACTTGGCCATTGCGTTGGGGGTAGTATGGAGTTGAAAAGTGATGTTGGATATTGAAATTTTCACATAGCTCATGAACATCTTGATTTTTTAAAGGTGTACCATTATCTAAGATAATGGCTTGAGGGACACTGTACTAACAAATGAGGTAGTTCAAGATGAACTTAGATATCTACTTTCCATTTATGTAGGTCATGGGAATGGCTTTGACCCACTTTTTAAAGTACTTTTTGGTGGTGATAATGAATTTGTGGCCATTGGATAAGGTGGGGGTGATTTTTTTGATGAGATTGAGCCCCCATTATGAAAAGGTCCAAGGTGTAGTAATGGAATGAAGCTCCTGAGTTGGTGCATGGATAAGGTCCCCATTCTGCTGACACTACAAAAGTCTTCTGACAAATTCATGTGCATCTCTTTCCATTGTGGGCCAATAGCATCCAATTCTTAGAAACTTCTTACCCAAATTCATACCGCTCGAGTGTGATCCACAAATGTCATTGTGTACCTCGGTTAAAGCAGTCAGAGATTCCTCAATATTTAGGGAATGCAACAAGGTTCCTTCAATGATCATATGATAAAGGGTTTCTCCTAGGATGAAAAAGTGGGTTGAATTCTTGATGAATGCTCGTTTAAGGTTCGAGGTTACATCAGTGGGAAATACTCCTATTCTTAAGTATGTGTAAAATTCATGATACCAGGGATCACCAGGACCAATGAGTTGACACATGAATTTAGACTTTGGTACCTCAAATGCTGGTACGAGAAGCTACTCTACAAGGACTTCTTTCTTTGGGATGTTGTGTGGGATTTCCAAGATTAATCCAATTGTAGCCATTGTGTTTGTTGTTCTATTGTTTGTTCTAGGTAGTTGTTTAAATGTGATATCAATAAATGACTCTTTCAGGCTCTCGACCAACTTCTTGTATGGAGTCATTTTATCATCCTTTGTTTGATATTCATTGTTACTTGATTGATTATGAGTTGAGAGTCCCCATATACCTTTGGAGCCATAATCTACCATTGTACTACAATCCTTAAGCCTATGAGGAGAGCCTTATACTTTGCTATGTTATTTGTGGATGGGAAAGACAACTTGTAAGATTTGGGTATGTAGTCTCCTTGGGGAGTGATCAAGAAAATTATTTCTCCTAACCCCTATTGCATGTAAGATCCATAAAAATACATCTTCTAGTGGTCTGTTACACTTAGGCTGGAAATTGATTCATCACAAAATTTTGAAATTAGTGGGTTTTTTGTGTATATAGGTGCCTCTAATAGTTGATCCATAATTACTTGTCCCTTGATTACCTTGCTCTCTACATATTCAATGATAGATCGAAGCATATTTTTGGTATTATTTGGATACTTTTCAGATTTTTCAAGGGTTTTATGAATGTCTTCGGATTTTGATTTTAGGAATATTTCAATAATATACATGAATGTGATCCAAATGTGGGTATAAGAATGTGCCCCTAGCATAATGCGATAGACTACCTCGATATAGGAAAGGAAAACTGACCTTGGGAATGTGCTTAGTAGTTCTAGGGTGGAACCCGATAGAAACATAGGATCAAGCTATGATGCAAACACAAATGGGTGATAGAAGGACCAATTAAATGTGATGGGTGATGTTGAACCAGTCGAAGAATCCATGGTGGATGGAAAGTGCTTTATTTACACAAGGTAGTTGTTTTCCAAGTTTTCACCAAGGTACTTGCCCAAAGTGCCACCGAAGTGGTTTTCACTAGAGGATGATTTTTTTCTTTACCGTTTTCAATCCTTTTTTTTTAATTTTTTGATTTTTACACCTTTTGAGCTTAGGTATAAATTTTTTTGAGTTTGGTTTTTCTGATGGGATCCTATAGAGTCTCGCCCTTAGGTGTTGACAACTAATATGCTCCTAATTTATAACTTGTTGTGATCACAACTAGTCCTAACTAGTTGGGTTCAAAATTTCCCTTGCTCTCTGGATTCAAAACATTTTTTTATTTTGTTTCATCACAAGCACACCAACATGAAAGCAATGGTTCTGGATCTTTTTGTTGTAGCACCTCTTTAGGTAGTTCTGATTGTCATGTAGATGATTCAAAGCATCCATGCACAACTCATCCAGTATCTCTAGCTTGTTCAACTAAGATACTCGATATTCTTCATCTGTAATGATATTTTGCAATGATATCCTTAAGGATGGGAGCTCGATCTTGATGGGGAGGATGGATTCTGATCCATAAACAAGGGATAATGGGTTTACATCTATTGGTGTGTGAATACTTGTTCGATAAGACCATAGGTTTGGGTTCCACTATAAGTGCCAGTCATGATGAGCTTCATTGACTATCTTTTTGAGGATTTTTAAGATGGTTTTATTTGTAGCCTCAGCTTGGTTATTACCCTAGGGGTAGTATGGAGTAGAAAAGTGATATTAGATATTGAATTTTTGGCATAGGTGTCAAACATCTTGGTTTTTGAAAGGTGTCCCATTATCTGAGATAATGGCTTCTGGGACACCATAACGTCAGATAAGGTAGTTCAAGATGAATTTGGAAATATGCTTTCTTTTGATATAGGTAATAGGAATGGCCTCTAGCCACTTTGTGAAGTAATCCATAGTAGGGATAATGAAATTGTGTCCATTAGATGAGGTGGGAAATATTTTACTGATGAGATCGAGCCCCCACTACGAAAAGGGCCAAAGGGTTACAATCGAGTGGAAATATTTAGTTGGTGGATGGATGAGGTTCCCATGCTATTGAAATTGCAAGCACTTTTTGACATATTTGTGAGCATCCTTCTTTATTGTTGGCCAATAGTACCTTGTTTTGAGCAGCTTTGTAGCCAAGGTCATACCACTCAAATGTGAACCACAAATACCATTATGTATCTTAGTTAAAGTAGTCAAAGCTTTCTCAATATTTAGGAATTGTAAAAGGGTTCCCTTCAATACTTCTATGGTACAAGGTGTCACCTTAGAAGATAACAAAGCGAGATGACTTCTTGACAAAGGCTCTTTTAAGGTTCGAAGTTATATCAGCTAGGAGGACTCTGATTGGTGTATATGTCATGATACCATGGGTTATTGAGACCAATGATTTCACACACAAATTCAATCTCCAGTACCTCAAAATCTGGTACGAGAATTTGTCCTACCAAGAATTCATGCTTAGGGACATTGTGTGGAATATCTAATGGTGATTTGATCATTGCCATGGCATCTTCTACTCTATTATTTTCCCTTTGTATTTGCTCAAACGTGATGTCAATGAATAGTTCCTTGAGGTCCTCTACCGGTTTTTTGTATGAGGTCAAGTTTCCATCCTTTGTTTGATACTCATTGTTGACTTGGTTGATGATTAGTTGTGAGTCCCCATAGACTTTAGGTGCCATGATTTTCCATTGTATTCTAATTCTGAGTCCAATCACAAGGGATTCATATTCGGAAATTTTGTTAGCACAAGGGAAAGATAACCTATAGGATTTAGGAATACAATCCCCTTTTGGTGTGATGAATAAAACACCTGCTCTTGATCCATGTTGTGTATATGAACCATCAAAATAAACCTTCCAATGATCCCTTATAATGAGCTTGAATACAAAATCATCTAGGAATTAAGATATAAGTGGGTTCTTTGAGTAGATGGTTGCTTTTGCTAATTGATGTAAAATTACTTATCCCTTGATAGGATTTATTTCCACCTATTCAATGCCATATTCTGAGAGGATCATGACCCACTCAGAAATTCACCCCATAATTGTTACTTTGGAAAGTAAATACTTGAGGGGGTCTATTTTAGCAATGATTTTTATTTGATGAGCTAACATGTAGTGCCTGAAATTCTATGAGGAAAAAAATTCTACTAGGCATGAGTACTAGAGGTGTCAACAAGTATTCTTTGATTTTTTTGAATTCTTATTGCACTTCTCATCCCACTTGTAAGATACCCCCTTATGGAGTAGATGAGAATATGTGATAGCCTTGTCTTCTAACTACACGATGAACCTATAGATGGATTGGAGTCTTCCTTGTAAACCCCTTAACTATCTCAATATCCTTGGCACATCCATTTCATGAATTTCTTTGACCTTGGTTGAGTCTATCTCGATTCCCCTTATTGATGCAATATACCCTAGGATCTTTCATGATTGCACACCAAAGAAACACTTCTTAGGATTGAGTCTAACCTTATATTCTTCTAGCCTATCAAAGATGGAGCTTAGTGCTACTATGTGATCTCTACGCTTCCTTGATTTGGCCAATATGTCATCCACATAGTCTTCTATAGATTTTTGGATCATATCATGAAAATTGAGATTCATGGCCCTTTGATAGGTGGCTCCAACGTTCTTCAACCAAAATGGCATCATGTCCCAATAGTAAGTTTCCCACGGATAGGTAAAATATTTCTTATGTTGATCATCCTTGGCTATCAGAGTTTTATTGTACCCTAAAAAATCATCCATTAATGATAGCATTTCCTGCTCGATCGCCATATCCACAATCATGCCTATATTGGGAAGGGGAAAATCATCCTCAGGGCATGCTTTGTTCAGGTCCTTGAAGTCAGTGAAAATGCAGATGCCCCCAGTGGGCTTGGAAATAGGCACTAGGTTGGAAACCTATTTAGGATAATCAATAGGTTGTATGTAGCCAACAAAAAAGAGTTTCTATATCTCAAGTTTGACCAACAATGCAATCTATGGATGCATCATTCTAAGCTTCTATCTTATTGGTTTTTCCTCTGGATATACTGCAAGATGGTAGACTATGACTTCTAGATCAAGGCCTGGCATGTTAGCATATGTCAATGCCAAATTTAATTTTCTTTCCTCAAGAAATTTAGATAGGATTTCTTATTCCTCCATCAGAAGAGAGTATTCGTAGAAAGTGATGTGTGGTGTCTCTTTTATTCCTTGATTGACTAGATTACATTTATTTTCCAATACTATTGATTTTTCTTGATGAATAGCACTAAGGAGAAGAATATATACTTTTGTTCCTCAGAGAGGTTTTGACCATCAGATACGTCCTTTGTTTTTACTATTGTGGGGTCGAAAAGTGCCACAGTATGGTTTTCACTTAAAGACCTAGATATTACTCTAAATTTTTTGATTTTGCAACTGAGAGATTCTATCATTTCCCCATAGTATGCATGTGTTTCTAGCTCAATGTCAAATCCTACTTTATGATCTCCACATGGTAGAGTATCTCATAGTCCCATGAATTCCAAGAGAGCCTCATCATTTTTGAATGTGTCTAAGATTAGTTGTCCTGATTGGTCATAGTCTATTGGTTGGGGATAAACTAGCTGTAATTCATTGGTTTGGTTGTTTGACTCAAAAGATACAATGGAAATCATGAATAGGGAAGACTCCTCAAATAAAATAGGTAGGTTAGTGATGGGATCCTTATCACACACATCAATTATATCGAAGGTATAGTTGTCTAAGGGTAGACCTATGGATACTGGTAACTGAGGAGGAGCTTTGACTATTTTAACAGGGGTACCTTTTCCATGTATGGTTATCTTCAAAGGTGTACATCCAAGGGCAAGATTCTTTATACGCTTGTCAAAAGTGATGGGTTTTAATAGGTCATTATAATTTTTACTAGGTTTCTTCTTGTTGTTCTAGCCCATGCCAAAAATTAACTATAGCCCTTTGTTATCACCATCCAATGGAAGATCCAACATGACTCTTTCATCCTGATATAGCAAGCTTGATATGTCCTTTTCATCTACCACTTCTTGGCTTAGGTCCCCCTAACTTCTGAATCTAGAAGGGTTTTCTCTAAATGTTTGAGATACTCTGTTGACTGGTTGTGCCTATCCATGAGACCTAGGAGATTGAGGTAACTATCCTATTAAAAAGGCACCTTTCTTCATCTTGTAGTCTCCACATTCGTTGTCTTGAATAACGACTTTAATATCATAAATATCAACAATGCAGGGTGTAGGGTCTACATATGGAGTCGTAGGGACTTCATCATTCTTTGGAGCTTGTGGTATTTTGTTATATTTGGCTTCCTGGTTCCTGTAATAAGCAAAGAGATCACCATGAACCATGACCTCTTGGTTTTCATAGGGGAATTTAACACATTGGTGGAATGTGGATGCAACAGCCTGCATTCCATGTATCCATGGGTTCCCTAGGAGAATATTATATTGGAGGTCAAGATCAAGGACCTGGAAAGTAACTTCTCCATGATTTATAGTTCTACTTGGATAGGCAGTTGAATGGTGCATTGAGATACTCTTTCTTCATAATCATAAGCTTAGATTGTGATACCTTTTCCCTTTTCAATCATATATTCAAAGAATCCAAAACTCATTATTAGCTTGAGAGACTAATTTTTCAAACCCACACTTCCATCCACCAAGAGTCTTTTCACTTTATTTTTATGTAAGTTAGGACTTTGAGATGGAGTGCATAGTTATGACATGGTTGGGTTGGAAGATCTTGTTTAGAGAGCTTAAGGAGATATGGTGGGGTGATATGTCTGACCATAGCCTAGAACTGGTCTACATCAAGATGATATGTTGGTACAAAATATGTAGCTAGTACCTTTTCTAAAATTTCCCTATGTGCAGGTGATATTTTTAGCAACTCCATGATGCAAATCTGGGCAGGGAACTTCTTCAGCTATTCTAAGACATTCTAACCATTGGAAGTTGGTTATGATTTTGCAAGGGGTTATTTAGCTTGTGTGTATGGTCTGAGGATGATTATTATATTGCCACATTTGGTGACTCCACACTCGGCCCTAGATCCTATGATATTTACAATATCTACCCACTCATCCAAAGATGTGACAACATGGTCATAAACATGGTTGACATTGTTGTACTTTTTTCTTTACCATTGTTTTTTTCTTTATTGTGATCTGGTATCAAATTCTTGTATATTTTGAGGTCTTGATTCCCAATTGGTTCCTCACTGGTGATATTATTGTCATCAATAACATCCTGGATCAGTTTTTCAAGCCTCATGCAACTGGTTATCGACTGCCCCTTTATCTTATGGAAATAGAAAAGGTGCTTGTTGTTATACTATGTGGTTTAACATGAGGCTCCTAGTAATTTTCAATGATTGGGAGCATGATGATGTTGGATTGAATGATTTGTTGCATGACAAGTTCGATTGGTTCCCCAAGGGGTGTGGATTTTTTTTTAGGGGGATATTTATTCTTTGGGGGGTGGTCCCCCTTGAGTATTCAAGTTATTGACCGCTTGATTGTTGGGTTGTTGTAATGATGTTTTTTCTTGTGTGTTGTTTTTTTTATTGGCTTGCAGTTGTTGATATGATTGTGTTTGTCTGTTTGGCCTTGGAGAACAAATTACAATGTTGGCATCAACAAAACCATCATTGGTAAAAAAAAAATTCATCCATGGTTGAGGTTTTTCGCTGTAGCTTGTTGATGGATGATTTTCTTGACATACAGGTGTCCCTCCTTGTGCAATGAGGGATCTTTCAATGTTAAGAGCTTTGGGTATGAGTTCATCATAGGTGGTGATGCACTACATTTTGAGATGGAAGGATAAGATCCCTTCAAGATTTGAGATGATGGTTTTGACTTGTTCTTATGGTATAGTTCGCTTGATCCTATTGGTCTTGGATCACCATTTTTGCAAGAAGAATGTGAATGTCTCTCCTTTTCTTTCTTTAGGTTAGACAACTCTTTGAATCTTACATCCATGCCCATGTTAAATGAATACTTTTGTATGAATGAGTCAACAATTTCTTAGAAATTTTTTATTCCATGGGTGGGCCAACCAAACTTCTGGGGAAGATCCTCATTAATTAAGATTCATCATAGGCCACTTCCATGCAATGTAGGTGGAATTCCCTAATGTGATCTTCAAAATTTTTTTATTCAATGGTACTTATTAAATTTCGGTATCTCAAAACCTTGTGGGAATGGCTTCTTGTTGAAAGGATAAGGGCATAAATTCCCTTCCATTTTTGTGTTATTCCTAGATTGTATGTCCAACACCTATTGTGAGAGATTTTTTATTTGAGAAGACAAATCATTTTGTAGATCTGGTGGTGGAATGAATGTGTTTTGGGTTGGTGTTGTAGCTTGAGTGATGGGTGGGGTGACTTGTGAACTTGGTGGTGTGTTTGTGAGAGATTATTTTGTAAATAATGCTTGTTGATATGCTTGTAGTTGTTTATGCACCAATAAAGCTTTTTGTTTGTATTATTGTTGTTGTTATACCAACAATGCTTGTAGTTGGGTTGCTTGTTGTTGTGCTTGGTGTTGCTACAAAAATTCTTGTGATTGAGCTTGTGCATATGCTTATGCAACTTGTGTAGCTTGAGCAACCTAGGTGGCTTGCACAACTTATGCAACTTGTTGGGATCATTGTTGTTGTAGCAATTCTTGCACTTGTACTTGGGAAGCTTATTGTGCTACTTGTTGTTCTTGTTGGGCGCCTTGTTTCACAACTTGTGTATCTTGTTGCATTTGGAATTATTGAAGTTCTTTTTGATAGGCTTGTTGGGTTACTTACAGTGTGATGTACTGATTTGTCATGTTTAGATTTCGTGGTGGGGGTGGAGGATTTGGAATGGTGTGGGATGGTGTGATGATAATTTTTTGAGGTAGTTTTTTAGGTGATTTTTGAGTGATGATGAGAGGTTGTGTGGTCATGGGTATGGTTGATTTCTTGGGTCCTTGGAAAACCATGCTGTTAGAATCCAAGGATCACCTACATGCAATAACCTGTTACATGCAAAAGATATTCAGAACAAAACAAGATCTGTAAACCTCAAAGTGTAAAATGCATTATCAGAATCTCAGTTATTACAAAGAGATCAATCCTTATGAAGGAGATCAAGAAACCCTAAAAGGGAAACCCTAAATGAAACCCTAGTGTGCACACTTAATAATTAATCAATTATTAATGTGCCTAAGTTTAGCTTAAGCAACTAGAGGAATAAGTGACTTAATTAATTAACCAGTATGATATAATTAATTAAGCATATAAATTATTACTCTAACACCCCCCCTTAAGATGAACTTAGGAAGAAGCTAAAACACTAGAAGAAGATGCATGCAAGAAAAGATGGGTCCTGGCAACTAGGCCTGATCAGGTACCCATTTACAAATGCAAGAAAGAGGTAGAGGAGGAAAACCTAGTGGGACAAAACCCCCCTACAATGATATGACATGCTGTAAAGAAGCACTAGAAGAACACAGTAGAGTAACACTGGAACCGCAATCTGGCAAGCAAGGAAAGATTCTTATGTCTACAAGAAACCATATCGGAATCATAATGATGCAACAATAGACCCGATGCCACAGAACACTCGAAAACTCCAAACAGGAACAACTCTGGAATCTATGAAGTAGCAGTCGATTATTAAATGATGTATCACTGAAAATGAAGTGCAAAGATGCAAGATGCACTCTCCCAACTACCAAAAAATCTAGGTAATCTCCAAAACACCCATCGGGCCAAATCTGGATTAATGAAAAACCTAGGACAGATACAAAAAAAAGTTCATGGACAGCAACATAGAGCTCCTCAATACCTTTCCAACCCTACAAAGATAGCGAAAATCAGAGATCGTGGCAAAGAGTTATGAGCTCGGAAGCATAAAAAGTACATCTGACTTCAACCAGCAATAAATGTAGTAAAACAGGAAAATACTGAAAAATAAACTACACCAAATGAAAGTGCTCGGAACCAGCTTTCCGGCGATATCTCGTTTGCCCAATTTCGATACCGTATGCCCAAGTTATGTCAAAAACAAAAAAACTGCTCTTTTAGGGCAAACTAGGGTTAGGAGGGGCAAGGAGGGGCCGTACGGACGCTGATGTCATGCTGACATCAGCGGTTCACGGGCATAAATTTGACGACCTGTAGACCGTCGTCGCAAAAAATCGGCCTCCCCGCAGAAAAATTTTGGTCCCTGGTCACCCATGTGACCGTGGGCATAGAGTAGGGGGCTGGGGCGGAGTCCCTGGTTCTCCATGGGACCGATAGCCAAGGATGAGAAGCCCTCAAGGGCTGGCGGGTGGTCGGCGGAGCTGAGTGGGGGAGCCACCGGCGGGGGTGGCTGCTGGGTGGCCGCCCGATGGCGGACCCGCTTATAACTGGGAGCGTCGGCCCGATTCCCAAGAACTTCATTTTAAAATTTTTTTTTCGAAGTTTGTGCCTCGTGAAGCATGCCGGGGAGGCCGTATGGCTTCCTTGGCAAAATTTTTTTGCCTCAGAAACCAATTGCTCGAAAATGGACGATTTGACAGGCGTTTCTAGGGTTTTCGGGCGCTGCGAACGCGATGGTGACGTTCATTTGAGCCCATACTGTGCTGAAAAATTGGCCACCCCCAGATCTTGCAGAAAAGATGCCTGTGGAAACCGTTGCACTTGAAACTCACAGAGAGGCCATATCTTCAAATCACGAATAGGCAGGGGCAGGTCTAGAGCTTTGATACCATGTTAGAATCCAAGGATCACCTGCATGCAATAACCTGTTACATGCGAAAGATATTTAGAACAAAACAAGATCTGTAAACCTCAAAGTGTAAAATGCATTATCAGAATCTCAGTTATTACAAAGAGATCAATCCTTATGAAGGAGATCAAGAAACCCTAAAAGGGAAACCCTAAATGAAACCCTAGTGTGCACACTTAATAATTAATCAATTATTAATGTGCCTAAGTTTAGCTTAAGCAACTAGAGGAATAAGTGACTTAATTAATTAACCAGTATGATATAATTAATTAAGCATATAAATTATTACTCTAACACGTGCTTTGGAGAATCTGGGGTGTTGTAGATGGTGTAATGGTTGATTGGGATGTTTGGATTGGTGGCATGACTAGAGTATTTAGTATGCTTCATGTGTTGATTTGATTTGTGATTGGTATATTTATTTGATTTGTTTGATTTGGGATTGGTATGTTGGGTAAAGGGGGCTTCCCTAAACATTGGATTTGTGAAGATGAGGATGTAAAAGGTGGGAATGGTGGAAATATTGGTGGTGTGTTCAATATAAAAAGTGAGGATGATGCATCAAAAGTTCCCCCTTGTGCAAAAAAGTCCACTTGTCGTTATGAAACCATTGGGGGGTGGATTTGTGTTCCAAGAGGGTACATTGGTGTTGCATAGAAAGTGGATGAATTGTTGGTGTCATGAAAAATGAGTGGAACATATGGATGTTTTGGGTCTTGCAAGATGGTGTTTACATCCCAATTTTGCTTGTTTACAAGGGGGTGTGTTTAAAGAGCATGGATCAATGAACTCCCCTTGGTGATCATGGGTTGTCTTGGACTATGAGATGATGTTGGTTGTTGGATGGGTTGAATGATCTTTTGGAAGGATGGTGTGAATGATACTGGTGGCATAGTCCCAAGAGGTTTTTCCATGATAGTCATCACATCATAATTAGAAGGGATTTTAGCCCCTTCCTTTGCTAATGCTAACATGTATTGTGAAAGATTGAGTCTCACGATTGTGTTGACAATATTTTAGTTTTTAGGATTTTGGACTAGCTCCATAATTTTGCCTTGGGTCATTTCTTGAAAACATTTGGTGATATCCTCCACTTTTAAACCTCCCTCTTGAGGATTTTAAGGTATTGAAGGAGGATTAATTACAAGTTCAATGGATATCCTAGGGTTGAATTTTGTTTCAATTTAACTCAAATCACTTGAAGTGGATGTTTCTTTGTTTTTCATTATGATCTTCTCATGTTGAGATCTACTTTGGACCATAAAATAAGGATCAACTGTCAATAATATGGGAGGTAAACCTCCAACTCCTTAGGTTGGTCTAAAATTTAGGTACAAAAAGGAAAATCTAGGATGTTAAGGATCAAATGATGGTGATGCCCAGATAAATGAAAGATGAATTGTATGAATGATTGAAATTTAAGAACCTTGGAGGAACACTAGACTTTAGAAATTTTAGATTTTGGATTTTGGATTTGATTTTGATTTTTGATAATGAATTCATAAACCCCAAGATGTTGGATGTTACCTTGGAATAAAATTTTTCACAAGGTGATAATTTAACTAAGTGTATGAAGAAGGATTCATCCACACACACTTAGTCAAACAAGATAATTTTTTATTTTGATTTGAAGGATTACCAAAATTCTAGTATGAATGATTTTTTCCAAGATTCTAAGAGTTCTTTGTGAGATGAGATATGATTGATGTTTGGGGGATGGATGGAAGTGTTGATTTTGATCCTAGATGAACTTAGAGAGACTTTTTCTTACAAGACCTGGGTATTGAAGAACATGCTATACTTAGATGAGTGGTTCAAATTCAGCCTACATATCCAGATTGTTCAAAGGAATGAGTCTATAAAACCTCATGAAATTCTTTCTCATCTTGGTGTATTGCTTGAGGCTGCACTTCCTAATGTACTTCTTGACAACTTTTTAAGTGACACCTAAACTTAAACATTTTTCACAAAGACTTTTGTTTTGGGATCTTGACCTTTTTGGAAATCATGAGAACAAGTAGATATGTGGCGTTCAACTATCTTTTATCTTTGCTTAATGAAATATTTTTACCACAACCAAACTTTATTTCTTCATTTTTTAAAATGAATGTCTATGTCTTAATTTCTTTTCATCCCACAAGGTCCATTACGTGGAAATCAAGAGAATCAAGGCAATAGTTCTCTAATGCTAACTTTATAGAGAGAAAATTGAGATATAGGCCCAAATACTTAGAAGCCTCTAAGGATAGAATCCTTAGGGAGAAGTAGTAATAAATGGGCTTTACAAAGGTATGTTCTCTTTCCAAAGGGTTTGAATTTTGATGACCTTGTTGAATTTTTGTTTCCAAATTTTGAGATTTCAAGCAAAGTGTTTTGATTCTTAAACAACGTATAACCTGTAAAACCCTAGGATAGAAAAGACATTATTCCTTGGATTCCCACTTGGATTTCTCTAGTTGTGCTTATTCAGAGTGGATGATTAGAATCTTGACCACACTGTTTCCCTCCGCGACACACACTTCTACAGGAAAAACCAAGCTTCGAGTTCTCATGAATCTTTGATGAAAAACTCTTCATCTCTACTAAGAACACCAAGTATGTGGGATGGCTTCATAGGTTCGACCTCCTGATACCAACAAATAGTTAGGGATTTTGGATTCTACACAAATTGGTTTGTAATCAAGGCACTTGTTCAAAAGGCCACACAAGAGGCAAGATCAAATCCTATAAGGAGAATCACTTGCTTATCCATAGGAGCTTTTGTAATGTTGAGATTTCTACAATATTCAAATTTATATACTAGTTAGGAGTAGCTTGGATTTTAGCTCGTCATTAGTTTGATTCATTTCCTTGGGGTGAGTACTTTTTCCCACCAAGCTAGGCCCTCTAAAGGTAAACAATAGCAAAAAAGTACATTTGTAGTTCAATCATCTAGCTTGTCTAAAGCACTAGGAGGGAGCACACACAATGCCTTTTCTTCACACTCGTATGATTGTTCAATTTTAAACCCAAACTTGAAGTGTGTAGGTAATTTTTTAGGAAACTAATGTCACTAGGATGCTTTTGATTCTCAAGATCACCATGAAGCATGAGAGAAGTGCATACACATTCAAATGACATTAACTGCAGAAAATATTACAAATCAAAGAAAACACAAGTTCATTTTAAATCCTCAAAGACAATGATGAGTTATTTTTAGAGCTCCAAAACCAAGTGTTGAAGTTTTTTTAAAATTTTAACCCAAAATTTAAATTCTAGTGATTCTAAGGTTCAATTTTAGCCCAACTTTGGAAAAAATAAATCAATGATTAATTTTAAACACAAATTGATCTAGTTGGCCTAAAACATAAAATAAAAACAACCACAAATACTCTAGACTATTACAATAAGCATTTAAATTTTTTTTTATCAAGTTCCAATTCAAGGCTCACTTTCAACTCAAAAAATCTCCAAAGATTGTTTCCTATGCTTCAATTTTACAATTTCTTTGTGCAAATGAAATCTCCCCTACAAGATAAATAAAGTTCATGCAAGAATCAAGTTACTTAATTAAAATCATTTTAAGCATTAACTTAAAAAATAAAACAATTTCGATTGAAAAGAGTACTATTAAATGAAGCATCAATTAAGTGGATCTTCTAATTATTAATTCTGACTATATGATTCTACAATCAAAAAGGCAAATATGAGCATGGAAATTTTACAATATTTATAAGCTTCTAGGTAGCACACATTCAATGAATGTATTAACTTATGAATTTATGACTATGATATTAAAGACACAAAGCATGCCCCAAAATATATCTACTGCAATACATGAGAGATTTAGTATTTAAAAAATGATAACACACAAAACTGCATTACAACAAAATCATCATTGCTACACTCAACAACCCTCGCAAGTTGCTTCAAAGAGACATGGTTTAATTGATTGTAATAATTACAACATAAACACAGATCGATGCCTCCCTCCTGCCAATATTGAATAGATCATACTATTAAATTATCACCCTGAGCAATAGAAAAATCATGAATAAATACAAGTGTTTAAACTTTTTGTTTGAATATTGCTCGTCGATTCTTGTCAATCACATTAAAGGAAAAATCAAAAACATAATGTCATTCATATAGTTGTCGCTATTTTTGGTCTAATATTTTTTAATGAGCTATGATATGGGAACATTTAAAATAAAGTGACAAGCTATGATAGGATTCACTTAGGTTTGGTCAGCACCATTAATAGTGGTTATTCAACTGTAAGAATAATATAATGCAGAAGACAGAGCAAAAGCAATGCACTAAAGGAAGTGGTTATTCAACTGTAAGAATAATATAATGCATCAAAGACCTCTCCAAAGTGCTGCAAAAACTCTGAATGATTGTGGCCATTTTATCCCAATGGTTTTTCTTCGAAATAATGAATGGAAAGCGAGGGTGGATCCAAAATCAACACCAAAAAAAAAACCTGGTTTACTGATGCACTCACCCTCTGAATATCGCAGCTATATGGATGGGAGATAGAATAAATAATTTGTTACCTTCAAAAAACTTTGGCAATATCATCAAAAATTCTTAGTAACGAGACAATTTGAGGGTTCAATGTGATTACTGATAAGTGAATGCTAAAGGAAATCATAGTGGAAAAAAGCAATGAAGTGAAAATAGCCAAAAGAGGAAACTATGGTGACACTTTTAACTTTGTCTTATGGAATATCGATTCTTCACACTTTACTAGCAAACAAAGGTATACTTCACCAGGCTTAAATGATATTTAACCAGATTTTCTTTCCCTTCCAATGAGGTCTCCTTGCACAAACGATGGTCAAAGAAATATCGACATGAAAATCTGTAAAGGACAAAGAAAATAATAGAATTGGATTGAAAAACCTTGGGATTTTTATTTGTTATATTTTAATCAATTAGGAAATGTAAATCATATCCACAACCTATGCTAAACTTCCCCCTACCTGAGCCAAGATGGGAAATTCGAGAGAGAAGTGAAAAATCCACTAAACACACTGAAATGTAATAATACAGCAAAGATAAAGTTTCCCCAACAGATAGGGATATTTTGATTGGCCTTGAAAGGCATGAGCTTAAGAACTGTTGCAAGACATGAAACCCAACAATTTGTTGTCTCATGTGTTAGTTGGAGATATCCAGACTTCTTAGTAAGACTAATAAAGAACTGTAGAAAGCTTCAAGAAATTATGATTTGTAGGAGGGAAGCTAATGGAATGCATTTATTGCAAGATCCAAACATGATCTACTAGCATAAATAAGACAATTCCAAATCATAAAGAGATTGATCAACCATTAAGTCTATTAAAAATCCTTATCTTCTTTTGCACTTGTCAGTCAGATGTAGCTTTACCAACAAAGGAATTCATTAATATAATAATAGAATGCAATCAAAGCATAAAAATTAGATTCCCCCAATTCTTGACACAAAAAAATAACTAAAATTCTCTTGATAAGAGATGCAAAGCCCTCCTTCTATTGCCAAATGTGGACGTTTCTCTTTATATTTCTCTCAACAAAAAACAAATCATTAGCATGGTTCATCAAATTGAGCAAACAAAAAACAAGAATCCCTATGAAATATTCAACATACTTGATGGTGCCAACAAAAAAACAAGAACTAAAGCAACTAAATGAAAGCATACAAAAAACATGTTCATACCTATTCCATAGTGGAAGTGGTGCACCTTTGATTTTAAAAGGATGTCCTTTCCCACCCCCATGATAAGCTTCAAATTATAATGGACAAAATGTGATACAAAGTTGAAGTGCAAGATGAAATAAAAGTGCCTATAGTACAAATAATAAGATTGTGGATGGATTTGGAGTAGAAGTGGCTTCTATTTATAGATTGAAGGGTTGAAGAATGGAGAGATGGGAGGAATATGGGACTAAAGAAGATCTAATGATATTTTGGAGAATGTGCATGGTTAATTCATGTGGTTGAATATTTTTGAGGTGTAATAGAGATTAATGCATGTGTGATGTGGAATTTCTCAACAAAGTAAGAAATTCCACTCACGAGAGCTAATTCATACAAAATAATGAATGAATATAAATTTGGCTATCTTTTATTAAGAAGATAAAAATCTTCATCCACAAATTTAGAGATAAGATCATTTAAATAAGAAATAAGTTGAGAAAATATCTCAACTAGTCCATGAAAATCTTAACTAGACCTTAATATTAGGAAACGAAAATATTTTGACACACTAAACCAATAATGATAATATCCTAATGCAAACTATTATTAAAGACGACATACATATTTAAATTGTAAGGAACATAATCCTTATCATTCCTCCCAACCACAGAATCTTTGGCCTCGAATGTTGTCATGGGAGAAGGAAAATAATGTTGATGTAGTTGATATTGTTGATGACGTAGATGTTTGATGAAACTGGTGATTCAAAAACTTGGAATCCAAATTAATTCTCAAAACCAACTGAAATTCTCTTAGCAAAAAAGTTGCTAAATGGCTATAATACCATACATAATGTGGTGATCCAAATGTGGAGGCTAATTGAAGTAGAATGTACTTCAACAAGAATCTAACATGGGGACTTTCAAACCCTAAGTAACTATCAAAAAGATAAATATACTCCTAAAGTCACGAATACCAAAGCAAACTTGTAAGGAAAATGCTCGAGGAGTGGGAAAAATTACTACTCGAAGTAGTATTACAAAGAATCCCAAAATATTGGTGGATTATGCCAAACATTAGTTCTCAAAATCTAATTTCAATTTCTACATCCAAAAATATTGCTAGAGCAGCAAAATATGATGATAGAATTAAAATAAAAGAAGCTAATATGTAAGCATAGGAGTTGTAGATATGGTGGACCTCTAGCTGCAAATTCATTTGAAACTGTGGATGCTATAAAATCTGCAATCATTCTTAAACTATTCCAAACATTAGTATAGTTATTAAAACAAACATAATCTAACATTCCTATGAAATAATACACCAAGGTTCATAATGAAATCAAGAGATCAAACAAACCAAATGAAGGCATGAAAGGAAACATAGTGCGTACCTATTCCATCTGAGATTAGTGCACCCTTGATATGTAAAGGAGCCTTTTCCCAATCCTTGCTAAGCCTTGAGATGATGATAATCAAAGAGATACAAGATGAACTCAAGTTGCCTATAATGAGAATGGTCAAGTTGTAGATGCAAATGAAGGAGAAAACCCCTTAAATTTATAGGTGAGATTGAAGAGAGAAGAGGCAAAGTTGAGGAATGTGGGACTACTCCTCAACCAATAGGAAAGAGCCACTTGTCACTATGTGAATGGGCCATTATTGTGCAAGTTTTGGTCAATATGCTAATTTGAAATTTGAAAATAGCATTAAATGCATATGGTTGAGAGATTTGGGGGGAAATTTGTTTTGACAAAAAATTCAAACAAAGGGGGTTAATGAGGGCACATTCCTTGGGAATATGCTTTGTGAGGAAAATAAATGATTTATTGTGCAAGTGGGAAAAGCTAGAGGATGAGACATGGGTTAGGCTTAGCATTAATCAAGGATTTGATTAATTAAGCTAATGATTAGTTGACTATGACATTTTGACTTAGATTTGTGGGTTTAAAATAAATTAAAATGAGAGGAGATAATGATCATTAGCCATTTAATTAAATGCATGTGATTTAATTAAATGAAGAAAATTGAGGAGATAATAAAAATGATTTATTTAATTAAATAGATAACTTTAGTGAATTAACTAAATTGATTTATTTAATTAATAGACAAAATGATGTTAATTGAAGTGTGATTAGATGCATGATGTCAATTTTGTATGTCTACAATAACTTTTGTTACAAGATATGAAATTAAATTCCGTCAAAGACCCATTTGAGGTATCAAAGATATATTTCTATTGATATAAGATACATTCTCTATTATGGACATTGTAGAGATAAAATTCACCCAGAAATGCAACATATGCGACCACATTTTGGCAAAGCTATGATACTTCAATTAATGATATCTCATGAACCATGAAACGAAATCCAATTTCATAAAATAACGATTTGACTAGACAAAAATTCCTTCAAAATGAACTATTATATTCCCTATAAAATACTTTGTAGAGGTCTTGGTACATCTCTAAATATTGCAGTCCACATAGGTTAGAGTGAAACAAAAAACATTTTCATTGTTAATCTAAATCTGAGTCCTACACATATGAATATGAATGCTATAGCCCATGCCCTAATGCTCTAATACCAATGATATGGAATTTCTCAACAAAGTAATAAATTCCACTTATGAGAGCTAATTCATACAAAATAATGAATGAATACAAATTTGACTATTTTTTATTAATAAGATTAAAAGCTTCCTCCACAAGTTGAGAGATAAGAACTTTTAAATAAGAAATAAGCTGCGAAAATATCTCAACTATTCCATGAAAATCTCAACTAGACCTTGATATTAGGAAACAAAAATATTTCAACACACTAAACCAATAATGATAATCTTCCAATACAAACTATTAGTAAAGATAACAAATATATATTTAAATTGTAGGGAACATAATCCTTATCAATGTGTAATAGGCACTAAATGCATATGGTTGAGATATTTTGGAAGGAAATTGTTTAGGCAAGAAAGTCAAACAAATGGAGTTAATGAAATAATATTCCCCTAGAATATGCCTTTGTGGGGGAAAAGGGGTAATTAGATAATTAAATAAAATGAATTTCATGTGCAAGTGGGTGGGTTAGTCAGAGGTTTAGGTTTTAGCTAGGTTGTGTCTAAAACTAGAGGATGGGTAATTAAGATTTGAGGTAAATTAATTAAAAATTAATTAACTTGGATGGGTTAGGGGATTATGATATTTGATTTAAATCATTCTGATTTATTGAATCAAATAAGATGACCTTCAGGTTATAATTAAATAATTTAATTAATTTAATCATACATGATGAATATTAATGAATTACTTTATTTGATTAATAGAGGAATTTGTATTAATTCGAGTGTCTATACAAATTTTGTAATGACATGCACTTTTTCATTCAATAAATAGCATCTCAATTTATTAATGGTGAATAAAAGTATCAAACATTTCTTTTATATAGTTGTATAGCAAGTTTCATTATCAATCAATATTTGACTAATGTAATAAATAGGATGTTCCTAGTAATTCTCATCTTGTTGAGACAATAATGTAGCTAGAGCATGGGTTGATGTTCAAATGTAAAGGATAAATGGTTTTCCTTGAGTAGGGGTTGCAAGATGGGAGGATTAGCTAAATATTGTTTGAAGTTTTCAAAATCTTCTCGGCAATCCTCATTCCATCTAAATTTTGATTCTTTCCTAAGGAGTTGGGAAAAGGAAAGAGTTTGATCCACCAATGATGCAACAAAATGGTGAATAACTTGAATATTTTCTTGTAAGCTACACAATTGAGAAATGTTCTTAGGAGGTGGCATATTTATTATAGAATCAATCTTCTTTATTTACATCTTAATGCCTCTATGTGACATTATAATACCAAATAGTTTTCCACTATCTACATCAAAGAAATATTGCTTTAGGTTTAACCTTATATTGTATTTATGAATTATTTCAAAAATTATTAAGGAGATTTTGATGTGATCTTGATGAGTTATAGATAGCGAAAATATCATCAACATAATCTTCCAAAAATTATGTATGTAATCATGGAATAGTAGTGGCATTTCTCTTTGATATATTGCTCCAACATTTATCAATAAAAAAGGTATAACAACCAAACAAGTTCTGACTTTAGAAAATGAATGTATGAGAGAAATTAAAATTAAAAAAATATGTTTGGGGTTATTTCTTAGTCAAATATCTAACTAAAACACACATGTTATTAGTTTAATTTTGTGAATTATCTTCAAACATATGAACCTAAAACTAGAGGTTATAAAATGACAAAAAATTATCAAATAGACCCCTCCAACGATAAGTGTAACAAAAGTAAAAAAATTAAAGAAAATGATTAATTGGCAGAAAATAATACCATTGTAAAAGGTGTATATTCCATAGAAAAGATTCATATATTGTTACATAGATAACATGTGTTGAAATATTAAAAAGTAAAATCTCATAATATAGAAATGTAAACAAAATTAAAAAATAATAAATAGGTTGTTGATACACTAATAAATTGTAAATACACTAAATGCATATAGGAATGCAAAATATAAAAATATAAATAATATATAAACATTAGTGATAACTTTAAGAAAACCCCCCTCATAAAAAGATATAAAATTCTCGTGAAACTCTCATTTTTCTAGGAAAAAAAATTAATTTCTATTTGCGAACCTTTAATTTTTTTGAAAATAATACTAATTTTATTGGTGATTTTTTTACATCACTCAAATTTTGTACCAAATTTTGGTGAATCTTGAAAAAAAAGAGGAAAATGCATTAATTATGATGACGAAACGATCCAATCTAAAAATAATTATCATTGTAGTGTAGTAAAATGCATACCCTTGCATTTTAACACTTGTTTCAGCCCACCTTGCTTTATTTATGCTCATTTATGGCTTAATTGGTCCTATTTTTCATCCACAAGCCCTATAAATTCTATGGATAATCCTCACAAACATCAAAAGATAAATGATCATTTAATGATTTTGTTTGTGTGTTCTTGATTTGTGGATTGGGACTAATATGCCACCTTGGGTTTCTTAGTCCTCCATGGGTCTCGAGACCCTAATTTTGAAACAACCTAAAAAGGTCCCTTTTTGGAGTCTATGCCCTGAAAATTGAGCCTCGGGACTAATATGCCACCTAGGGCATCTCAGTCCTCCAAGGCTTATTTTTAGGAATGAATTTCAAATTCAATTGAGATTTAGCCTCCTTTAATTAATGATTTCATGTGGCAGCTTGTTTTAGTGTATTATAGAGATGTTAAGCATTGATTAGTATAAATATAAATTTCCTTCACTCATTTTCATCTAAGCAAGTTGTGAGAGCATTTCTAATAGTAAGTAGGAGTCCACAAGAGCATTCAAGAGAAATCCATCAAGCATCATGTCAAGGGTTTAGTGCATCCATTCATGTTGTTGAGCCAAAATTTTGGATCTAGCATTGAAGATCTATTTTTAACCATTGTTCACATCATATTCCAAGATCCAAGATCTACATTCTTCATGGTGAAAATTTATTCCACAACATATCATCTAAGGTGATATCATTTACGTATTTCATAGTTCATGATTCATTTCATCATTTGGTTTAATTACCTAGAAGGGGTTTGACCAAGGCAAACCCCCATTCACTAACAATCATCAAGCTTTCCCTATCTTGTGTATTTTTATTCGCAAATCTAGGTTCAAGACATAAAGATCATTTGAAGTGCAAGATTGAAAAGTTGCAAAATTTTCTTTCTAAAGTTGTCATCTTCATGAAAACTCACCTATAGACTAGATCTAGAAGTTTCAAGACCTCGAATCTATGGAGAAGCATGTATAGACCTTGAATCTTTGGACCACATTCAGAGTCTTAAGAAATTAAAAATGGGACTAATATGCCACTTTGGGAATCTTATTCCTCCAAAGGGTATTTTTCAAAATTTCTTTGGGATTTGATTCCGACATGTTCAAATATTCTATATTTTTCGTGAAAAATAGTAGGGGACTAATACGCCATTTTGGGAATCTTAGTCCTCTAAGGCACATTTTGGCAGCATCTTTGCATTTCCAAAATGCTCATTACATCTCCAAACTTCTCAAGTACACATACCCTAACTTTGTGTTGCTTAATTTCATGATTTGCATCTCTCATTTAGCTTCTTATAGGTCATTTTCATATCACATTGTGTTTTCCAACATTATCTTTTTCAAGCATTTACTTGGTGCTAAGTCCCTTAAAATCTAAAAGAGCTCTTTCCTTGGTCTTCCTTATTGTGAATTGACTCACCTTGTGAGGTTTTTAGTCAATCCAATTAGGATTCCTAGGAAATTATTGAATGGTAATAGAAGAAAGGTGGTGTTCTATGACCTAAGTTATAAAGCACCCATTTTACTATTATCCATTTTGGTGAACCTAAAATTTTCTAACATTCATTTTCTAATTTTGGAGTCCACAAAAGTCCTAGATCTATATTGTATTTATTCTTGCATTGCATCTTGCATTAGTGAAAGTGCATCTAGGATTTTTTACATTTGAATTAGTGAAAGTGCACACAGGTTGCATTTTTTCTCTCCTTCAACTTGTCTCATTATAATGCTAAAATGTGCATTGTCAATCATTCTAATTACATTTAGGAATATTCTTATTGCATTCAAAATAAAAAAAATTGCATTGAACTTTGCATCTAATTTCTTCATTCTAGTACTCTATCCTTGCATTCATTGCAACAATTTTTTGTTTCCAAGCATCAGGTCCCTAGGGAGGCAACCTGGGAACACAATTATCAACCCAAAATTATCTAGTTTTTTGAAAAAAAACCCTTACTGGGACTAAAAGGCCCTTGGTGGCATCTTAGTCCATCTCCTATTTTCTATTGCAATACCTTGTCTGAGTGATTTGCTATCTATTTTAGCTTATGAAAACTTCAAATTTCATCAAGAGGACTAAGACGCCCTCCCTGGCATCTTGGTCACTATGGAATTTTAAATAGCATTTTTCAGGATCTAAATCAACATTTATGTACTTCTATTTTTTGGCATTGGTTACCTATTTTAGTGGGTTTATTTTTTATTTCATGTATTTTACTAAATATATCTTAAAGTGCTTCATTTCATACATTTCCCAATTCCAAATTTTCATTTACAACATTGTATCCTTCAAATAACTACATATTATAATCAATAAATTACCTTGTTTGAAATCTCAAAATTGCATTTATGCATTCCATTTTGGGCCTTGACATTGCATTTTGAGTTTGCATAGATTACAATTCAAAAATGTTATTATCTATCCTTTCCAAATTTTCAAAGAAAAATTTAGTCAATAAGCATGTTATACATGCATGCATTGCATTCCCTAGTTATGAGAGTCTCTTAGTGCAAGAGCGTGAAAATGGTTATGCTTTATTTAAACCTACACCCCCTCTTGTCTCTTCTATTTGTGAGGATGGTGTGATAGAAGAGAATACAAGCATACATAATCATGATGATCATAATTGTTCTTCTCCCCATACCTCTCCTTTTAGTGACAAATGTATCTTGGTGAAAGAAGATACAATAATTGAGAATCATGAAGATCTTTCTTTTCCTTCTGAACCTCATCCCCTTTGGGAAGATATTATACCACAAGAGAATGAGATCATAGACACATCTCTTAGCATTACTATACCTAATCTCCATTTCCCCTTTGAGAATGAGATTGTAAATGGTGAGGATGATAGATTGGTGTTAAATGATCAAATATTTAAGGTCTATAACAACCCTATGTATGACCCTTCCCCTACTTATCCTATTTTGGAAGATATTAGGAAACATAAGAATAAAACCATAAATGATCATGAAAATCATAGTTGTCAAGAAAATACTTTGATTAATGAAAGTCATGTGAATCTTAGTTTTCCCCCTTCACTTAGGAAAACCATTATTGAGAAATAAAATTCAACCATTGATAACTCCCTTACATGCGATGAAGTCATTTTAGAAGAACCAATCCTTAAATGTTAGGAACACTTGGTTTGTTATTCTCCTAAAGACTCCCCCCCTTTGGAACATATCAGTGTGCAATAAAATGAAAACACTGACAATATAGTAATTCTTTAGATTAAGATGATGTAGTAATATTAAACTCCTCTTCACTAAGCGATTATGTAAATATTGATAATTCTTCTGAGGTTATCAATATTAGACACCCCTTGGAGTAGTCTCCTAAGCCTAAAATTATCATCTAT